>JBBPDH010000151.1:4388203-4399500 GCA_037974565.1 Clupeocharax schoutedeni
ATGGTTTTCCATCACATTAGTGACATATTTCTGGAAGAAATTACTGCTGGTATTTTTAAACAGGTATCTCCATTCGACCTTTAACAAACCCTGTGATTTGTCCATACGTATTCTTTTTATGACCATGGTGCATGTATATTTTGTAACATATAAAAGTGGACCTGTAGATTGTGGTGTAATAATAAAGTGTTGTACTAATTTGCTTGTGGCTTCTCTGGGCTGCCACACTTCACAGATCACACGATGACAAGAAATCATTAGACATTAAGCTTAGCCTAGTCAAATTACACATACTTGTCAAGTGAATGATCTTAGTTTTGCCGTCATACCTTTGCTTCTGAGGTGGGCTCTAGGTAGCACAGTCGATTTCCAAGTCCCTCTGCTGAGAGGCAAAACTTGCGGTTCTCCTTCTGAATGGTAGCAACACACTGGAGCACCACTTCATCATCCTGCCAGCAAAGCACACACACATTACAAAAGGTTTCCAAACAGCTGGGGGAAATGAGCAGGCTAAAAAAATCTATTCCTCGCTGGATGTATAAATATATTTAAATATATAGTAATCTATATATTTTTACTGTAAAAGTCATAAGAGAAACATTTTAGATATTGCACAATAACCAAATAAACACATAAAACAAACAAGTGTCTATACTGTGAAATATATAATTTATATTCAACTTATGCTCTGTACTGACACCTTTGAGACTGGATGTCAATAAAGAAGAGAATAAAATACTCAAAATACACTACATGGACAAAAGTATTGGGACACCCAACCATTAGACAAACAGGGAAATCTTTGTCACCCCATTCAAATACATAGACTTTAATGTGAAGTTGGTCCCCTTTTGCAGCTAGAACAGCCAAGTCTCTTCTTGAAAGTCTTTCCATGAGATTTTGGAGTTTCTGTTTGAATCTGTGCCCATTTATTCAGTAGACAAATTATGAGATGAGACCCTGATGTTGGACGAGAAGGTCAGGCTCGCAATCTCCGTTCCAGTTCCTCCCAAAGGTGTCAGTTGGGGTTGAGGTCAAGCTCTTCTACACTGAACTTAGCCATGTCTTTATGGAGCTTGCTTTGGGCACTGGGACACAGTCATGCTGGAATAGAAAAGGTTCTTTCTCAAACTTTGTCCACAGAGTTGGATGCATGGTCCTTCACTGGGAGTATGGGGCCTAGCCCAAACTATGAAAAACAGATTTGTCCCAATACTTTTGTCTATTCAGTGTTTTCCCATTCCACTCATGAACACAAAAAATGAACTGAAATTAAGATGTTGTGTAAATTCACCAGTAAGTGACACCTAAGTGAACTGTAAAAGCAAATTTAAAAAAACATCTGATAACAGTCTCATGAAACCCATTTCAAAATGAAATCTGAGGTCTACAGGGTGCAGCATTACTTAAACATGCCTGTCTAAACCTTCAATCTGAAGTTGAAGAGTGAGGAAGAGGAAGCAGAGTGGAAGAGCTAGAGTGATCTGACCGTACAATGGCTTTATCTCTGCTGCTCCTCTGACACACTCTCTCAGGATGTATTGATTTGTGTCTCATTTGCTTTTTCTGACTGGCCACGCTCTCTCCTGCCATCTCACAGAGCACATTAATCTGAGCTGATGGTTACCGTGGCTCTGACTATCAGAGCAATGTTAATTCATCAAACACAGACATGGAAGTTCATCGTTCAAACCTCATTCCAATGAATGACATATGTTGGACATTAATATAATATGAGAAAAAGGAAGAATGTCCAAATTGTTTAAGGATTATTCAAAGTCATGGGAACTTTATTTGTTGTAAAAAGCTTGTTCGACACATTTGCCTTTTCTTTTCTTACACGGCACAACTCAAAGCTGGGTTGGTAGCTTCATGTTACAGTTTGTTTTATTAAAGCTATTGCTTGATAATTTCTTGCCAACATAATTTACAGAGCTGCATCTTAATTACATATATATTTATATAATATGTAATTATATTTCTTTATATATTATATTTTTAGGTATTATATCTGGCTCTGAGCTACTAAACAAACACTATACTGATATGACCAGGAGTATTTAGTGATTTGTTCATTTTTGTGTTCATTTTTGGGACTGATTTTTTCCTTATATTGGTAACATTTCCTTACACCAGAAACCGCTGCTGGTCCATTTATTACCATAAAGTATATTTAATGGCATTGTTTAAAAGTGGGGTGGCC
Source organism: Clupeocharax schoutedeni (assembly GCA_037974565.1). Classification (NCBI taxonomy): domain Eukaryota; kingdom Metazoa; phylum Chordata; class Actinopteri; order Characiformes; family Alestidae; genus Clupeocharax; species Clupeocharax schoutedeni. The sequence goes on from JBBPDH010000151.1 coordinate 4,390,407, forward strand.
ATGGCATCATAAACAACCCCAGAGCATTTTTCAAATTAAAAAAAAAACATTTTTCGACATTTCTTTTAGCTTTTTTTGTGGCAGAGGCCAGACTTTAAATCTGAATCTGCGTGAAATATGCAGGGGAGGGGCGTGTCTGTTCTTAAATTAGAAAATTCATATTCAGTTGGCCCATCAGACACTGCCACATCCCTTCATGTAAGGGCTTGCATGGCTTCATGTAATTACTCAATGCCAGGCAACACTGACCAACAAACTTTCAGGATGCAAAAAGAAAAACCCAATTGTCAAAATGATACTAAAGATTTTATTATATACTTTACTTTATTATATACTGTTATATGGCTTGGTTGTTAGGGAGTTGCCCCTCCAATTGGAAGGGCAGGGGTTTGAATCCCAGGACTGCCAGTGGCACTGTTATCCTTGAGCACACAAGGTGCTCACACACTGCTATTTAACTAAAAAAAAAAACAATGATCAAACATGCAAAAAGCTACATCAGCCCTGTGATTCCTGAAAGCAATGCTTACATAGCCTTTACTCGAAATCAGTTCTCCCCTTGTTCACTGAAAGGGCAGCATACATTTTTCACATATGAGGCAGCAAAAAGTTATTTATATTTACACCATCCTTTGTAGGTGTGTATATGTATTGTGTAGGTGTGTGTGTGTGTGTGTGTTATGTGCACCCACAAGTTCTAAAATGGCCTAGAATTATCTTGAATAATCTAGACAAACATAGATTTAGCTTTCCTGCAGTTTTAAAATGATTAATATCCTCTAGAAAGACAATTAAAACAACTCTCAAGCCTATGTACCACAGGTATGTTATTCACTCACTAATTTTATGCCTGGTTAGTTCAATCATGATTACTATGGCATAGTAGTCTGCAGTCTTTGGAACTTAAAAAAATGAAGAAGGGCTCCATTACATCCTGGAATGAATAATGTATAATGAATGAAGATGAAAATTCAATTAAGTTACTTTCCCTTAAGAGTACAGACTACCAGGATCCCTACTAAGAATGCATTCCAATGTCATAGTTTTATCTTTAGCAGGATCTGCATGAAAACCTATACATTGAATAGCAAAAGTCCATAGGGTTTTTCAAAGATCTTAAATCATTCTCAGACATGTGGTGGAGCAATATTGTGGGTTTTGCATCATGACTGCATACATTTTCAATAAAGAAGTAAAAAGCAATTGCCGTTATTGATTCTGTTTTTAGTCACGTTACCTCATTTAGACCATTTCTCATAAAGCATAAGGAGATTAAATTAATTTTCTATAAATACAGACACATTTAAAGAACATGCGTCTTTTCTTACTTTTGTTATTCTGTACTTTTGTGGTTCTAGAGGTTCCCTTTAGTGTTTGTTAACACATCAGTGACAATTATTTGCATTTATGTTAGCAGGTCTAATACGCTGAAAATGGAGTACAGAATTATATCACTGTATACAAAAAAATCCCAACAGATTATAAAAACCAACATCAGTTTTGGTCTTGCGATTATTCTTACAGCCAAACAGCTTACTCCGCGTCTACGTGTTCATAGTTCTGGCATATAATGAAGTCCAGAGCAGGCTAAACTTGCTAGTGTCAGTGGCTTGTCACCTCTTTAAAATGGAGAAAACCCCTCCTCTCTACCATTACAGCAGCTGCTGGAATTGGCATAACTTCAGGCTCCATAACTGATGTTGGCTTGTTTCAGCTCTATAAATACACAGACATATACATGTATACAATATGTCTGTGTATGTAAAGGCTTACAGCACATGTGCTAACAAACTACAGCATGCTCAGCATGCCCAAAATAAAACTTTTGACTGAAAAAAGTATAGCTGCTTAAGTGAAGGCCCATAGAGTTCTTCATCTAAAAAGAGAGTTCAGGCCACCTCCCCTTGCTTAAAATTGAGCCTAGGCCAAGGAATCTGGTGAATCTGCGGCAAAGTGATCCAGGGGACAGCAGTAGAGCCATCTGCTAGACAGCTAAGAAGCAGCATCACAGGCTATCTATAGGGCATCGGGGTGGTGCGTGCGTAAGGTGGCTGGGGGAAGGTGGGATCCTGTCCTAAGGGGTGGGAACCTGACCCCAAGCCTTCAGTCCTATGCGGCCCTTATTTCAGATCCAAGAGACTGTCGATCACTCCAGGCTTAGTTGAGATGGTATAAAGGCGCAACTCCTCACACATGCGCACCGTGTTGGGCATTACTGTAAATATTGTGCTTTCTCAGCTACATTTTTGCTCTACTATGTCTTTAAGAATTGACAAAGAGAATTAGACAAGGCAATTTTATAAAATCACCCTCCTGCATTAACATATCAAACAGCTGTCCTTATCAAAAGCAATTTATCATTTGGTGTTCAATGCCTCACTCAAGGATTGTTATTTTTATGGCATGAGCATTCCTGCTTGGAGATTTAGTCTGAAGCACAGGGTCCACAGCCTACTTTTTCACCCAAAGCATTGCAATTCTAGTGTTGTATCAATGATTTTCGTCCACCCCTAATGCCCACCACCATGCCTTTGGCTTTATAAAAGCAGGTGCTTCTGAGGGGGCCCGGTTTGTCCACCCCCTTTTCCTTCTTTCTATCTCAGCGTTCGTCTTTAAGGACATGAGCAGGTGCGCGTGTGTGGCCCAAAGGCTCCAGAGGACGTAACCCGAGAGGTCCTGATGTGCTGCTGTACCAAATAAACGCTTGCAACTGACTCGGCCCTGCCACCGAGATGAACTTGAGAAAAGGTGAATATACTAAAACCTGACCAATGTTACTATTTTCACCTGCATGCTCTGCACATACTCAGAATAACAGAATCTCCAACAGAAATGCTGAACTGCCAGAATGACAGGGCTTATTTGTTCGGGGCACACCTTGCAAGATCACCTTTATGTGCCATGTGTCAGAATCACATTGCTCATAAATGTCAGGCAAGGTGTTAAGTGGTGTTTACAAACTATCAGATTAGTGGTTTTTAGCTTGTTTTGCCACTTTGCGATATGCCACAGGTCGACTTTTGCAAAAAGTTTCTGCAAGACTTAAAAACACTGCAATTAAACAAAGGTGAGCAGATTGGAGCATTCTGATTAGTGCTCAGTATTCAGCAAGGGTAAATGCCCCCAAAACAACTACTGGAGATTTATTCTCATGAGCTGTTTAGTTTCAGCCTTCATCTGGTGAACCTGCAATTGTTAAACATGCTGCTGTTCAACTGCAGTGATCAGTTAGGGTTGTAACCAGACTCTACTATTTGAGAGGGATCTTCAGAGGCACCACTCGTACTGCTCCAAATTCTCTGCTGGTCTTCTGTTCTCTAAAATTCACCCCAACACTTCTCTGGACAGGCTATTCCCACTCCTCTTTCTGACAGCTTAATGAGAAAGCTGACTGCATGCCTCTCACGTCCACGCCTCCTCTGTCTTCAGATAACGGACAGGGTCTTCCACCACTTTCAAGTTATTGTGACAGAAACACTCTCTGCTGTAGCTGATGTTAAGTCAGGAAGCTAGTGAAGTATTTGTAATTTCAGTAGTACTCAATACATCAGCGGCCCACTATGTATTGGCCATACACAATGTACCAGTGCTCAATATTCAATTCCCCAATTCCCCAGAGACAAATAAAGCGATAGAATTTTTGAAGCTGAATGTATTTTCAATTGTACATAATATATCAGCAATAAACCTCACATCAGAGGGTACACTACACTGTATATCAGCTGTACACAGTATTTCAGGGCTCAATATTCAGCAGTAAATGGGGAAAATTGTGCTTTTATAATCAATTTAATAACAGAAGTACGATCAGGCCTGTCACGATCATTGGGTTTGACATTACTGCCTGAAAGTTTATTGTCCCAAAAACACTTTATATTGTTGGTTTTCAAGTCAATTTCCTCGTTAAAAATGAAACTAATAAACTGTTATTATGAGGAAGACTGATGATTAATAGTCATTTATATTAGAGATGAATTCTCAATGTTACAGTGAAGTATTGCTATGCGCGGTTCAGGCTGGATAAAGATGCCTTCTCAGTAAGAAACTATTAGCATACATTAATGGAAATATGATCTGTTTAATTTAGTTGTGTGAAGCTACAGCAATTTATTCATAGATTACAGTCTGAACTTATAGTCAATGGTGTAGACCACAAGGTGCTAATTATCAATTACTAGGTCAGCCAGAAATTCCATCTCAGGACATCCCTAAATAATTTATTTGGTACACTCTTTTTTTTGGCTTTGTTCAGTAATGTGTAAACTTTACTTTGTTTCTGCCTCAACTGTGTTTCTGCCTCAACCTCTTGGAAATGAGCATTCAAAAAGCATGTACAATCTCTCACATTTTTAACCTACTAATTATTCACCCTTTTGGTGTGGCCTTAATGTATTTGCAAGAATGATTTAACATGCCCACTCTTGATTTTGTTGAGGTTATTATTCAAATGTACTTTTAATTACAATAATTTTATAAGGATTGTTACTACTTAGGACTGGTGGTGTATACTGAGGAAACAGGCTACTTCTTTCAAAGGTAATGGTAAGAGAGATAAATCAATTTTCATTGAGCACTGGATTAAATCCAGAATACACTGCATTTCCACTGAAGTAAGTGACCCCTCTCTGTCCTGCAGTTGATATCGACCTGTTTGCTTAACTGCTAATAAGGCACTTGAAAGATCCATGAGGTTGCATCTTAGACTGAGACCATCCTTTTTAAATATTTTACAAAAAGAAGGCAAGAATCAACGCAACAGACATTCTACCAGGGTTGCCAGTAGTAAGATTATAGCCTCCACGGTCTGAATGACACGACAAAAGCAATGCTGTGATGTTTTACGGAGACGCCGCTACTCAAAAACTGTGGAGAGAAAGGAGAGGCTGCAGAAGTTCGCCAGCAAATATTACATCTTATGCTCAATCGTACCACAAATGGGATTTTCCCAGGCTTACTTTCCATGGATATTGCTTTAAAACCTTCTCAATAAATAAGAAAATGGCTTGCAAGCACGGCTGAGAGGCCTCCATCAACACTGACAAATGAAAGCAGCAAGCATGGACAGGCTTAGATGAGAGGATTGTATCTCTGGATGTGTCTGAAATACAGATTCATCACCCCTGCTTGGTATGGAGTACATGAGCCACACTGCCTGCGTGGAGCAGTGTTTAATACAGGCACGCGACAGTGCACATGCCTCTGTCTAGAGATATCAGCCAGGCAAACAATCTTACAGGTTAAACAATGAAGCCAGGTTTAAGACTGATGCTTGCAAATCATTTTTCTGGGGCTGAAACACACCTTAGAATCAAACTGCTGTAGGCTGATTGAGACAAACATAAACATGGCTGTTCAGTGATTTCACAAAAACTAGTGACTTCACACACTGAACGACTGCATGGATGTACAATCAGACCCGAAAATTACCGTTACATACTTTGAGCCTTTCACATTTCAGAAAATATGGCTCTTTTGTGTACTGAAAGGCTTCACAATTGCAATAGGTAGCAGTATAGCTGTAATACTATAAATCATGCAGCCCACAGTTAGCTTCCAATGGGTCCATATGCTTCATTTTGCATGTTTTTTCTTTCTAGGGTCCAATTAGGGTCCAACAGACAAAATGAGTTCTACTTAACTGTCAAACTTAAACTTAATATATGTATTAAACAAGCTGATTGGACAAGCTGATCTTACTGATATGTAATATCAGTAAGATAATGATCTTCTGATTGGCTGCTCCAAAATGCTGAAATTGCATCATTTCCTCTTAAATGGTCAGGACTGCAGGGCTGTAGGCTAAACAGAAAGATGTATGGAAAAGCATTGATTTTTAAAAAGGGCTGTTTTTGCAGTGGTACAATTTAAAGGGTGTAACAGCATTGACTTCATTAGCCAAAGACAGCAGAGTTCAGTTTCCCATGGCATGGGCCCTTTAAATGTTGTGTTTTAGCATAGTTCAATCCAAGGGAGCCACATGTGGGCTCACCATAAGTACTTAAATAAGACACTAATTTCACTGAGCTTAATAGTAGTCACTGAATAATCTTGCTAAATAATGAGTCTTCAGATGAATAACAAAATAACAGGCCTAGGACTCCAGGGCGCTAAAAGCATGACGATTATTTAAATGGCAAGAAACAGCCATATATTTCCCTGGTGAGATGGTTAGAGTGATTGGATTTTCTCCCTGAATCATCCCATTAAAGGCCAATAGCTGAACAGAGAGTTACATTCTGTTAAGTAGATTACAGTGCCTTGACAATGCATCCATTCAACTCAAAGGAATAGTTCAAAAATCATTAAAAATGCAGAGTTGTCTTGCCAAAATATTTCAGTTCTTTCCTTTGAGGACCATGTCAAGTGAATTATGTAGTGATCATGTCTTCAATCCCCTACACTAAAGGTGATGAATGTGAGAAGACATTTTGTCCTTCAGAGCTGATTTTTCTGAGCCTTTCGGGACCAATGCAGTGCCAAGGAGCGCTGAGGCAGTGACATCAGCCATTCATTAACCAATGTAAAGGGGCTCAGTGAGCTGAGCTGGGCATATGAAGTTGGTAGAGGTCATCAGAAGCCAGAGAGGAGATTCAATCAGAAGACATAGGGGTTACAGTCTACTCACGTACTGCAGGGTTTCGAAAATGGCCCAGAGCCCAGCAGCTTACCTTTACCTGGACGTCTCTCATAAGTCATATCCACAGCATCTATCTGCACTCAGCACCTTGTCTTTGAAGCGGCAGCTAAATGCTGTGAATTGCTCAACAGGCAGGAAAAAGATTTTTGTCTGTCTCTGAAACAATTACTTAACCCAGACACACTTGGCAAGAATAAAACAGTTTCGTGTGAAAATACACATCGTTGGAGAAGTGAAAAATGACTGAGAGCATCTCTCAACTAGAGATGTGTATGAAATTTCCTTGGAAAAGGGAAATAGATAAGATCTCTTTGGGCTACCATGTGACACTGGGGTTAAATGGAAACACAGCTGGATTGCCACATCTTTTATAGAGGAAAAAAAACAAAACCATCCTTTGAGAGAAAACGATCATAAAACCCCTGATCTGATGGCCTTGGGACTGGGTTGAAGAAAAGACTCTCCAAACATCTAAGACTTTTAAGGACAATGCACAACTGCCATCCAAATGTGAGGATAATCTACTGAGATCTGCACTTGAAATAGTTAAGCATGCTTACCCTTTAAATTAGCTGGAAAAAGGTGGTAAGCTCAAAATGGATTTTGCTGAATGCTTCATCTCTGCTTGTTACAGCCAAGTGCTTTTAACCATTAGAATATTTAGATTAGTTTGATAAAGAATTTACACACTGTGCACAGTCCACATACATGTTACTTAGCTCAGGATTTCAAATCAGAATCTTAATAAACACAGAGAAAAATGATACACTATGTGAGCAAAAGTACTGGGACACATCTGTTTTTCAGGGTTTGGGCTAGGCAGCCTACTTTCTGTGAAGGGCAAACTTAATGCTCTGGCTTCCAGCTTAACGCCCTGCTTCCAACTTTGTGGGCACAGTTTGAGGAAGAACATTTTCTATTCCAGCATGACTGTGCCCCAGTGCACAAAGTAAGCTCCATAAAACATGGCTGGGTGAGTCGAAGAATATAACTGGCCCACACAGAGCTCTGACTTCAACCCCGTCCACCACCTTTGGGATAAACTAGAACAGAGGCCCTCACTCCACTTTAGTGCCTGACCTTATAAATGCTCTACAGAATAAAAGGGGACCAACTCATTCTTTATAGAATTCACACAGAGTGGACCCACTCCATATTAAAATCTATTTATATGTATTCTGATTCTATATGTATTCTGGTTCTATATGAATTCTGATTCTGATTCTGATTCTGATTAAAGTCCCTGTTGGTGTAACGCTTTGGCGTCCCAATATTTTTGTCCAATACTACAGTATGTGCTAATTTTGACACTTTTAATGGAAGGGCTGTTACTGTGAGTGACTTGCCACTGCAATTTGCAATACTGGCACCGTAAGCAGGGCGGGTGGAAGGACAAGGTGAAATGAACAAAGCAAAGTAAGCATTTTTTCAATGCGTCATGCTTACAGTAAAGGTACAGTATTGACAAAATGTACAAAAATGTACAAAAAATGCATACAGAGGCAATTACCTTGGTTGAAATGTGAATTTTTTTTTTTTAATCGGATTAGGCTTCTTGTTACCTGGGTGCTCAACACTAGTTAAACCTGCTTACATTTCAACAACAGAAGCTAACAGATATCTAGAAAAGGAACTTTGTTTTCTTTAATGAAAATGCAGCATCAGTCCTTACTTTAAATAGCTGTGCTCCAGTACAGCAGTGCTCGGGCTCTGAATAGCAGGAGTTCATTTTGCACAGTGATTCATGAATAATGGTTCAGACATTGCTGGATTACTATCTAGTACTTGAAAACATTTTAAAGCTACACACACTTGGTCTAAAATTAGCATATGCTATTAGATAAATTATTGTTAGTATATGGAAGATACATTTATAGCTGCATCATGAATTAATCCCAGGCATCAACACATCATGAAGTCATACCCAGTACCTCTGCTGGTACTCTTAAGGCTTTAGCTGTATAGAAATGTTCTTACTGCAGTTTTAAAAAGAGTCCCATTCAGTATGTGATAACATGGTAATGTGTGATGTTTCAGGGGCGGGGGTGGCAGGCCGAGGGGTTGGGTGGGGCATTGGGGGCAGGTGATGCAAGCCATCGAAAATCTTTTGAGATGTGTTGAGTGTGGGTTATGAGGTTATGCAGTTATTATCACAATTTAGTAAATGATTGTTTTAAATAAAGTCTGTAATACTTTAGAAATTGTGACTGTGTGATACGAATAGAAATCTGTCTAAAATGTTCCTTACAATGGAAAATTAGATCTCCTACCAGACAGATGAGTAAAAAATGCTTGTTTTTAAAACTGATTCTAAGAATGAGCATTCAAATCCACAATAATGCTGTTTATAGACATATGAATAGATCCTGCCTACTTAGGTACAATAATACCAAATAACCAATAGCGGTAAAAATCCTTCTGTTCAGAAAAAAAAAGAAGAAAAAAAAAAAAAATTAT
>JBBPDH010000151.1:4412187-4434335 GCA_037974565.1 Clupeocharax schoutedeni
AGAGAGGGTTGTTTGCCCTTTCATGCGAACCGAATTTCTTTCCGTTTTCTTCACAGGCGCAGCTTTTAGTAACGCAAAGATCTCGTCACACTCCTAGTATCTACATATGTTTTTAAGGGTTTGCATGCCTTGCATGACCATGCCTATTCCTATATGCAATGTATAGATAGGAAAATTTTCTCTCAAAATTATCATAAAGTAATGTTTCAGGCATCAGGCAGTGAATTAATAACCATTTCATTGATACTTTTCTGTTCCTATGAACACTACCAGGAACAATTCTGACTAAAGTTTGTCTAGAACATACTTTCACATCAAATTAATTTCACATCAAACCATTTTGAATGACTTAATTTACATCATACTTCTGTAAAGGTTCCTCTTTAAATTCATCCTTTATCCTTTATTTTATTCACACATTTTAATGATTTGGTCCCCAAACCAGTCCTGGAACACATTTTAGTGTTTTATCTGCTCCTGAACACACACCTGCTCTGACTAATCAGTTAATAACCAACCTGTTCTTGGCTTTCGTGCGTGTGTACATACTATGTGCAGGGCAGGGAGTGATCCAAGACTGGCTTGGGAATCACTTATCTAGATCTCTGTTGAGACACAAATTCGTTTATTTTAAAAGGCATCATTTATATATGTATCTGAAACAAAATTAATAAGTGATTCCAAACTACTGGTAGCACAGCTTCTGTTTCTGACATGATCAAGAATGAAGTATGTGGAAAAGGTGCAGTCCTGTGCATCTAATTCTTTTATCAAGTTAATTGCATTCGTGCAGCCACATTTATCCAAGGGATTTTCTGAAAATTTTCCTGACTGCTCTCCTGTTTCACAGGCTGACTTTAAGCTCCAGTTGTTCCGCTTGCGAGAGGAGAATGCAGAATCTGTGTCCAGACTGCAGTCGGCCATTGCAGAACTGAAAGAGAAGGCCAAGCGTTCCCGCCGTGACCTTCAAGATGCGGCTGTGTCCACAGAGGACAGCATCACACCTCGTGTCTTTCGTACTGTGTGCATCCAGACAGACAGAGAAAGCTTCATCAAGCCTGTGGAGGATGCAGAACTGAGCAGTGGCCTCTATCCACAACCAAATGTGCCTAAAAAACTCAATCTCACAACAATTAATTTTGGCCTTTCTGGCAAACATCCTGAGGCCAAGCAAGAACAGCCTCCTCCTCTACCCCCACCCCCACCACCTTTGCCTGTCCAGCCAGATTTTGACAGTGGCAGAGCCCCACCTCCTCCACCAGTACCACCTAGTTCTTGTGACGGTAATGTTTTTTTAAAGCCAGTTCAGTCATTGGAGAGACTCTCTCCACCTGAAAAAGGCAACGGTCCACCCCCTCCACCACCGCCTCCACCTACGGCTGGAAGTGGTCCTCCTCCTCCTCCACCTATACCAGGCTCTGCCCCCTCCCCTCCAACTGGAGCGGGTTTGTTTTTCTCTAGAGCTGAGGAGTGGCCACAGCGAAAGCCAAGAGTGGAGCCAGTCTGCCCGATGAAAACCCTGTACTGGACACGCATACAGATTCAAAACAACAGGTAGTACCCAACAGTACTAAAGAGTACCAAACATTGCTTAAGAAGTTCATGAAACACCTCACAATCCTGATACATTGTATGTCAATATGTACACTATGGCTCCAGAGTTAAAAGACCAAGACCGCTAGGCATCACTGAGGTACCCTGAGCAAGGTACCGTCCCCACACAATGCTCCCCAGGCGCCGTGTTCCTGGCTGCCCCCTGCTTCAGTTGGTGAATGGGTTAAATGCAGAGGAAGTATTTCATGCTGTTCACATATGACAAATGGACACTTTCACTAAAATTAAGATTTCAGCAATGGCAACAGAAAAAGAGGCCTTTATGCCCTCTCAGATTCTTACCCTCATAGAACAGATATTTCCCTTGTAAATAATTTCAAAATTCTTCATATAGTTCACTCAACATCGATTTGTGAGTGAAAACAGGAAACTGACATTTTCCAAGTCTTCCCACTCAGACCTCAGGGGAGGATTAAGAGCAGCCGCTGCAGACTGAGGTCTGCCTGCGGGGCCGACCATAGGCTAAAGCAGGCCTTCCTGGACCTCTAGTGGCGGTGTGGATTTCTGTGGGATCCTGTTCCCCAGCCATCGCTTCGCTGCCACGCTGTTATTCAACTCCTCATGAAAGCTTTCTTCCCTCGCTAAGCATCCAGCAAGCCAACGCAGGACCCAGTCAAGCTTATCCTTGTAGCGTCTTGCTGGCTCTCTAATTGTTTTCATGGGACCGAAGGTTTAGTGATCCAGAGTATTCTTATTGACCCCCTATTGATTTTATGTGCTTTCAGGCCTTGTTGCCAGGCAACACTGAGATTGTGTGTTTCCTTTAGTTTGAGCATTTGCTTGTGTTAGTTAAGCTTTTGGTAAGCTGCCTGTCTTTGTCTTTGAAGTGTGAAAACTGGATCTCGTAAGCTTTGAGCAATGAGGATAAACTCCCTCCATTATTCAGTATTATGTTAAAACCAGGACGGGAGGGGCAGCTTGTAGAAAGCGTGACTGAGTGGTGTCGGCATGTCTGTCTTCATCTCTCCACTGTCTCTTCTCCTAGAAATGATATGCTATGGAGCTCTCTGAAGGAGCCAGCCATAATAAACACCAACGAGTTTGCTGAGCTGTTCTCTAAAATGTCCTCACCCGCCAAAAGGAAACCCCTGTCTGAGGCCTATGAGAGGAAAGCCAAATCTAAGAAGGTATGAAACCCCTTATTAATAATTCTAGACAAGCTATTATAACCTAGTGGAAAACATTGTTTCCCTTGCCATGGCAAATTGGGGCCTGATTCTCCAATCAGGCAAGCACACCATGAATTCTTGGGCAAGATGCCTAACTCTACATTCAACTACATCTATTTCTGTTTGTATGGGGGTTTTTTTCTGTGTATGTGTGGTTGGTTCTTGTTTTTCAGATGCCTCAGTCGGAGCAACAATAAAGGTGCAGCAATTGTCCTTTGGATCATTTCTTATTCTTTCCTTTTTTCTCTCTCTCTGTTTGATCCAGCTTAATTAAAAATAAATAAATAAATAACAAGAGGGGCTTATACTGAATTGTTCAGCTCCACTTGGCAATGCAAAGGTGGCTTTCAGCTTCACATTCTGCTTAAAAAACATCCTCTGTTTTACGAATAAAGTGTAAGTCTGTATAAGAGTGTCTTTCAAATGCCATAAATCCAAATAGCCATCAAGATGGTTGTAAAGATGATGATAGGGCTATGGAACTGAGCTGGATATCACAGCACTGTTCATATATCGATTTTCAATTAATTTGCATGCAAAATCTGTAAAATGGCAGTTATGCAGCAGTGTTGCAGCAGAGTTTTAGCCTGAATTTGAAATGGTGCCCAACCTCCTGTGCAGGGGGTTCTCGAGTTATGCCACAGATCTGTTCCTTCAACAGTCATGTAACCCAAATTTTGGTGTAAGTTGAAACTGTAGTCTAGACCCTAGTCTAAGTCACCTACCAACCATAACACAGCTGTAAAATAAAAAAACACAACTAAGCCACAGAAAAAGGAAAAGGAAAACTCCCTTAACTCATACCCCGCGTTACTGTGCGTTCTTTGGCCGCGCACAACCAAACTAGTTTGCCCATGTAGACTGTAAGTACGAGACTAACGGTGTAGGTTTAGTGGGAGAGGGAGCGGGAGTGAGCGTTGTAAATGCGAAATGTTGTATGTCAAGACCATTTTAACTCAAGTACCACCTGTATAAAATATATTATAAAATTATGACTTCTATGCTCAAATACTTCCATATACACCCACATTTGAGTAGAATGTAAGGCAAAGTCCCATAAATGATGATCACTTATAGACATATTTGCTCACAAATGTATAAAATGCATAACCTAACTTTTATCATTCTTTATTTTTCTGCCAGCTGCACTTTCCAATGCATAATAGACCAATTCATTGAACTGGAGCAGAAAATGATCTAAAATCAAACATAATCTGCATATATTGTTTTTACATTATACTTTATTCCTTCTATAAAGTCTTGGAGAGACAAGGTTCTGCTACAACAGGAACTATTTACTCATGCTTAAGTGGTCTAGTAAAAGTGTGAATAATGTGAATAATAATACAGTAAATGTGAACCGTGTAACTGTAAAGCATCTGAAGATTGTATCATTCTGAATTCTTGATGGTTTATAATTCATTAAACGATGTGCTGCTGATTAACCTGAATGACACTGTGAACTGAACTGCTTTCAGCTCTTGTGCTTCTAACATTCCTGTCATCCCTGCTCGGGCTTAGTATAAAGATAGGCTTCGCTGAAAATGCTTGACAGAGATTATATAGTTGTGATGATGGTGCAGTTTTATTGACTACTGTCTTGTTGTTGAATGTCTGACTTTAATAGCAAAATTACTAGTTCTGTTTTAGTTCAGACCAAACAAATCATTTGAGTGAGGGACTTTTTTATGCCTAATAACAGGATGCCACAAATGCCTTTGCTGTTGTTTCAGAAATTGACATAATTATACTGGGTATGAGAATAAAGGCAACTGGATGAAAACTCTGTTTCTCTACAAAACATTTAAGATGGTTTATGAAACATAATCATCTTACTGTTACTCTTGGCCAGAAGAATTTTCCATTGACTTTTGTTGTTATTCATAGTCATCGTCCCCCACCCCTGCCTAAGAGAAAGCATTCTTTTTTTTAGCTTTTTTTTTTACTATGACTAACTTGTACTGTATTATTTTACAGGATTTACTTTGTTTAACTGTTGTTTGTTTTTTTACCTTTTTATCCTTTCAGATCATTAAACTGTTAGATGGTAAGCGCTCTCAAGCAGTGGGCATTCTAATCTCAAGCCTCCACCTGGACATGAAGGACATACAGCAGGGTAAGAGGTTCCAAAACTTTATAACATGCCATGCAGATAGACAGTTACACCCTGTTTTGGTAAAACATTACTCTGCATTTCATGCTAATGAATGGCGCAGTTGGGAACCCCAATTCTATCACTGCTAATCGTAAACAGACATTTCTGAGCCAGAGATTCATCTTTGATCTCAGTGATGGTTTGAAAGGAAAGCCTTGCGGTTGATTACGGACTGCTATGCCTCTTCCAATAGGAAATGCAAGTGTGTTTTTGATTGCATTTCATTCTATTCAGATAAACTATTTTGGCTTGGTGGCACGGCCTTGTCTGAATTTTTGCTTGTATTAAATAACCACCCACTTGCTCTCAGATTAGGCTCAGATGTTGGATTCATTGGCCAAATGCAAACTTTTTCTGAAAGTTCAAATTTCACAGTGGTGCAGAGTGATGTGTCGTGGCTTAAATATATTTTCAGTGCATTTTATTCCATGTCAACATCATTTAGTTGTTTAACCCAACTGCAATTTCCCCATTTCGAATATTACTAAATTCACCTATACTGCACCAGTCTGAAAGGGTCATGGTCATCAGTTTTAGTTTTTGGAAGGCTTGAATTCATAGTTCCCTCAGATTGCCCCCTGTTTAAAATATATGAATGTATTTTTCCAACCCACCAGTCTCTTCCCAGACAATTCTAGGCTTTAAACAACTATTATGTGATTATTTGTGATTTATCACATCAATATTTAGGCTTGGTATAATAGCAGTTACGTCACCAAGCAAGTAATATAAAAAAAAAACAGATTGGCTTACAATCTTGGTGCTAACTAACTTTATATTTGTATGACTCCATATCACTATCAAACCAAATCCCTTAATTTAACTCCTTAAAATTACCTTAATCATGACCTTAATTTCCAGGAAATTAAAGAAAATTAAGGGCTACAGATTAAGGTTGATTAAGGGGTAAAACTACTGAATTTTCCTCTTACTTTTTAAAAATTGCCCCTTAATAATAGAACCTCCTGAATAAATTACTTATGTTTAAGATTAAGGGGTTTCACACTTGTGCCTTAAATCCACTTTTAAGGTAAAATTAAGGGATCGCTTCACAAATTGGTGGATCTGGTGTATTTTCAGGGGTTAATTAAGGTAGCACATTTTAAGCCAAATTAATAATACTGAATGACCCTCAAATAGGTAATTAATGACCCACATGACTTAAAAACTGACAAACAGGCTAAAGGCTGAAGTCCAGTACAGATGGTCATGAATTCATATTGAAGAAGAGTAAACTTCCAACGACTGTATCTCTCATTTCCTCACTTCACCTTTGTTCTCTGCTCCTGTATCCTGTTCCACATTTCAGGTGGGACTGCCCCCTAGCAGTGTGTTCAGGTGCTAACAGCCAAAAAGCATCTTTATAAAACTTTGCATCTTCATAAAACAATGAATAAAAAGAAATTCTTTTATCATGTAATTAGTGCACAATTTTAAAAGATGTATTTTGTATCCTGCAGTCCATATACCAGATATAATTTATGTGTACTGGAAACTAGACAGCTTCTTTTGCCCCGGTGTCAGTTTCAGCTGCTGTTGTAGAGGTTGTGTTGTGCCATAAAACAGCATGTAACCATGAGATCTCCTTCAAAGACTTTGACCTTTTATCTGGATTCATAGTTAAAGCACACATCACAAATCAGTCATCATGGAAACAGCATGTGAACTTATGAATCGTACGGTATTGGCTAAGAAAGTTTTATACATTTGTTTTTTGTTTTACTCACATAGCTGTTTTGATGCTGGACAACTCTGTGGTCGACCTGGATGCCATTGAAGCCCTATATGAAAATGTGAGCACTCATTCCACTCTTTTTCTTAAATTATTTTTTATTAGTAAGGAAAAATGATGAATAGTTGGCCCCAATAGTTACCCTCATCTCATTCACACCAGCCCAAATGTCAGTAACTGAGTGACATGGGTCACATTTTATTTTCAGATAACAAACTGGTAAAACTAAGCTGAAAAACTAAGCATCCGTAAAGGCTTAGATCTAATAGAATCTATTACATTCACCTTACTGTTCAGAGGAATTTAGTATGTAACTGAATTCATAATAAGTATCAATAAATCATCTGTAAAGGCCTCTCAGTATAAAGTCTTACAATGATGAACTGCAGCTTTAGCAGTATGTAACTGAGTAATAGCCTAGTGTTATGTTTTGTTCTCCAGCATTCATGGGAAGAAACAGTGTGTTCCAAAAAAGCAAACATAACATAATAATTGTACCTTCATAATTGTGTGAGTGGCTTTGTTTTGAAGTTCTGTGTTCACTTCATGAACCGAGCGTCTGTGCTTTTTTATGGTCCTCAGAGAGCTCAGCCTGAAGAACTGGAAAGAATAAGAAAACACTATGAAACCTCAGATGAAGAGCAAGTCAAACTGTTGGACAAGCCTGAACAGTGAGATATTATCCAGATCAGCCGTCTATTCGCTCCTCTCATAAAACAAGAACGCCAGGTCAAAACAGGGGAAACTGTTTGGTGACCATTTTACAGTGGAGACTAAATCTACACTGTGATACCGAGAAAAGAGGAGCATGGTGTTGTTATAAATACAGCTTCCATCAAACTTCCAAAGTTGTCCTCATTAATTAGTCAGTGATCGTCTGTTTGTCGCTTTATTCTTCCAGGTTCCTGTATGAGCTCTCTCGGATTCCTGAATTCTCTTTGAGAGCACGCTGTATTATTCTCCAGTCAACATTCGCTGATGCCATTGCTTCCATTAAAAATAAAACAGAGATCGTCCTCCATGTGTGTGAGGTATCAAAGGATTTTTTCAAGTGTTCACTCTTGAGCAGCCCACTGCTTCACTTGAATGGGTTAAAGGCAGAGAAAGTATTTCACATTGTTCACTCGGTGTGCTCTGTTGTTCACTCATCACTATAAGAGGCCACTTTAAATTTTTATCTTATTTTTAAATGTCGTTGTCACAGTTAGAATTAATTTGTCACAATTAGATCATAACAAATACATGCTAAAGTGTTTCAAGGGGGTTTTTTGCTTGGCAATATTACGCCACCATAGAGCTTATTTTCCCTTAGACGGTGCAATTTGATCGGAGGTGCATCTGGATGTAGTTTGTCCTACACATATAAACAGTATGTTGAGATGAGCTCTAAGCTGGGAAAGTTTTGTCCAGTGAATCGTCTTCTGGCCCTGATACTGGGTGTTGAATGTGGAGTGTTAACCTGTGGCAGGAGCTGCTGGAGCGGACGAGTGTGAGGGGTGTGCTGGGACTGGTGCTTGCTCTGGGAAACTACATGAATGGAGGCAGTAGAACCCGAGGCCAAGCTGATGGCTTCGGCCTAGATATTCTCCCTAAACTCAAAGACGTAAAGAGCACAGTAAGCTTTACATACAACAATACACTCTAATACACACTGGCTATCCCAGTTCAAACCCTCTTCTGAGCCCCAAATACAAGCTTGTCATTATAAACCCACAAGATTACACAAAGGAATCAGTTTTTGGAAAAAAAACCTCCCTGCTCTGTTGTTGAACTTACCTTATGAGATATTTTTATCATGTAGAGACATTTCTATTATTTTATTGCGCAATAAACTGTTTAAATTGTGGGAATAATGATCAACATATATAAGCAGTCAATCTAAACATCAACTAAACAGCATTTACAATGACTTCAATTTGTAAGTCAAACAGAAACTGTTGTTTATTTTGGTGCATTTTATATAATGTTTTCTTTTACCACACACCAGAACAGATTTCCTCTCCCTGAGGAAAGTTTGAAGGCTATGAACTGTACCCAGTCAGAACCATTTAAATGTATAAATGTGGTGTGTTTTCCCGTGTTAAATTCTCTCTGATGGAACTTTTATAAAGACTTTAAAAAATATATACCATACAATTAAAAATATACCATACGATGAAGCATTACAAGAACCTTCTTTGGTCCATTATAGAATGATTTAAGTGTTGCAATTGAAACCATACATGGCTTCATTAATTGTGATTCTGATTTTAATCATTTCACACAATCTCCACAGGACAACCGCATGAGCTTGCTGGATTACATGGTGTCCTATTATGCACGCAACATTGATGAGGTAGATACGTGTTTTTCCTTTTAAAGCAGTATTTCCACATAGAAAAATGTAAAAAAATAATCAACCTTTCTAAGCTAATCTAACCTTTAAACTCTTATTAGAATGCTGGGACAGAAAACTGTGTCTTTCCATTGCCCGAGCCACAAGATGTGTTCCTTGCTGCCCAAGTGAAGTTCGAGGACCTCAGCAAGGAGCTTCGAAAGCTGGGGAAAGACCTGGCAGGTGAGAGCAAAAAATAAAAATATAAAATACAGAACGGAGCTTGCACTGCTGAACTGCGGTGGCTCTCACAATTCTGTGGTGTCACTGTAAGGTCCATCAGTCAGTGTGGCAGTGATATTTAGCCAGCATTGTTTGTATGCCTGTAATCAATCAGCTTCCAGCCTGTTATTGTGTGGGTTTTCAGTTGTGTTTTGAGGTTTGAAACTTCTGATGACTGGCTGTAACTCCATCAGTGTGTCGCAGTGGTCCACTTACCCCAGACTGGAGAAGACAAGAGTTACCACCGCCTGGCTTTACTTTAATCAGGACGACTTGAGAAGCTTGAGAATCGTATTGCAACAAGGCTGGTTTTCTGCCATTGCCCACAGCCATTACAAAACTGAAGGATAAGCTTTGATGATTGCTCAAATGCCAGACACTATATTTTGTGCTTTAACCCTTAAATCCAAACATTACAAATGATTACAGTACAGTCTAAACTACTTTGCATATTGGTCCGTACAGTTACTGAACAATTAAGCTATGCAGTTTTGCTGTAGAATATATTTTGTGTCATAGCTCTGAAAAGTGGATCCATATGACATCATCCGTTAAAACCTGGCTTTCTGTTTGTGTGTGTGTGTGTGTGTGTGTGTGTGTGTGTGTCTGAGATCATGCGCGCACGTTAGACGAAGCAGAGTCTCTGTGATTTTGCCATGGCGCCTTTTAGATATGTTTTTAATCCTGCCCATCAGATGCTTCTGGTATTGTATGATTCTGAGGCTTTGTTGCTCATGTGGCTGGAGAGGCTCACAGGGCTGCTATGCCGCTCTTCTTATGTAATCTGAGGGAAGAGAAGCTTATCGGCCGCGAGCATTGCTCTATCTCCAGGCAGATGCACCGCCGTTCTCCTGTTACACTGTATCAGCTCCAGTTCAGTGTGGCCCCGCAGATCTGTGTCAGAGATTCTTTTCTTTACCTCTCAACAAGCCATCCTTATCGGGCGACGGAGAGACTGCCAAATCTGGCCCATCGCACTCTTCCCTTTGTCCCACTGTTTGAACCTCCCTCATGCCTGGGATGAACCATGTCTTTCTTTCTTTTGTGTGCCGTTTTGTTCTGTTTTTGTTTTTCTTTTACGCCACAGTTAGTTTGTATGCCCTGAGCACATAGTTTATGCTCTCCGCTCAACTATACTCAAGATGACCGCATTTGCCTCCTGCATTATTCTGTGGCACAGGGAACTGCTGAGCTATTCTCACGAGTCACTCTGGGAATGTTTGTATGATGCTATTCTTTCTGCAGCAAATTGCCAAAAGACAGCACTGCAAAAAATGTTCTTTGTATTCAAATCTCTCAGTTCATGGCAGTGGTGGGACAGACTGTTACTCAGAATGAGAAGGGCCGTTTGAATATAGCACTGAGTGAAGATGAATTGCAGCTCTAGAGATGCTTTCTCATCGTTCAGCTGTCACACCAACATTACACGCAGTCTGTTTACATGCTGGAAGATGACCTGATTCTTACTTACATGACCCACATCATGGAAAACCCAAAATTCTTACTGTTTTCTTTTTGTATCATGTAAACATTGTAAACATTGTTAAAATGTCAAAACACACCACATCCTCCCTAGACTATACACTACATGTAGGGAACTAAGCACAAAAATCAGAATGTATCAATTAATGAATGAATTATTGTGGTCTTCTAGAGAAAATGGAAAGTGATCTTGTAAAAAAAAATCATTTTCATTTGGTACATAGAAATAGCCATTTGAGAGGTAAAATAGAATGTAGAATATGAAACCTTTAGTAAACAATCTGCCTAGAAAAGTTGGAGAAAATTTTCGCATAGCTGATCGCCTCCACAGTTTACACAAATGCTGAATGAAAACAGTGGCATGTGTAATCTTATCAGAGGGAGATGCAGATGGAGTGTATCCAGCAGTCTCAGGCTACCATCAGGGTCTATTATGACTGGGGCAGGAGACTGGCCCCTCTGATCCTGGGATTGGATGGAGGGTTGAGAGGGAACAAATGGGCGCAGCCTGGTGCCACAGGCAGAGTGGGGGCTATCTGCGGCCGCCATCAGAGGTGCCTCTAAACAGCCTTTATCCACGGGAAAGACAAGCGATAACCTCTGACTCCACCACAGGTGGAGCTGTAGCCCCTGCCTCACCGCACTCTCACCTCCTACATACACTGGAAACATCTACATGCTTAAAAGCAAAAGAGCCATAAGGAGTTTTCCAGAGCAAAGCCATAGAAGAACCACCTTTCAATGGATGGTTCTTCAAAGGAATCCTTTAAAGTTGTGGTAAGGAACTGAACCCTATTGTTTTAAAGTATAAACCAATTGTTCTTCTGTGGCATTGCTCCAAAGGACCCTTCTGATTCTCTTGAACATGTCAGCAGTTGATGGAAACATTCTACATAAAATAAAGGTTAATCTTATATTTTTTATAGCCTTAATATCTATAAATGAGAAATAAGTGCAAATAATTTTTATGACTGAAAGCAAACTTTTGTATTTTATTTTAAAATGTACATTTTAAACCAAAACTTTTAAATCATAAATGTTTTCATCACATTAAACATTTCTCAAAACAGTGTACCAGACAGAAGGCAGCTTATTTGTAAACATTTCATGTTATAATTTTCATTGAGGTAGTTTTTATAGGCAGATATTTTGGGTGTCTGATCCTATCATTAACAATTGTGACACAGGCAATTGCTCTAGAATGACATATTTCACACCAGTCCACTCTGAATGACTTACTGAATGACCAACTTACAATTTATTTATACAGAAACTCAAGTGTAAATGCAATTCCCCTGTAAAGTTGGAAGCCGTATGTTTATAATGCTTTAAAGCTTAAAAAAGGAATAAAAGTAAACTTTTAGAAAACTGTGAAATTTTTAACTGGATAGAGAAACAGTAGGAATCTGGTGAAGATATGCAGTAGCTGTCATAGTTGAACCTCAGATTTAATTAATGTTTTTTATTCTTTACAGATTGTGAGAAGGATGTCCAGAGTGTGTGCTCCAAAACACTTCCACTCTACATCCATCCATTCAAGGAGAAAATGGAAGCTTTCATAGCTACTGGTGAGCTACACATCAGAACACATGGATGGAGTTAACATGGCTCCTGTTTTAAAAGCAGGGCCTGCTGTAGCTTATACAGATAGGGGAGGTTGTAGGAAAAAAATATAGATGTGTTTCTAAATATTGTATGAGAGATCTTTCATATTTGCTAGTATTAAAATGAACAGCTTTGCCTTAATTATTAAGAACTGCTGACAATATTTTTCCTAATTTTCCTAAATAAAAAAAGTTCATTCTTAAACAAAATGGCAATAATTACCTTTGACAAACTTCTTGTAGTGTTTACCTCAACCCCACCCCCACACCTGGTCTCATTGTGAGAGAAGAGTGTTGATTACAGCAGTGTTTTTATACTTTTCCTCATCAAATAAGATGTGATTCAGGTGATCAGTAATCAGAATGAGGTGCTTGTGTAGGAATTTAACAGACACTGGCATGGGATGGTTGTTATACTGATTTAAAAAATAAATTGCAGTGGTCTGTTATATCTATATGATTGCTGAGTGAGTGTTGATTGGTTGATTGACTCTAAAATGATGTCTCTCTTATATGCCATAATTGCTACGCTGTCTCTGCCTCATAGTAAAATGTCCTCATTGTGTCTCCATGGAGAATATCTGAGATTGGCTCTTTTGGGGGCCTGATAAGTGTCTGTGGTCTTCCCTACCTGAGGGAGATAGCTGGTTGTCAGGTTCAGAAGGCAGACAGACAGATAGGGATCAGGCAGCTTTGGCAGAGAAGCAAAAGCTTTGGCAGAGAAGGAGACTTCTGAGTAAGTCAGGCTCTTATTTGCTCTTACAAAAGTCTCTGGGAAATGGAGCAATGTGAACAGAGAAAAGAGAAATGAGATTGTCTGTTGAAGTGTGTGGCACAAGTAGACATGAAGGTGCCAAAATCTGGCTCTGTATTCTCGTCAGAATAAGATGCCAAAGATGCAAGGTCCCAAATCTGGTTCTTTAGAGTGATACCACAAAAAAAAAAAAACGTTTTCCAGTCAGAATGCCATTTTGTCCAGGACTAGGTTTACCGTCAATATACCATCAAGGAAAAAATACATTGACAAAAATACTGTTTGTTTATTTATTAAATAACCAGTATTTAACCAGGTACCATTTTACACTGTGTGTTAAAAAGAATATGTGACAAATGGGCCAGAATCAATGGTCCATAATTATTAGGAAAAAGTCATTACATTAATTTCCATCATTGAAATCATATTTTTTAATTTATCCTGTAAAATGATCATTTTAGAGATACAAGGTTTTAATCAGACAGCAACAGTATATTATAAAGAATTTTACCTCTGAAATGGTAACAAAATCTTAAACTTCTTAGCTTGGTTATAGCCTTAATGTAAGTTAATGTAAGGATGGAATATTGTAATTTTGTACCACTATCAGCCAGTCATTTAATAGCATTTTTATTGGTCCATTTACCATAATATATCAAATATGTAATTGAAAAAGTAAAATAATGAATTAAATTTTTAAAAAAACATCAGTTCAGAAGTTTGTATCGTAATTCTTAGGAAGGTATATGCTGTCCTAGCACTGAGGTACTCTTTGTTATTGCAGCTCAAATGGAAAGAACTGCGACTGAACATCATCTAATATCAGCTCAGAAGAGGTATGTTGTCATTTTTGCTCACTAATTTCCTCAATCAGCACTTTGTGGCACTGTGTGTCAAATTGCTTCTGTGACCATTTGCAAAACAAACCCCTTCTATAACGTGAGATGAGCCCTGCAGCCCGTTTAATCGTTGTCCTTCTGGCTTTCTCCATCCCTTTCTGACTCCTGTCCTCAGCTTCTGTGACCTGGTGGAATACTTTGGGCTGAAGCCACGCTCTGGAGAGCAGGATGTCCTTCCTGGCCCTGTTTTTATGCTCTGGTTCGAGTTCTGCAACGACTTCAAGACCAGATGGAAAAGGGAGAACAAAACCATCTCCAAGGAGAGGTGAAAAAGATTTTCCATAGATGGCTGAGGTTTAAGACATACACATTCATCATGATTCGGATTCATCTCAGTGTCCTATCTTTTAGCTTTATTTTTAACTGTTGTTTTTAATGTTGCAAAACATGACCAACTGCAATGTTTAGATCAGGTGTTCTTTTCCAAATTCAGGTTAAAAGAAGCCCAGCAATCAGTGCACAATATCACAGCAGAGAAGAAAGTGGAGACCAGGAGGGTCCATGCACACGGCCTGGTAAGAATCATTGTTATGGAATATGGGCTCCTAAATCCCTTAACTGTCTAAGAATTGGTTTAATCTTCAGGACATTTTGCGTCCATTCTTCAGCAATGCCACATCTATCCATTACTGGGAGGCTTTGCTCTTCCCCTTAGCAGCAGTTTTAAAGGATGTAGTGCTTCAGGTGGCTCAAAGGAATCTCATACCAGCCATCACCCTTCACTGTATTGTGGGAGAGTCCTAGCTAGCAGATGGATCTGATATTATTAAAATAAAAACAAACCAAAAAATAGGGATTTGAAAAAGCATAAAACAAGTGGCCTATGAACATTCATCTAGAAAATCTCTGAAACTTTCCCTTTCACTTCACTTAATCTAACTTTAAAGAATTGAACGAGTTCATCAGATGATGTAGGAGAAATGCTAGCCTTTATCCCTAGATTGTGCTGTTGTGTGCATCCCTTGTTGTGGAACTGTAAATGATGTGTCTCTCTTAAAGATGTTCAACAATCAAAGGTAAACGTCTGACATTTTGTCACATGCTTTCTTGTCTCCTAACAGAAGGAAAGACTGCGTCAGAAAGAAGCGAATCTTTCCAGCACTTAAATTACAACTGACTCTCCACATCAAAACAAGATTTGTGTTACATTATTTACAAATGAAACTGATTCCAGTTTTGATGCAGATATTTTTGTAGCCTTGTGTGGATTGGAACACACCCATTATTAGTAAGGGTGCTCTGAGCTCAGCCAATTATATATTCAAACTATATTCAAGATTATACTGTTTTCATGGTTCTCTAGTCAGAACCTTCTTCCAGCAATGGCAGTTTAACCTCCAGGACCCACAAATGACTACTGTACAGAGACGACTTCAGAGCAATTGATATCTTTATTTTATATGTTGAATATTGACATTTGTAGCTACATTTAAAACACTGAAATACATGCCACAGCATTTATTCCATTAAACCCTCTTGCTTTAAGCGTAGGATGAGTCCATGTCCATTACATTTCAGAGATGTTGGGAATTACTGATCCAGCTGTTTGGAGCAGTTCATATGCTTTGAAAACAAGAAAGTAATAAATATCTCCACTACAGATTAAAATGCCTTTTGATTTTTCATTAAAGTACACTATGTACAGAAGCTTCGTAAGAAATGAGAAGTTGATCTGCAGCATCCAGCAAGCTTTGTGTCCACATAGTGGAGAACAGTTTTCACTGAAAGGCTCAAATGATGTTTCCGTGTAATAAATGTCTTCTGTGTGCGTCAAACTCAGGCAGAGTCTGTGCGGCCCAGGCTAAAGCACCAGAGGCTGTTTAAAAGCTGAAAGTGCAGGCGCTGCATGCATTGCATTTCATTTGAGATCAACATTCTTCTAACACTCTCAAAACAAATGTGTTAAAAACAACAGATGGTTTGTTATTATGCCACAACTGTGCATCCGGTTAAGCACCTCATTTGGAGTCACCGGTGGGTTCAGACCTTTAACAGAAAGACGTGTTCTAATTATACAGAGCGGGAAAGATCCAGGGATTTGCTGGGTTATTCTGATTCAACACAAAACATGTAAAGACAATAATAAGTAGTGGTGTCATGTGGTCTGAAGCGGTGGTTATGGGCCGTCTAAGCCCTTTTATTAAACCAGAAACATTCCCAGCAGTTACTGGATATAACTGTAATTCACCACCAAGTTTTATTTATTTATTTATTTAGCAGCCAGGTTGCTGGTAGTTTTATCCTCTCAGCTTTCCATTCAGTATTGGGCTTCTATTTATTTATTCCTTTGATTTCTTGTGCCAAATTTTTTACATTAAATGGTTGTACCAGTGACCAAAGAGCCCATGAGAATCTGTGTCCTTGGACATTTTTAAGTGCATATAAGCAAATCCTTGTGGTTTTTGCGGGATATCCTAGCAGGAGGAATACTGGAGCTGGCTACTGAGGGTCCTTCAGTGGAAGAGGCACTTAAAGGGGAACCCATTTTTCAAACAGTCTGCATCATTTAGAGTGCTCTGGTGTGAAAGGGTAAATGGTAGATCATTTCGTTACAGTGAAGTAATTTACAATAGTGTTGATAAAACTCGAGTCATTAAATGTGCATGATTCTGACTTTCCACACATCAAAGCATTCTGAATGATATGTTTTTATATTTAAACCTTCATTTGTGCAGTTACTGGATTTCCCCTTTTAAGGAACCCATAAGCAGTTCCTCTGATATCAACCAGTTTTCTGATTCGGTAGTAAAAAAAACCCTGATTACAATTAATAATATCTAGATGACTAGGTTCACACAGCTTTTAAACATAGAGCATTTCACACATTCTTTCTTAGTAGCTGATTTTTTTTTCATAGTGGAAAGGGCCCGCAGGACCAGGGCCCACCTTGTTCTGGAGGCTCCCTGCCCTGCACAGTTTAGGGTTTCTCCTGCTCAAACACGCCCACAAGGCTGTTGATGAGCTGACTACATTTTAAACATTTACTTGTGCACAGCGTCACTGAAATTCTACTTTAATGAGCAAATGGTTTAAAAAAACACTGCTTTTTAAAGTACTTCCTTGATATTGGCTAAATAAATAGGTCCACTTAGATTTTTTTGAACATATATCTTTTCACACAGACTTTATTGATCTAATCCTTTTTTTGTTTTTTGTTTTTTCGTTTTTTGTTTATGGGAAGGAGCCTACAGAGACAACATTCACACAAGGCCTGGTTCTGGATGCTCTAGGAGCTGCAGTATAGAGCTGGTTAGTTGGACCAGGTATATTGTGAAGCAGGGAGAATAGTGTGCAGCACAATGGGCCTCCAGTACCAATGCTGGAAACCACGCACACCTCTGGTATTGGGGTGTTGGGTGAGATTAACGCATCATTTTTGAAAGTGAAAATGCTCGTCCACGGCCTTTCTGCCCGGCGGGGCAATATGTTCTGACAGTCCCTCCTGAAGAAAGTTAGGAGGTACTCAGTCCAGCTCTATGGAGGTGCAGCGACACTGTTTGACGCGGCGCACGCGCTTCCTTCTGCTTAAGGGGACATGGCCCGGGCACAACATGGAGTAGGTGACCACGGTGAAGGTCTTGGGCTTGCAGAAGGAGCAGGACTGGAAGGCGCCATCGTCCTGGTAGGTGTGGCGCGGGATGTAGAAGGAGTTGCACTGGCCGTAGCAGAAGCTGTTTATGATGGTGCGCGGGATGCAGCCGTCCTCATGCAGCGTCTGCTTCATCGGCTGCGTCTTGCACCAGTCACGCTTCAGGTAGTGCCGCTCGGTCACATGCAGCGCCTCCTGACTCGAGTCCAGTGGCTCCTCCACCCCCGGCCCGCTGCTGCTCACGCTCACGACCTGCGCCCCCCAGCCTGGCGCGGGGGGCTTATTGGGGTGCGGGTAAGAACCATGGAAGGATGAAGGCATGACACACCTCAGTGGACTGCAGAGCAGAAACAGAGGCACCAGGACCACCACAGCACCACCAGCCATGAGTTCTAGAAACAGACAAGATCACTTAATCATAACAATTAGAAGAAGAAGAAGAAGAAGAAGAAGAAGAAGAAGAAGAAGAAGAAGAAGAAGAGAATAGAATAGAAAAACAAGGATATAAGAGTAGTAGAAAATAGAAGTAGAAGATGAATAGAATAGAATAATGGAATAGATTAGGATAATATATGAGAATAGAATAATAGACAAAATAAGAATAGAATAGAATAGAATTGAATAGAAGAAGTACAAGAAGAAAAGAAATAACGTCTATATGACTATGTTTAGAGCTAAAAGCCCCTGCGCCGCAGATAAACCCACAATAACCAAACAGGAATATTTTGCAATTCAGACGACTTTTGTCATTATAAAACTGTAGTTGTTCATAAGAATCAGCCATGTGTTCATGTTTTCTGAATCCTAAGAACAGTTGGTTCCCATAAAGCGATAAGTACAACCACACTCCTATAAATATGTACATATAGATCTGTGTGCGGAGAGACGGAGAAAGGACTGAAAAACCGTTCCTTTACTGTGTTGAGTTCGTATATCAGTGCTAATGACAGTGTAGTTTAAGTAGTGAGTGTCTTTCAGGATACAGAACAGCTGCACAGTTAACAATTCCGATATTCTGCAAGTTAAAAAAACGTTTCTTACCTTATAAACTGCCCGTGTCCTTTTTCTGGAGTAAAACTGAAGTTAAATTGGGTTTGTTTTAATGTAAAGCCACGAAAACGCACGTGAACGTGAAGACAGACTAATTGAAAATCCAGAACTCAGAAGAGTGTGTGTGTGTGAGTGAGTGTGTGTGTATGTGTGTGTGTGCGTGTGAGAGTGAGTGTGTGGTACATCCTTGCGGCATTTAAGAAGATGGGGCAGGATGATGGTAGACTACCACGCCTCCAATTCAACTAGACAACACACCTCAGGGGATTTCAGAGGTTCCCACAGAGGATGATTTTGTGGGTAAATTTCCCAAAACATTGAAAGTGAATGCAAGTTTAGGAAAATGGCATGATAAACGAAACAGCACAACCAGCTAGAAACTGATTTCTATTGTCTAAGTGCTGACTGTGCAATTCAAAGTAATGCAGAAGTAGAAAATCTTACAATTTGCACATGCGCACGCATGTGGACAAAAGTATTGGGACAACGTCTTTCAGGGCTCATGCTAATCTTACTGCTTCAGCATATCAAGACTTTTTTTCCAACTTTGTGGATACGTTTCAGGTAAGAACATTTTCTATTCCAGCATGACTGTGCACAAAGCAACAAAGCTTCATATTAAAGTCTATGTGTTTGAATGCAAGATCATTCAAGACCCTGTTGGTGTAATGGTCAAATGCCCCAATATTTTTGTCCACAAGTTGTATTTGCACATATAAAGCAGACAATTATGTATAATTGCATGTGTCTTGTTGAACTCTGTGTACTGTATACATGCATATAGCTGAGATGACAAAGGTTACTTTAACTCTGAGATTTATTAAAAGCTCCAATCTGAGTATGTGACGAAAACTACCTTACAAATCCTTGTCCAATTCTTACTGACAAATACACTAACATGCAGAACTGAGAGATCAACACACCTCCACAATGTGCACATGAAAGTATGGATTTTATTATGTACTGGTCTTTATTGTAGTTCTCTTAAAGCAAAAACTGTGTTAAGAAACGAGTTTAATTAATCACCACTGTCATCGATTCTACCACATCTGATAATCCAGGTTCAGTGGTTCTACAGCTGTGAGGTGACACCGATATGTACCACAGTTCAATACAGTTGTCAATATAATACAAAGCTCAAGGCATGATGTTGCTTGTAGCCGTTTCCATTTCGTCCTCCTCTGGGAAATGCGGCACTGACTTCTTGGCCACTACGTTGTCCAGTCTCTGTCCCATCAGATATGGGTTGGTGCTCTGGAGGAAAAAGACACAGGGTTTCCATTAGATGGCTTTTCCTGGCATGTGTTATAACCACAAACTGTCTTGCAGTTCACACCCCACATGCTGACACTCAAATATATTTAAAGCTCAAATCTCAACACACCCTTTTTCTTCTTTTTGGTCCTCCCTTCAGTTTCTGATACAGCATTTCTTTATTCTGCAAGCAAATATAAGGCAAAAGGGATTACTTTTCATTTTACATTTACATAAAATCCACTGTAAGACCTGAAAATAACATAAGAAGTACACACAACTGCACACCTATAGACAAACATACATAGCAAAAGCCTATTTGCTCAGTTGTATTCATTGCCAGTTAGGTCACATTTTTAAAATGTCACAAATGTTCACTTTTCTGGGAATAAGATCAACCTCCATTCCCAAATTGGTAAGAAATTACTAATCTGGGAATTCTGCAAAGGAAAAACATTTAAGATTAAGAATTAAAGCACGGCTGATTTAATCTCCACAGCAACATGTAACCAGTGAGGATGTCCCTTCATCGCTGAATGCACAAAAAAGCAGCAAAATCCTGGATCGCAAAACGGCTTCTGTATTAAAACTCACCCACTTGGCCAGCGTGGGGTAGTCGTGCTCTGGGTCAAAGAGGTGCTGATGTTTCTGAAACTCACGACTGAACTCGGCTGTGTCCGGTGAATTCTCCAAACAACCATCTGCAGCTACAGAAACAGTATTCCACATTTTATCTGAGTGTAGAACTGAATGTATTACAATAAACAACAGGTTCTGAACCCTCATACTGCAGTCCATGTAATTTTTTTTTCCTGCTCTAACACGTCCATTTTAGCTCAAGAAAGGCTCATTAGAAGAAGGTCAGTTGGGTGGCCTAGTGATTAAGGCATGCGCCCTGCGAATTTCATGCTGTTCACACTGTGTGCTGTGGTGTGTTCATGTATGACAAATGGTCACTTTCATTTGGGTCAGGGATGTTAAGAGCAATGAAATTACAAACATTACATTTTGCAATGTAATGCATTAGACATTCTACACTCTATAGGATTGACTTTAATTTAATTTTGCTTTATTTTTAAACAAAATAAGGTATTATAAAAATACAAATGACTTTTTTCTTATGGCTGAGTAATAAAAACAAGTGACAGTTGTAATAGGTTTAGCTATCGGAATAGACTTAATTCGGTATAGACTAATCTGTACCGGATTTTCCCAGAGGGCAGGGGTTTGGAGGGTCAGGATAGCCATGGTCCTCACTGAAGTCCTTTGGGACGTTGTCCCCAGCCAGTTCTGCAACTATGTTGGGGATGTTCCCGTATGGTCCAAGATGCTGAAGCCCCTCATGGGCACCACCTAGTGGACATAAACTCGTATAACCAAGCGAGCAGACATTCACAACATGGACAAAAGTATTGGGACACACTTGTTTTCCTGGGTTTGTATTAGACCCCTTACTTCCAGTGAAGGGCAATCTTAATGTCTCAGCATACCAAGACATTTTAGACAACGCTATTCTCGTAGAAGAACGCGACTGGCCCGCACACAGCCCTGACCTCAACCATATCCAACTACTATTGGATGAACAGGATTTGAGATTATGAGCCAGGCCTTCTCATCCACATCACTACTTGACCTCATAAATACTTTACAAAACGCATGAGCACAAATTCCTACAGAAACTTCTAAATCTTGTGGAAAGCCTTTGAAGAAGAGTGGAATCTGTTAGAGCTGCAAAGGGGAAGCAACTCCATATTAAAGCTTTACACTGTTAGTAAAGCAAAATAAAGCCATGGCAATAGATACATTAAAAGAAATAACAGTACACCAGCTGCCCCTATATTTGTGACTACGATCAGAAAGCTGTGGGCAAGGTACCATCCCCATACACTGCTCACCAGGTGCGGCATTGCTGGCTACCCACTGCTGCTACCTTTGGTGAATGAGTTAAATGCAGAGAAAGAAATTCACATTCTTCACACTGTATGCTGTGTTGTGTTTGTGTACAACAAATAGACACTTCACACATATACAGTATTACAGCCTCTAAATGTTGCTCTTGATTAATTACATGCTTAATATCAGTCATCATACTGGGGAATCTGGTGGCATGAATCCCAGGAGAGCTAGTGGCACCACTGAGCTGTGTTCCTGACTGACACTTGGTGAACGGGTTAATACCATGTTGTGGCGTGTTCACGTATGACATGGACACTTTACACTTACACAGTATTACAGCCTACTCTTATCATT
>JBBPDH010000151.1:4434435-4467274 GCA_037974565.1 Clupeocharax schoutedeni
AATACCATGTTGTGGCGTGTTCACGTATGACATGGACACTTTACACTTACACAGTATTACAGCCTACTCTTATCATTTTAGTTGTAATATTGCTCACAGTTAATTACATGCTTTATATTACTCATTATATCTCGATGGAAAGCTTACCCTGAATGCTAAGAGGGCCCACTATGTTGGTGGCCTGGTGAGCTGGATACTCCACCCTGGGCCGAGCGATGCCGAGCTCCTCCATCACGCCGTGTAGGAGGCGCTGGATGTCAGCCTCAGACACCTGATCGGCCGTGCGGGGACTTCGTCCACAAACGATGGCTGTCAAACCGACCAAGAGACCCAGAACAACCGTGTGTGGCATCCTGACAGCCAGAGCCATCGCTCTGAGAAATTGGCTGCGAACGGAAAATTACAGATACACCTGAAAGAAACGACAGACATATCCATTACGCTTCACAGCGCTTCGATAAATAAACCTCTCAGTACCAACCTGGACATTACGTCTAAAGCCTGATCACTGTCTTTTTGAGAAAGCACATTAATTTACCTTCATTTTATATGAAAGAAATCGAGGCAGACAAGTTACAGATGCTATTTTAGAAATATTGTAACATCCGTCGCAATATACAGCTACGCCATTAGTAAACACGGGCTGGTGGATCTGCTCTGGGTACGCAGTATCCGGTAATCTTCATTTAATAAAGATAAAAACGACAACCCAAGCCATGCATGCAAAAAAATACTATAGTGATATATAAAAAAAGACATTTACCACGTTCTGTATCTGGAGGAAGAGATGATGCTGGGAAACTGCGGATGCTGATCTTCCAGAACGGATCATCTGCAGCCAGCACTCCAGTCTCTCCTCCTCTAACTGGGATTGGCTAACTGGACAACAACCACCTCCACTTCTTTATTCACTACATCACGTAGGCAATATACACAAATATACATCTGCTCACACACACATTATATATATACACTATCAACCAAAAGCTTTTGAACACATTTTTTAAAATCTATAATATTTCTACTATTTGGCCAAAACTATTGGGACACACCTGTTTTTTAGGCTAATCTTAATGTTTAGCACACCAAGACAACACCATGCTTCCAACTTTGTGGACACAGTTTGGGGAAGAACCTTTTCAATTCCAGCTCCATAAAGACACCGCTGGATGAGTTCGCTGTGGAAGAACTTGACTGGCCCGCACAGAGCCCTGACGTCAACCCCGTCCAACACCTTTAGGACGAGCTGGAACATTCTCAATATCAATGTCTGACCTCATATATACTCTACAGAACGAACGGGCACAAATTCCCACAGAAACTCCAAAACCTTGTGGAAAGCCGTCCAAGAAGAGTTGTTATAGCTGCAAAGGGGAAACAACTCCGTATTTGAATGCAAGGTCATTAAAGTTCCTGTTGGGATAATGGTCAGGTGTCCCAAAATTTTTGTCTATACAGCGTATACCCTCCCCTCTCTTATTATTCACAGCATTTTGTGTACATAGCATAGTGTACTTTCAGTACAATGCATCTGTAAAATATTTCTGAAGAGCCTTTACATTTATTTGACTAATACTGTATTTTATTTTGTTCTTGTGTTTGTGTGCATGTGCAGTCATAGCATAAAGCATTTCCACCAGGATCAATTAAGTTTTCTGTCTGCTTCCTTTAATATTTACTAAAAATACTCAACATGGCTAACAAAAGATTGTTCACCATTTGAGTACCTGTATTAGCCAGAAATGACATTTTTGATTCATCACCACTGACCACCATATATAATAATGTGAACCACCAGACAAATATTATTTAACATGCTTTTAAAGGAAAAAAGAATGAATACATTTAAGGTTAAGTGCCTCTGTGGGGATTCCATGCCAGCCTAAATGGAACATCGGCCAACCAGGCAAATGTACTTATATACATTCTTTTAATGTTTTGTGCTTTTAATTTGTAATACTTTTAATAAATTTTACAGATTACACATCAGTAAAAGCTGTCCAGTTTTATTTTTTCATGAAATATTACAAATACAAAAAGTGCATCAACATTACACCAGAGTCAACAGTAATTAAAATTATTAATCTCATCATGCCTCTAACAAGCTACAACTAAACAGATCTTTTCTAGGGACACTAATCTTAATATTCTAATCTCCAGAAACATAAAATCCACACACACACACACACACACACACACACACAACTTCCATTATCCAAGACAATCAACATCGTAATACAGTAATCAAGATCACTCTGTAACTTCTATATTCCGAACACCTTCTGAAAAGTATGCTCTGATTTTCCCTTAAAGATCCTAATCAAAAGTTTGGAGCTTTTACAGTTTTGATGATTTGCTGATCACTTTATGATCTGTCTTTTCATATAAGAGTTTATCCGCTTTACACACTGATAAACAGGGGTGCGCTGAAACTTTAGGGGAGACCGGATCACTTTAGACGTTGCAGGCCTTAAATGAAGCTTGTCATACTTTCGAACATGATCCACCACACTTACTCTGGATGTCCTTAGAGTAGATGGTGTTTTTAGTGGTTTACATCTACTCCGTCCCTTCAGAGGAGCTCCACAGGTCTCCTGAAAGCCAGAATCTGCATCACTGTCAAGTAGTGAGCTCGAAGGAGGAGGTAGTAAATCCAGTTTACTAGTCAATTTCTCCAACAGCTTAGGATATGAGCATTTGTCATGCGGGGGAAAATCCCTTTCTCCATCAACTGGTGTGCTTTGCTCTTCCAGATTTGAGGTACTTCTACTGTCCTTTCTCAAAGGGGACATGCCATTTTCCAAACCTGTCGTACCACTTTTTGAATGGCATAATGAACTTGTAAGTTCATCCTGAGTAAGAAATTGTTGGTCTTCTGGACTCTCCGTGGCTGAAGGGCAGAAAAGTGTTCTAATGGCACGAATGGCTGGCATTTTTTTAGGGACAGATTCCCGTTTGGGATTTTGCTTCTTCAGAGAAAGGCCGACTGGTGTATCCTGGTAGGGCTGAAGCCAGCATGAAGCCACAGGGGACTTAGAAGGGGTATTTTCTCCAGGACTTGATGTAACACAAGCAAAAGTGTCAGATACAGCTCTACAAAAAGAAAGGAGAGAGATAGTTCACAATATTCTTCAAGCTTTCCATAATAAACCCAACAGTGGCATTTTACTGTCAAACACTAATACTTACTGATAAAGCAGTCATGTGAGGTGCTTGACTACAACACTACAGGCAAGGTTTTGTGCATGGAGACCACAGATTAATATATTGCTGCCCTAGAGGGTCACATTCCAGTAGTCAGTGCTTTTCTATGGAGTTTATTCAAGCGGTATGTGTGAATTTGATTACTAGGTCAGTAAAAAAAAATATTAAAAGGAAATATGCAAAATATCAGACAGTTTCTCACTTAATAAAATGAAAATGAGCAGACAAATTTAACACTTCCAGCCAACAGACACTCAAGCCTTTTCAGTAAATACCCCAAAACTTCCCAACCCACTTGAACCACACCCACGACTCCATTAAGCTCGTCAATATGGTTTAGGACACAGTATTACTTATGACAAGCTATAAAATTAACAAAACTTCACATGCAGCCAAACACTTATGGCAGCATTTTCAAACTTATGAGGTAGTTTCACAAACTACCTCATACGTAAAAGTGCCGACCAAGAGTTTTCTATGACCACTGCAAACAATATAACCCCAAAAATTAGATTTTTCAGAATCTCACTAGTTAGAATAGGTGTCTGGATACCTTTGGAATTCCAGGTTCAGTTTCTCATGAAAGGATTAAGTCTAGACCTAACCTAAACCACATTCTAAACGAAGATATTTCAATTAAAGGAAAATGTAGAAGAGGACTAGGCTTAATCCTTATCCAGGCATGTGTTTTTTCAGATCAGGTAATAGTGATTGATGTATGAAGAAAACAAGAAATTGAATGATGGTAGTGTATAGCACCTTTTGACACTTTTACACACACTTGCACAGCTTCGTCTCCTGGCCGATTTGCTAAGACGCCTGTTCAAGACAGCTGAAGGACTGGAGTCTTCTTGTGCTGCACAGAAAACATTACGACAATAATGAGTACTCTTGAGAAATACCTGTATTAGGCAAAGGACACTGAAAACAGCTTAATGGATTTACTTGAGGGGGAATCGTAGCAACAGCCAAACAAAACACTTGGCACCATTCCTAAGCTTCTTCTGAATGACTTCCGCTTCCTGCTGGGAAATTCACCACCAGCACCATCAGTTAGGACCTTTGCCTTGGAATCTGGATTTGCAGTTGTACTTAATAACAAAACTGCTGATAGACAGGCAAAGTTTTAGGACAGGGCTCATGGCTGTATTACAAATCAGATTTCTGTTACTTTGCTCTACCTTCTGAACTTCTCCTTCCTCTGCTTTTCAGAGGGGTGTCCACCATAGTTGGGCCCTTTGCCATAATGGTGTCTGGAACCACACCTTTTGACACAGTAAGGTTCAACTATTACTCAGTTTTAAAGGTTCTGTAGTATTGACTGGTCTGAGAAACCTGAGGACATACCAAACGTGTATGCATTTTCAATAAGGGTGCAAATTATGGCAACATGAAGTCTGTGGCACCCATTGTTCCAATCAGGAGTCCGGTGCAGGCAAAAAAGGTTTGGAGTAAAGACCACTGACAGGTTGTAACTGTCCATTTTGTTCTCAGAAGCCCTAATATTAAAAAAAAAAAAAAAGACACTGATTAAATTGAATGTAAAGGCATTTTACTGGAGTAACTGATGAAATAAGGCAAATAGTTGAGGTCACACACCTGAGAGACACTTGCTTGAGGAAAATGAAGAAAAAGCGGAGAGTAGACAAGCTAATCTTGGGCAGAAGACAGGACAGGAGCTGAGTGGCTGATCGCCGCTCTTCCTCGGTGGCAAGCTCCTGAGCTCTCTTGAAGGCCGGGACCAAAACGGCGGGAAAAGCTGGACACGGAAGCTCATAGAAGAACTGCTTGACCAGACTGGCCACATCACATGGTAAGGCTGTAGATAAACAGTCTTCACCTTTGTCAAGCCTTGCCTGTAAGGTCAGAATTGTGTATATTTACCTGCCCATCTTCAGTTT
The DNA here is from genome assembly GCA_037974565.1 of Clupeocharax schoutedeni. Classification (NCBI taxonomy): domain Eukaryota; kingdom Metazoa; phylum Chordata; class Actinopteri; order Characiformes; family Alestidae; genus Clupeocharax; species Clupeocharax schoutedeni. The sequence continues at coordinate 4,439,541 of JBBPDH010000151.1, forward strand.
TGGCTGGAAAAAAAGTGTCCAAAAAGGCTCTATAACTCACCCGCAAACCTTTCAGACGCACAACAGAACTGCATTTCCTGAACAGGCCCTCAGAGCCAGCATGGTTCAACAAATGTTTACAAGAATCTATTAAGAAACTGGAGCAAGATAGAACATGTATTTAACATAACACACTTATAGTACAATAAAACCCCATCACAACATTAATTATCTGAACAAAAGAGTGTTACATTTAGAGATTTAGATCTAAATCTCACCTACCATGGAACCAACCCATAGTCTGCTAAGTTCCCCATCTGCAGCTGCTCAAGGGGAACCCCAAAAACCTTTTTCTGTGAAAGGAGAGGAGGAGAACAGACACTAAAAAACCCTCTTCCATGCCACTGCCTGAGTGTCTAGGCTGTACGACAGTGTGGTTTACCTGTGGACATGCTGCTGTACTTGTGCTGCTTTCAAGCCTCTCAGAAATCCTCTTTTTGAGGCTTATCCCATAGGCTGAACGTAGGTGCCTCAACACATCTCCTCGCAGCACCTTCTGCTCAGCAGGTCTCATTTCGGATCAAACTTTATTCTTAAAACTTAATTTCAATAAAATAAGGACACCTTAACGAGGCGTTTATGGTTAAGGGCGAACTCTTTTCGCTCCTGCCTTGAAGCAGGGTTAGTCTGCGTGCAGTGCCTTTAAGGGTGTGGTCTCGTTCCACTTTTCAGGCCTAAGGTGCGTTCCCAATGCCCAGTCGTGTCCTCCCTCCCTGCGCCCTGTCCACTCTGTGTGAGAAATCAACAAAACAAGACGACTTTTTCGAATGGTACATACAAAAACATTATTTATAATGTACATACATTATTTATTATTTATAACCTACAAACATTATTTATTGTTTATTTATAAACAATATTTATAAATATATTTAATCCTTTTTTAAGTTGCATTTTTGTGCCGCTGTAGGTCTCGGCTGGTTTTCGCGGGGGTCAGACGTCCCGTTATTTTTGTAAAAAAGCGCTGCGTGAACAAAAGTATTGGGACGCCTAACCATTACACCAACAGGGACTTTAATAATACATTCAGATACATAGACTCTAACAGGGAGTTGGTCCAGATTTACAACTGCTATAGTGGTATATACACAAACACACACACGCACGCACGCACGCACGCACACACACTTATCAGACTACATAAGATGTTGCTGATCTACCACTACATTCCTTTATTGCGTCTGCTGTTGTGTGTTATTATGCAGTGTATCATGGGTCTTAGACAGCAAACTACACAGAAAGCCATTTGTTCTTGAGAATTCACACCTAGCTGTGGTTTGGCTGGTGTGAATCCTCAATTACCATTTAGTTAATAGAAACATTTCCATCCAAAATCATATAACCAGTAGATCATATTGCTTGTAAATTAGACCCAGAAATACTTAAAACAATTGTTTTTAAAAATGTATCTTCATAGGCTAATATGGATAAAAGATGGGTTGTTTCATTTTTAGTTCTGTTGTGCGCATCTGTGGATTTACATCATCATTAACTAAGAAAAGGAAAGACTTGAATACTGTTACAGGAAACTATTTTATTACAATGGTACATGTATATACAGTAAACGGAACGGTACAAATGCAGACAGAAAGGTAGTTTGATTGGTGGGACAGGATGTTTAGAAGCATTTCCTGTGGACAATGGAGGGGCCTGCCTCATCGTATTCCTGCTTGCTGATCCACATCTGCTGGAAGGTGGACAGGGAAGCCAGGATGGAGCCACCGATCCAGACGGAGTACTTACGCTCAGGGGGAGCAATGATCTAGAGAGAGGAACAGAGATGATTAGAACTGGCATAAAATACTCAGCACTTTTATGAAGTGTGGCTTCATTATTGTGCTAAAGCCTCTTACCTTGATCTTCATGGTGCTGGGTGCCAGAGCAGTGATTTCCTTCTGCATACGGTCAGCAATACCGGGGTACATGGTGGTACCACCAGACAGGACGTTGTTGGCGTACAGGTCCTTGCGGATGTCAATGTCGCACTTCATGATGCTGTTGTATGCGGTCTCATGGATACCAGCAGACTCCATACCTAGAGGGTAGAGCCACAGACAAATCTCATCAGTGAAAAGTGAGAGGTGTACTCAACTACCAAACAGAAAGGCTTAGCATGACAAAGTAAGAGTTCTGGTCAGGCAAGACGCACCAATGAAGGAAGGCTGGAAGAGGGTCTCAGGGCAGCGGAAACGCTCATTGCCGATGGTGATGACCTGGCCATCAGGCAACTCATAGGACTTCTCCAGGGAGGAGGAAGAGGCAGCAGTGGCCATCTCATTCTCAAAGTCTAGAGCCACGTAGCACAGCTTCTCCTTGATGTCTCGCACAATCTCACGCTCAGCTGTGGAAGGCAAATTTCACTGAGTTACTATACAAGTTCTTCACTTAAAAGCAGTCGTAATGAAGCTTGTATGAATGTGGTTAAATGGGAGCCTGCTATTCCTCTCTGGACTCACCAGTGGTCACGAAAGAGTAGCCACGCTCTGTCAGGATCTTCATCAGGTAGTCAGTCAGGTCACGACCGGCAAGATCCAGACGCATGATGGCGTGGGGGAGAGCATAGCCTTCATAGATGGGGACGTTGTGGGTCACACCATCACCAGAGTCCAGCACAATACCTGTGGAGAAGCAGCACAGGAGGGTGTAAAGTTGTGCTCACAGGGCAAACACCATATAAAATTCAAGCAGACTCTATTTTACAGAGTGCAGCTTGAGGAATACTGACCAGTGGTACGGCCAGAAGCGTAGAGGGACAGCACAGCCTGGATGGCAACGTACATTGCGGGGACGTTGAAGGTCTCAAACATGATCTGCAAAAATCAGATGGCTGATTTCAGTACAGTCAACAGTGAACTCTCAATGTGCAACTTAGTATGAGGTTCTGAGTTGATCATAGTTATCAGTATTTTTAGCACAACTGCATCTATCCAATTTGGACCATTTATAAAGAGCATCGTATGTTTTTATCAAGTATCATTATTTGTTTAATATGCACACCTGGGTCATCTTCTCCCTGTTGGCCTTGGGATTGAGGGGGGCCTCAGTGAGCAGGGTAGGGTGCTCCTCAGGGGCGACACGCAGCTCATTGTAGAAGGTGTGGTGCCAGATCTTAGAAAGACCAACACATAAAGTAGCAATAAAGTCAAAAACCATACCATTTAGTTTGTTTAGTCTGCCTTGCAGAATTTAGAAGCCTTCTTAAGAAGCAGTCAGTTTTTATGGTGTCAATATGTAGATTGTATACACTCTTATGGAAATAACATAATAATTAAAAATGGAATGAAAATAATGTCATAATAATTGGTTCTCATATTTGTGGTCATACCCACCTTCTCCATGTCGTCCCAGTTGGTGATGATACCATGCTCAATGGGGTACTTCAGAGTGAGGATACCCCTCTTGCTCTGGGCCTCATCTCCAACATAGCTGTCCTTCTGACCCATACCCACCATCACACCCTGTTGGGGAAAAACTCAAATATTTGAGTTTTAATATTTGAAAGCTCAAATATTTTTTCTAGTAGATTGGTGCAAGCAAGCTTGTGTCAGTCTTTTTCCACTTAATGTTGAATATTCCCAAATTCAATTTGCTCTAACTGAATGTGCCTACCTGGTGACGGGGCCTTCCAACGATGGAAGGGAAGACAGCACGGGGAGCGTCATCACCGGCAAATCCAGCCTTGACCAAGCCAGAGCCGTTGTCGCACACAAGGGCGGTGGTCTCGTCGTCGTCACACATGATTGGTCTTTTCTGGGATGGTCTTCAAGCAAAAAAAGATAACAGTTAGACTATGCATGTAGTAGCCTGATGACAAGAATTCTTTCAGCATCCCCTGCAGATAAGATTTCCTAACTCAGGCAGTCACAGCTATGGAGTACAATACATTGTATGCAGTGAGCAATGACTCCAGTCCAGCACAATAAGGCCAAAAAGGGGCATAACACAGCCCCCCAGAGTAGAAGCTATTTCTGGCATCAGCTCCTGTAAGTCCCCCTGAGCCCCCCTATCTGAAGTTATTTCACAGCTGAAGGAGTTTGTCGCTTGACAAGTGACAGCAGGCTCCTGGCCCAGCTGTCCACACATAGTAACTCCTGTGCTGAACTGCTGCCGCCATTGATAAATTCCTTCACTCAGAACCTCACTTGTATACACCAGACTGTTGTAGCCCTGAACTGGAATTTAGTTTCTGAAGACAGTATGTACACCTACACCAACACTTCATAAATACACCTTTTCTACACTAAGCTCTCCTTCTGTTCTGAGTACTTCTAGAAAGAGGACCCATTCGCTTTGTTGGCTTCTTTTAGATGATTGTTACAAAATACTACTGAATTCTGTTTTAACACAAAAGATTCCTGGACTGTTCTCTTCCTGGATGCTCTGTTCTACTTTTAATAAATAACTGTAACATTATGGTGGGGTTCGTCAAGCTTTAAAATCCTTTTCCATGACTGTACAAGAAACATTTTTCAAAGAACCATCCATTGAAAGCTTCCTCTATGCCATAGAAAGTCATCTATGCCATATATGCTATTGCTCCAAAGAATCCTTGCGTCTTTGTTTTGAAAAGTGCGTAGAGAAACGGACAAAAAAAGGTCATACACTAAAAGTCAGAGTGCTCTTCTCCTGTTGATGCTTAAGTTTCACATCCTGACAATGTATAAGACCCTATTCATCTCCCTTGTCCCTCTGGTAGTCCATGGAAACAAAGTCAGTAGAAGGCACTCACCGAGTTGTACTGCAAGACTGGAGGTTCCACTGGGACAAAGGGTGAGGGTTAGGGATGCCCTTTAAATATGTCGATAGTCAGGGGGCTGGGGGCAAGGGGTGGTCTCAGGAGTTCACACAAGACCAAATAAGAACTAGCCCACTAGTGAGTGAATCCATGGCAGATCTTCTGTGACAGGATGCCACAAAAATGGAGTGAGTGATGTTTCTCAGGTGACAGATGGCCCCCTGTAAAAAAAAAAAAACAGTGGAGAACGGAATTTTATTTTAAGAGGACAATGTATTGGCCTGCTGTCTATTTACTGAATGTCTCTTCATTGTTTTTTTTTTTCTTTTTAAATGTTGCTTGTTTAATTCAGATTTATCCTTTAAAAAAAGAGTTAAAAATATTTTATATTAAACAAACTCATTGCAAATGTTTGCAAACAATCTTGTATGAATCGTTTCATGAAAAATGTATGGGATCACTCCGTAAATCCAAAGATTAGTTTCATGGACAGGGATTAAGCATAATCCCGAGCTAATTACATTTTAAATGGAGATTCATTGATGAAAAAGTGAAGTCCAAGACTAGGCTTAGAGTAACGGTCCCCAAATGTTTGCATTTTAAACACATTATAAAGGCATTACAGTGCTCAAATTCATTTCAATGATAAAGAATAGAACATTTCTCAAATAAAGTGTTGAACAAGTCTTACAAATAATTAAAAACTATTAATTTATTTAGGCACATTGTTAATTTAAAAACTGGTTTGATGTTTAATGGCCACACTAAATGTTGTGGTTTAAACATGTCTAAAAATTTATTGCAATGAGGTGTTTACATGATTTACAGTGTTGATTGTGTCCAGCGTGACGGCCCTGAAGGTCGTTTATTTGTGCTATGATAAGCATGAGGAAGGAGATGTCTCACTTTGCATATTGCACTGGAGCCAGTCGAGACGTAACGTAATCACACATCTCATGAAGTGATCTAGGAAATATTGCGGTCACTATTCCATTCAAGCTTGGAAAATTGTGCTGGAGCCTCTGAGGAGGGGAGGACATGAACTGTAACATGAGATGGTCTGAGATGGTCTAGTCAAGGAAGCAGTGAAGGGGTGTCAGTATAACTGCTGCGCAATCCTGCCTGTGTCAGTTGGCCTGAGTGCTGGTATGCATGATGGGGCCCAAAACATGCCAGACAGCTGAAGTGGGGTTTAGGTGGGTGCTGGGGAGGGCGAGAGGCATTATGGATGAAGGTCTCCGTCCCTCCTCCGCAACAGCTTTCTGCATGGGCTGTAGCTGCCACGTTCTGATTGGCTCAGGCTTCTCCTTTTAGGGTTATAGTGAGTAACAGGTGTCCCTAGGCGCCCATCAGCGTTGTTCCTCGACACTAGCCACTCGGCTCCAGTTCCTTATTAGTCAGCTTCAACCTTGCTAAGCCCTAAGAGGAAATTAAGCATTTTCTTTGCCTTTCTTTGACTGTTGGCCACCCCTAAGCCTAATACCAGGGGTTTCCTACAATGTTTAATGGAGTTACGAAATAAACAATGTGCCTAAAGAAATGAAAAGAGCTAATAAACGCTTGGATGGATCCAAAAAATCTTTACATCTGTAACATTTATAGTTGGTTACAGAGAAGGCCCTAACCCTAACCTTAAGCCATACTCTTTAATTGATGTAATTTGCTTACATAAACAAGTGAAATAGAGAAAATGATTTTAAAATGATCTTTTGCTTAAATAACCCACTGAAAAGAAAAAACTCAACTTCAGTTTTGCAAAACTAAGCAAAAACTTTCCTATTGTTATAATCACCCATTACAAACAATATGCTCTGCCTTCGTAATGTTACAATAATGTGAGGGTGTGTAGATAAGGTGCACTGACATTTTATGACTCCCTGTAATAAAATAAATCCATGTCTGTCAACCCTACAATAAGTTACATTACACCAATCTATGATTTTTTTCAGTCAGATAGATATTGTTCTACATTACTTAATATGTATTACTTTCATGTCTCTCATCACTTAATTTGGGGAGCTGTTCTCCTACGTGGTGCTATTTAAAATGGTCAGAGTTATTCAGTAGACCTGTGTTCCACTGGGTCATGCCACGCTCGGATTATGTGAGAACATTTCTGAGCCAGGCCTCAGGGTTGTGGGAGCCATATTTAGAATGTGTTCACACCAAACACATAGTTAGTTAGTGAGCACAATCCTCGAGGATTCCCTTGAACTCTTATGTGCTGTGTCTGATAATGGCAGCTCAGAATAGCTCAGACCTGGTCCTGTGTGTCCGATGGTATTTTTCAGTGGTGCTGCAGACAACACGACTTCCTTGTAAACATGTTGCAGAAAATCTAGTAAATGCATCCCTGATATACCAAAGGTGATTTGCTAAAATAACGACTCATAGCACTTCCTTCTGCACAGAGTTACACACCTATCACATCAAAGTCTTGGACAACTTAAATGTCACAATTTGCCAATTGTTGCAGTCCTCTTTGTCAAAATCCTGAAACTGAAGGATAATTTGACTTAACCCTGAATCATTTGAATGCCATACCCAGTTCATTTGATCCCCTTCTTGTGATGACCATTTAGGTATGTAAAACAATTTGGATATGATTACCATTGTTATCCAGGCAAACCTGCTCTCCATACCAAACAGGACACTTTAATGAAGCTGAAGCTGAGAGCTGTTTAATGCTTTGTTGCAATGGTCCACCTAAAGTGATCTACAGATACTGCATTGCCAGTACCTGGACATCGTGTTGAATGAAAATGGAAACTGTACTAAATTTAGGATTAGGATTAGATTTAATTTTAGGTGAGAATAAATCAGACCATCTAAATAAAGTGTTGCAAAATATACATAAAAGTGATTTTTCTTGCCAGTATATATTTAAATCAGAATTCCACTATGCAGAATACTCATCTTTGTGCAGTTTTGTTTACTAGATTGTGAGCTATTAATATCATGAGTGAGCTGTTGTCCTGCAGAGTGGCCAGCAGCACAGGTCAGATGAGACAGATAGCCAACACTAGTGTCTTAGGTGGATCTGTGTCCTTAAAAGGGCATGGAGAAGGCCTGCTTCGGCCTCACAGCTGCTCTTTGCGCTCCAACAGACCCTAATCTACAGTGTGGCAGCTGTTGGTCACAAATGTTTTTCTTTTTTAACATTCACAGCATCTAAGGCAATGGTTTGTTGACCAACCTGTTTGGGGTGGCTGAGTGGGGTATTCACACCAAATAGAGAAAAACGAAGGGCCTTTATTTGGTCCTTGGTCTTAATCTTTGTCCACAGAACCAGCTAGCAATCTCAGCTTTATAGTAGCTGAAACAGCAATTTGACACCTCTTGTATTGGGGATGGTTTTAAATTATGTGGATTGAGAGATGGGTGCATTTGGGAGTTTTTTGTTTGTTGTTTTATGAATCACAAAAACAAATGGCTGTCATTCACTTTTTTTCTTTGTGATTCCTCTGTAAGAAAGTGATAACCTGTTTTGCTGCTGAGGGGTACTAAATAATACCACTTCTAATAATATAAATACACTAAATAGAATAAAAAGCATTGACATGACTGACCACTACACCAACAGGGACTTTAATGACATTGTATTAAAATACATAGTCTGTAATGTGGAGTTGGTCTCTCTTTGCAGCTCTAACAGCTTCCACTCTTCTTGGAAGGTTTTCCACAAGAGTTTCTGTGGGAAATTTGTGCTCATTCATTCTGTAGAGCATTTACGAGGCCAGGCACTGATGAGAAGGCCTGGCTCACAATATCTGTTCCAGTTCATCTCAAAGGTATTGGATGGGGTTGAGGTCAAGCTCTTTCACACTGAACTCATCCAGCCATGTCTTTAGGGAACTTGCTTTGTGTTCTGAGACACAGTCAGGCTGAAATAGGAACACATTTTCTTTCTCAAACTGTGTAAACAAAGTCTTGGTATGCTGAAGATTACCCTACCCTACCCTGAAATCAGGTGTGTCCCAATACTTTTGTCCACATAGTCTGGAATAATACTACAGTTGTAGTGTGACTCTCCTCTGTTACTCAGTACTGACATGTCCTATTATCCAAATGCTACAGACATGCAGATATGCTGGAATATTTCCAGATATTTCTCATGCCCTGTTTTTGATTGCCATCTTATGACATGCTGTACGTTAACTAGATCTTTTATGTGAGTGTCAATGGGGTAGTGAAGGCAGCTGTTCAGCCCTTCAGCATGGCATGATGTTGACAGGCACGCCAATCAGCAATACCCACATAAATATTCCCGCTTAATAATATACACGTCACAGATAACCACACATACAGAGCCTCCCTAACAGGACAGCTTTCCATATTGCAATGCCATTGTGCCATTAGCACTGTGTTGATATACTCAGGGGTCACCAAACTTTTTGAAACTGAGAGCTACTTCACAGTTACTGAGCTGTATGAAGGGCTACCAGTTTGATGCACTAGAACAGAGTTTACCTAAACTTATCTAAACTTCATGTATAATAAACATTTTAAATGTTTTTTAGATACTGTAATGTTCTATATAAAAACTAAAATGCAAATGGGATTAAAGAATAGCAACAGGATGGGGTTGAGGTGAGGCCTCGGTGTGGGCCAATCAAGCTCTTCCACACTAAACTCATCCATGCCTTTAAGTTTTGCTTTGTGCACTGGGACACAAGTAGGCCAGAATAGAAATGTTCAACAAACTGTATCAAGTTGGAACCAATATTTCCTGTGTGCTGAAGCATTCATATGCTTCACTGGATGTAAGGGGCCTAGCCCAAAGCCCAAAGCAGTGCCCCAATACTTTTGGTCATATAGTGTATTTCTGTTGTAACATCTGGCCTTTAAAGGCCCTTCAATGAGACAAGGCGCTCAAGCCTTCGACATTTATGGTGGCACAACTGTGTTGTACTTTATAAAGCAATACACAATGAGGATTCAAAAACATCACAATTCCTGGACATGAACTATTAAAACATAGAACACTTTAAATTTAAGCTTTTTTGGCAGCACTGCCACATTCAGTATGTTTAGCCCTCATAGATAGTAGAGAATAGTTGGCTGCTTCAGCCCATGCCAGGAGTGTTCCAGATAACCGTAGTTATAAATACATGAGTGCTTGGGAAGTTTCCATGTTTGTAATCTCCTGTTCTGCTACAGGTGTGCATATTAATTATGCATATACCTTTTCCTAGTTTACACATTTCAATCTTCATGTTAAAATACAGTTTCTCTTTTCTTTCAAGTATTTTCCTCCCAGCCAAGATTACTTCCTTGCACTATAACTAAGAGTAGACTCATACAAATTAGAGGTTTAAACTCTCATGCCTTAAAACCTACCTTCAGCTATTTGATCTTTAATACACAGGTATGTTTTCACTCTCTGCAGTGACAAAACCTGGCAAAAATGGACAATGCTGGCCTCAGAGGCACTTGTTGTAGTGTTCTGCAGTTTCTCCATTTTAATGGCAAAAAGGAACCAGATCTGAGTAATATGCAGTTCATAAACCTCATGTGGTTTGTTACAAAACTGATGTGCTATGGGCAATAAACAACTCCAAAAACTTATAAAAATTTATTTACATCAAAATCAAGCACAAAGCAGTATATAAAGCAGAAAAGGCAGTTTGTACAGACCATAAATAAATTCCCCTATTGCAGAAAGTCATACAATAAGAAATTAAAAAAGCTTTACTGCATTTGGAATTAGCATATTACAAGGGGTTAAAAGCCACACGTGCTTAACAAATGCACACCAAAGTGGACCTGTGGATTTTGTTCCTCTCAGAAGCCATCCAGCAGTCTGGGTGGGTTGGGGCTGTAACAGGGTGGCAGGTGGGTGGACCATCACCTTCAAGTGTTAAGTGGAGAGTTCATTAACTTTGTTAGTGTTTAGAAGTCAGCATCAAGCCGAAATGTGTTGTCTGTAGGTCCAGACATGACTCCCATCCTCTGGTACTCTCCCACACGCTTCTCAAAAAAGTTGGTCTTCCCTTCCAAGGAAATGTTCTCCATGAAGTCAAAGGGGTTCTCTACCTTGTAGACCTACAAGAGACAACACATGTAAAAAGATTAATGAAGGAAAAGGCTCAAGTTTAATGCTTAAGCATATCAAGCTTTTGGATTCATAACTCACCTTGCTGAAGCCCAACTCCAACAGCAGCCTGTCAGCCACAAATTCAATGTACTGCTTCATTAAGTCACAGTTCATACCGATCAGCTTCACAGGCAAAGCTTGAGTCAGGAACTCCTGGAAAACAAGGGATTTTAAAAAGGTTAGTTTTCTTGATACACTTAACATTTGCACTTGATCTATTCAACTGATTAATACCTGTTCAATTTTAACCGCATCCATAATAATCTGCTTGACTGTTGCTTCAGAAGGCTTGTCCACCAAGTGCTTAAACATTAAGCAGGCAAAGTCACAGTGGAGACCCTGAAATAAAAAAGGAAACATTAATTACCGAATAAATCAATCAAGAATGACCTCTAGATTGTAAGTGCATGATTGTTACCTCATCTCTGCTGATAAGCTCATTGGAGAAGGTAAGTCCAGGCATGAGGCCCCTCTTTTTTAGCCAGAAGATTGCAGCAAAAGAGCCAGAAAAAAAGATTCCCTCCACAGCAGCAAAGGCCACAACTCTCTCACCTGCACAAAACAGTTCTATTAGTATTCCATCTTTAAGGCAAAAAAAGAGGGGTGTTAAACACCAGGAAAATGTAATACCATATTTAGCGTCTTTGTTGCCAATCCAGTTCAGGGCCCAGTCAGCCTTCTTCTTCACACAAGGAAGAGTCTCAACAGCATTAAAAAGGTATTCCCTAAGTGTGGGGGGAGAGAAAAAAAAAAAAGGAAAAAAAAGGGGTTTCAATATACAGACACTTGTATGGATTTAGCCTTGTTTTCAAAGAGCTCAGAAAAGCGACTATTTCGTGCTGGTGCCTTTCAGAAAGTCAACCACATGTCCACTGTTCTGGAAAAGGACACCAACACTCAGCTCCCATCATCAGCTGAGGTCCGTACCCCTGCGCTTCTCATCATCGCCCTTGCAACAAACTGAAATTTAATTTACCTTTCACTGGGATCTTTGATATACGTGTCAATAAGCAGGCTGTACATCTCTGAGTGAATGTTCTCCATGGCAATTTGGAAGCCATAGAAACAACGCGCCTCAGTCACTTGCACTTCCTGCATGAAGCGCTCCACCTAGAGTTGAAAGCATGACATGTAATGAGATCTGCTGACTCTCTCCATAAAGCACAGCTGTTAACATAATGGATGCCCAATCTCAAGCCAGGGCAGTTCCAAGTTTCATTCCAAAAAAGCAGGAGCACATATGATAAACTCTACAAACACAAACTGAAAATGGAAGCAGGCATGTCCTTCATTTGTAAAGAAAACTTGGAACTTTACAGTTTAATTTAAACACCCAGCCATCATATGTAATCTGGCTTTTCAACTCACCAAATTTTCATTGACGATGCCATCACTTGCAGCAAAGAAGGCCAACACATGGGAAATAAAATATCGCTCCTCATCTTTCAGAGACTCCCAATGCTTGAGGTCTTTGGAGAGGTCAACCTGCAGGGAGAGGGGGACGTTTTAGAAGAAATCCCTCAGCTTTAAGGAATATCCAATAGACTAACTCTGAAGAAGTAAGCCCACCTCTTCAGCAGTCCAGAAAGAAGCTTCTGCTTTCTTGTACATCTGCCAGATGTCATGGTACTGGATGGGGAAGATGACAAAGCGCCGTGGGTTCTCCTTCAGCAGAGGCTCTTCCTCCACAGTTACCTTCTTGGGGTTTGATCGCTCCTTTAGAAAAGAAACAATAAGTTAGTCTAGCCAGCATTAAACAAGCTGTTTTTATATTGAATCTTAAATGCTGTATTTACAATTGAAGTTCAACACAAACTTCACTACATAAGCTTACACGTTGTCAAGCATGTTTAGCCAATTTCACGTCATTTTTAATCCTCATACGTGTCACTAAATAGCAACCATGGCATTTAAACACTGCACAAAGACTAGTGTATATAGTATATTATACACAGCATTTATGCTGATCGTAAGAGTGCACTCATTGACGTTCTACGACAACATTTAGACTCATAGTCCATCAAGAAAAATAACAATGTTGAGCAGCATTACCTGTGGGTTTTTAAGAACCAGAAAACTTTACTGATCCTGGAGGTAATTGCTTATGCATCTTGCACAGACTAAACAGACCATGCTTTGTTCAGTTAAGTGAAAAGCTGTACTTAAACCCGCCAATCTCATTGTAATTTAACACAATAAGCTAGCATGTTAGCCTTCGAGCTACGTCAGCAAAGTGGAGGGAAACTCGTAATTTATGACTAAAACTTGATGACATCTAGCATTTAGGGTTTATTACAACTGTGTTTAACGGGTGACACGTTTTTGTTCAAAAATACAACAAACAGGTACCAAAAAAAGCCACTCCTTGCTAGCTTTATCTACAAAAGCAAAATGGATGAAAAAAAATATACCTTAGTAGTGAAACTTGATCAAATCTTATAGTTTGTTTTATTGCAGCGACATTTAACTGCTAAGCGTTAAAAATCAACAAAAGGAACAAAATGTTAGCAGGTTATCCCTCGTTTTGTTAGAATTAGGTACAACCGCTAAGTGGAGGGAAATTAGTAGCCTTTATTACTGATGCATGACGAAATGTTCACTTTTTGGGTCTTATAATCGATGCCAAGTTCCTTTCAACACCACAACAATAATCAAGTACAGAAAAGTTTAGCATTTTCGTAGTTAGAATTTCCTCAAAGTGGAGGGAAACTCGTACCTTTACCTAACAAAATATGAGATCTAGCAGTTTTGGGTTTATTACGATAGCCTATAACTAAGGACAAGTTTAATGAACATTACAGCAATAAAATGAGCACAAACGGTAAAACTAGATACAATAACAAACTTACCTCAGAGTCATCAAAGATTTTACGCGCCGTTTTTGAAGCCAGGATTCTCGTCGTGCTCAGACTTGGAGGCTGTTACGACAGGGACGCAAAATAAAATAGTCAAGACAAGACAAAGGAGTTACAACGCGAATAAGTGACCCATTTATTCGTAGTTTATCCTTAACTCAACAAAAGGCCCATGGAATAAGGCAGCCAGGTTAGAAACGTTAAGATGCTTCTAAGGCGTTACTTTTCTTTTTAAGCACAAATACTACTTACCGTGTTTTCTTTGTCCACCAAAGACATGAAGTCCATTTTTGAAGAAACTGCATTTTCGTTCTTGGCTTTAAGAGGAGAACGAGTGGACAGCATGGTTGTTTATAGGAAGAGTAGCAAAAGAACAAGAGTAAGAAATCGTACTTGCTTTTTTTTAATGAGGCACAAAGCAGTAAAGAAAGTTGAAAAGAAGATGTAAAAAGCAACGACTAAAAAAGTTAAATAAAAAGGAGCATAAGTTCTAAAGTGTGAAGAGGAAGCTAAAGTGAAGAAAGTCTTCGGCTTTCTCCTCCTTTTATTTCAACTGTTGGCGCTCAGTCCAGAACAACCAATCAGAGAGAAGTGTTACTGGGCTATTTAATTTTCTTTGATGTCGCAAGCCAATCCAAAGCTGGAACGTCATCGGGCAGTTCGCGGGAAATTTCAAACAAAGTTCCTGGTTCAAATATGCGAACGTTTTATTGTGTAAAAAAGGCGCGCTTAATGAAGAAAATAAGGTTTAAAATATATAAGATAAGATAAGAACTGATTTATTTATACCGATGGACAAGTTCGTTGCAACAATTACACATAAGCTAAGAATGACAAGAATGTTATTGTAACAAACTACACTATTTAAAGAATTTGTGTGCTGTACCAGCATCTCGGCAGTGCAAAATGGCTTATAAAAGTGACCGTGTTAATGCAATAAAATAGCAGTTGTCCCACATTCACTCGAAAACTGCACGTTTTCGTACAATAGTCTAAATAAAAACACTAGAGTATTGTCATGACACGGTAGCTTCTGAAAAACTGCCTTTGCCTTTCTCTTAAAGAACGACGAGAGTGGAGAAATGTTCTTGTTTATGTTTTATTAAGAATAATAAAAATGCACAAATGAGGCAAAGAACGTAAATTCACGTTATATTATATATGCACTTTTACATGTCAAGATCCATGTAGCCAGAGTGTGAGAAAGTATGACATGGCAAATAACAGTTTGTCACTCTAACAATGAAACAAGCAAATGAGAGTATTTAGAGAATGAAGGGGTAACAATCATCATAATGTACAAGATTAGCTATTTAACAAGACATTTACAGAACAAAGAATTGCTGTTCCCGCCAGATTTACATGTAATGAACAACCGATACATGGTTTCATATATATATTTACTGTTCTGGCTGTATTTTGAACGCATTCTTTAATATTTGAATATTTTTTTCTATTTCTAGTGTGCTTTATTTACAGAAACGGGGTGTGAGTAACACATTTGGCAAGACTGCACAAAGCCAACAACAACAGTCTGCAGCCTAACAAGGAAACAGCTATTAGACTCACAAAATTAAAGATTTTGTCCTTCTGTTGTAAAGAGAAGCAAGAAAAATGTTTAATATCCATGCTGTTAAAGCCGATCTGAAGCCAAACCGTCCTAAAAAAAATAATCCAGCACCAAAAGCAGGAGCTGTACTAACTTCATAAATCCACGTTGCTCCAGGAAAGTTAAACATTTCGACAGTAAATTCACTTATTTAGAGGATGATCGAGTACAGCCAGAGTTCATTAATCATCTTAAAATTATATGTATTACAATTATTTTGTTGTTTATCCACGACAGCTTTCTAAAACCGGAAAGACCACAAAAATTCACCCCCACCCCTGCAGACCGGACAAGACTCCACTCTCAGAGTGATGCTCTCTACAGGTCGGAGGATTAAACTGCTGCAAAACAAAGAAGAACAAGTTCGTGAAAAGAATTCATTTAAGAATCAGAATTAGATTTTTTTGCCCATAAGTGTTAAATAATTTGTTATCTCCCTCTAATATTACTAAAAATATACAGGCAATTTACAGACAGTAAACTACAGCCAATGTACATTATATGAACAAAAGTATTGGGACACACCTGTTTTTCAGGTTTTGGGCTAGGCCTTTTATTTCCAGGTAAAGGGTAATCTTAATGCTTCAGGTTACCAAGGCATTTTGGACAACGCAATGATTCCAATTTTGTTGACAAAGCTTTGGGGGAATAGCATATCTATTCCAGCATGTTTAACATTGCTAAAATTACTGCTAAGTTAATACTGGTGTGCTTCCTCGATGTTAAAATAATGTCTTGCACAAAAAGGCGAATAAAGATTTGATTGGACTGTTTTCTGTTTTATTTAAATTAAACCCAAATAATATAGTTGTTCAGTGGGGGCTGGTCCTGAGAAAATAGCTCAAGTAGATTGGGATAGAGTGAGGATCCAGATCTACCAGGATGTAATTATAAAAGATTAGTTATAATCTATTGTACTGATTTAAAAAGGCGACTAGTGAATGCACCACAAGGACAAAGACATGTTGGTAGTGTATCAGAAATCCACACCAATATCAAAATACTGCCACTGGTCATGAGTTGTAGTGAGTTTCAGAAACAGCAGGGGGCGCACGTGACTAAAGCTTCACATATGGCCTGCTACTTTAGCTTACTATTTCTTTCCTCAATGGACTATAATGGAATTATTTATAATCTGCTAGTGTAATCAAATCTAAAGTCTAGTGAAATCAGATAAACCAGCTGTCAGAATAACAGCTTCAACAGCGTTAATGTTATAGCATATGTTTACAGGAATACACAATATGGCCAAAAGTATGTGGACCACCCACCTAATTTTGGAGTTCATATATATAAGACACATTCTTGTACTGAAAAGCTCATTGACATTAAAAGTGGTACAGCCATAGGATTCCACATAGTCAGTTTGTGAAATTGAAATTGCCCTGTTAACTCCTTCCAAAGTTGTCTGAAGATGCTAGTATGGTGAAATGGAAGAATACCAGCCAAAAACACACAATGGGGCTACTGAGTGCTGAAGACTGTAGAGGGTAGCCTTTGTAGCATTTACAAACTCCTGCATCTGGAAGGAATATCAAAAAAAGAAGAGAAGCTTAATAAAATGAATTTGCAAGGACAAACAGTTGCATACCACTCAAAGATCACAATGGGCAAGACTGCTAAGCACCTCTGAAGAATCCTTGACCAAGGTATTGTCCCCACACACTGCTCCCCGGGTTCTGAATTCCTGGCTGCCCGCTGCTTCACTCGGGGACTGGGTTAAATGCAGAGAAGAATTTTGTGCTGTTCACACTGTGTGCTGTGTTCATATTTGACCGAATGCAGCTTTGCAGCTATAACAACTTCCACTTTTCTTGGAAGACTTTCCACAAGGTCTTGGAGTTTTTGAGTAAATTTGTGCTCATTTGTTCTGTAGAGCATGCATGACGTCAGACACTGATGTTGGATGAGAAGGTCTGGCTCACAATCTCCATTCCATTTCATCCCAAAGGTGCTGGATGGCTTTGAGGTCAGGGCTCTGTGGGGGCCAGTCAAACTCATCCAGCCATGTCTTTATGGAGCTTGCTTTGTTCACTGGGGCACAGTCATACTGGAATAGAAAATGTTCTTTCCCAAACAGTGTCCACAAAGTTGTAAGCATGGTGTGGTCCAAAATGTCTTGGTATTCTGAAATGGTTGCCCTTCACTGGAAGTAATTGGACCAACTAGGCCTCTTAGTTAACTAGTTTAGTTTTCTGTTAATTTATGTTGTAAATTTATGTTGCACGTAGCACCTTGGTCCTGGAGGAACGTTGTTTCATTTCACTGTGTACTAACTGTATATATATTTTCAATCCGTAGTATAGGTTATGTTATTGTCGTTGTTGAACGTCTTGGCTAAGAAATAACTTTAAAGAGATGTATAGTATCAAGCCACGGAGCTACATAACATTGTTTTGTACTAATGCATAGGCTTGGTGCACATTTATTTATTTATTTATTTATTTATTTTTGGTTGTTGTTGGTTATATTTATTTATTTATCGATTATTTGGCACATCCTAAACAGTTTTAACTAGAGAATAAGCTGCTTCAACATTTATTTCTTAGTCATTTGCTGCTTCAAAGTGAAACATTTTCCTCACCGTCTGAGAAAATCGGTCAGTAAGGCACCTGGGCGGGTTCAGTCTCCAACCAATCAGAGAAGCCACCACAGCCCAAGGTCTGCTACGATTGGTCGCGCCCCCTAAGCGCTCCACAACGACAGACGGCGATTGGTCGAATTGTGTTACTGGGTGTTATGGGGAGACTGTTGTGTAACTGCGTCCAAGAAACCTCAATGCAGGCTTGCATAATAAATGTATTGTTTCGTTTTCCATTTTTTCTCTTTTTTCCATTTTATTTTACAATGAAATTATACATGTATTTGTTGACATTTACATATATCTACCGTTTGTATATGTATATAACATGCATTATATATTTACACATTCATAAATGGGCATATGTAATATCAATCTATCTATATATATGTATATATATATATATATATACATACATTTAGCAATTGAAGTTCTGTTAACAATATTTGTAAAAATTTACATAAATATATGTAGGAACACGTGCATATATATATACATATATAGTGCGATTTTATATATATATATATATATATATATATAATTTATTGAATATCTTTTATTCTATTGGTTGTGGCATTTCTTCTTTTGTCCTGTCCGTTTTGCTACTGTAACAATGCTAATTTTCCACCTGTGGAACGAATAAAGGGTAGTCTTGTCTCTTACAATTTGCACATCTGTGTTTTTCTTTTTACTTAAATCACTTTTGCACTTAGAATACATTTCTGTCAAACCTCACCTACAGTCATTAACCATTTGTGGAATGAAAACAAGCACGACATAAACATGATTGTTTATTTGAGTCTTCAAATGTTCATTATTAAATAATATTCAAAGCAAGGTAGGTAGTATCACAGGTAGGAATACTGTTCACTTTACAGAAACTTAACATTTATTCATATATTGTCAATAAATGCATGTTTTGAATACACATTACATTCATATAGATAGTTACATTTATGTACAAATATACATAGGTTTACAATAAGTAATATGAACTGACAAAGACTTTGGCAAAGGAAGTGCATACATTTTGGGAGACATAACTTATATAAAAGTAAACAATAATTCATTATAAATGACCATGGTAGAAAAAAAGAAAAGAAATCCAGTGCAAGGTCAGTCTGTTTTGTACATGGAGGTGTAGCAGCCTTGGTTTTCTGTTTCCCCTGTAAAATGGTCAGTGGGATATTGTCCTGAGGTGACTGGTTGGCCTGAGGATGGGGCTAATTTGAGGCAGGTAAAAGGACACTGAGAGCCAGAGAAGACTGTGATGATGGTGCTTGGGAGGAAGCCATTTTGTTGAGCTCGCGGACTTCGGTGGGCCATGCTGCGGACCGCTTGGTGGTCATGTGACGGCGGGCGTGCTTGGTCAAATGGTCGCTTCGCATGAAGCGCCGATCGCACACAGGACACACAAACTTCTTTTCGCCCGTGTGAGTGCGCCGGTGCCTGGAAAGTTCATCAGAGCGTGCAAATTTTTTGTCACAACCTTCCCAGTGGCAACTGAAAGGCTTCTCACCTGAAGAACAAAAACAGAATTATAATCAGAACAGCACATACAAGGCCTTTCCTGTTAAACATGTTTCAAACCTCATCTAGAGTTTTTAATTCACTTTTTTTTTTTACACTTTGCCCTATAGTATTTATATCTACTTATTTTACTAACCACTGTATTTGTGTACACAGCATAGTGCCTTTAGTACCAAGCACTTTGAGTACTTATCAAGAGTTTATTTTGACTTTGATTTATACAGTGTTTTATATTGTTCTTGTCTTTGTGTCTCTTTGTATAAGCAGTCATAGCATAAGAAATTTCTTCCAGGATCAATGAAGTTTTCAGATTCGGTTTCTGAAGCAGCACCAACCTGTGTGGGTTCTCAGATGGGCTTTAAGGTGAGAGCTCTTGAAGTAGGTTTTTTTACATCCTGGGAAGCTGCAGACGTAGTTCCGCCTGCGAGAGAAGTCCGTCTGTGATGCGCCCCCGCTCTGACCTGGGGGCATGTACACTGGGGCAGGGGCCAGGGGCAGAAGCTTAGTGTTGCCAACAGTTACAACATTCTGTTGACATGGAGGGGCCTGAGACTGAGGAACTACAAACATCACAGTACCTTGAGCCACAGGAGGGCCCATAAGAAGAGGCTGGGTAAAAGAGGAGGATTGAGGAAGGATGGGCTTTTGCCCTGTGGCCTGCATCTGAACATGGGTCTGAACAATTGCAGAAATGATGCCAGTCTGTCCGTTTACTGGAAACACCTGGCAAAGCACTGGAGGATTGGCAATAGGAGACTGAGGCATGGCATGTGAGGTCTGTGGTGCAGGGGTTGAGGAGCTTGAACAACTGGGTGAGGAGACTGCTCTTTCCCTTTCAGCAGTAGTACATGGACTACTGCATGTCTGCATTTCAGTCAGTATTGTAGCCTGGGCATTGGGACCAGGCTGCTGCACAGGACTTTTTGGTGCTTCTAGCCTCTCCTGTACTGTGGTTGATGAGGGATTGTGGTGATCTAGAGGTGTATCTGCTGTGTGCCGTATGACACTGGTGGCCATGGCCCTGCATGATGCAGGTTGCTCAGAGGATGGTAAAAAAGTGTTTGGCAGCAATACTGTGCCACCAGCAAGTAAGCTGCTGTGGGCCGCTGCCCCATTGGTCAGTACCGGGCACATTCTAGGCCGTGGGACAGTTTGTTTGAGGCCCACAACAGCCAAAGGAGGCATGGTTGTGACGACAGCAGATGTGGTTGAGGTCTCTACAAAGCTGGGGCTGTGTGGTGGTGTCATGCACTGGGGTAAAAGAGAAAATCAAGTCAGTTCACATTAACAAACACATACTTCTCTTTTCAAGTTCTGTTATCTTTATTTTCAGTTCTCTTGTATTTTTACAAAGACTGCCCCTTCAAAAGCCTTAAAACAAGAGAAAAGAAGCATTTACTGATCTTTGAAACTCACTAGTGAAGAGAAGGATGCCAGGTCTTTGGGGGACTCCAAGATTTCATGGTGGAGACTGAGGGAGTCACAGGAGTCAGAGGTGGGCGTCAGAGGGCGAGGTTTGGGTGACCTCTGGACCCAGGAGCTCATACACACCAGTGCCTCTGCAGCCTCAAGGTCATGGTACTGCAGTGTAGTGGAGCAGGACTTCTCACTGTCATGCCTGTTCCTCTCCATTATCACTTCACAGATGTCCATGAGACTGGTCTGCAGCACAGAACATTAGTGAACATTAGTTGGGAATGTTAATGCTTTGGACAGATTTCCCAACAGTGACTGATCATCACAGCACTGCAGAGATGATGCTGACCTTTAACAATAGGTGATGTATTAAACTGAAACATTTATCAATTATTTACTTTTGGTTTACTCTCAGTCACATGGCTCTGAAGTTCACGCAACCTCAAGTTCTAAACTCAAGTTTCAGCATTAAAACATCATTTTCATACTGGCTTTTTAAGTGATGCCAAAGATCATCCACTTAAATAACCTAAAAACAATATGAAGAACTTGTTTTTTACATAAACTCCATATGACGTCGAGGTTTTTAACCAAATGATGTATTTCTCCCCTTCATACCACATGCTTAGCCCCTAACCTTTTTTTTGAAGAGTGTTGAGTTGCAGAGTGTTGAGATGGAGTAAGCCAATGGAGGTCGAGAGAGGAAACAGATGCCCCACTCTCTGCTGGGCTGCTATACCCAGCCCTCAACACTAACACTAAACTCCAGTGCTGGGAACCTCCCATCTCCAAAAATAGCCTTTAGAGTGACGTGCCTCACACCAAACCACCATGTGAGTTTATCATGCAAAAAAAAACTGCAAGGGCGGGCACCCACATGAGGAAGTACTAAGTCCAGGCTACACCTCTGTTTTTTTGTGACAAGGGCCAAAAGCTGAAGCCAATTGTTTATTTTTTATAGGCACCCAGACTGATGCAGGGGGCGATGGGGGGGCTTCAGCTTTGTGTTGTTATTGAAGCTTCATCAGCCTCCTCTGCAAGGCATGGCATGCAAGAAACAAAGTGGGCACGTGTATAAATGTGGTTTCTTCATTGCTTTCAAAGAAAAACACATCCTGATCTTGCTGAACTGCTTTTCCTACTGCTGCGAACATCTGAAGTAACACTGTAGCCCATCACCAAAGGGCATGATGCACAACAGCAATTGCGGCAAATGCTTTATTATCACCAGCACAGCTTTGTACAACGTTAGTAAACCACACGCTCATATAAATGCATCCAAAATTCCATGTGTCAATACAATTAATGTGAATAAACAAGGGTCAAGTTTAAAATGTAATATGTCCATGACCATGGCAAGGAAAATAATAAACTACACATGAAAAAGGTTTAACTGGCGCATGATGACCACAGACAGTGGCAAACAAACAGCTAACCCGTGTCAATACATAACATTGATTAAGATGCATGAACTTACCTGACCAGAGTCTGGAGCAAAAGTAGGCATAAGGGAGCAAAATAAAGGTCCAAAACTACGAAGTCAGAGAAAAGAAGCGACACGGCCGTTGAGCAGAGCCGGGGTTCATGAGTGTGATCACTTTTTTACAGCAAGGTCCACAACCTCAGCTGAGTGGATCAGGGACGCAGGAGGAGAAGGAAAAAAAACAGAAACAAAATTCAGAGCAGACTGGCGGGTGGTAACATATGACCAATCAGAAACAAAGGTGTAGCCGAGATGGACCAATGGGAGTGGAGGCAACGCGTGATCAGTACGTGATCGGACGATGATTGGTCGAGCCGGGGTGCGTGGCTGTTGGGGGGCGTGTCGCAGGAGTCAGCCGTGTCAGTGTAAACCCAGTGAACCCGGCTCTCGAGAACTGGGGGAAAGGTCGAGACGGAACCGTGAGACACTCGCGCGCGTCTGGCGGGAGCACGCGCGCTCCCAAAAACAAAAATAAACAAAAATAATAACATATAATAAAAAATACAGAAACACGAAGAAGATGCTGGATTAAATTAAAGAGACCCAAATCGCTCCCAGCCACCGTTCTTTGTTTTCTTCAGCATTTAAATAATTTCTGCGTAACATTGAAAACGATGCAAATGAACTAATTATCAAGGGAAAGTGTGAATTATTCAGTCAGTGTAAATATTTAATCAATATGAAGGAAAACAGTGGTAAACAAATAAGTCTGCACGTCCAAACTGGTCTGATTTCTAGTCTAGACGATAAAAAAACTTTTAATAACCAGTTTCATCTCGTTATTAAACGACGATTATGAAACCACACACTTATTCGAACAATCGTTCTCACCGTTGTTATATATAAATACATATATATATATAAGAGGATGAAGGCAAACAGTATAAACGAGGGGTAAACAAATCAGGCTGCATGTCCAGTTTGGTCTTATTTCAGGTCCAGCCGATTAAAAAAATCCACTTTCAATTATCTATTTTATTCGTGCGTGTTAATGTAGATTATTATTTTTTTTATTTTTATTTTTTACATTATTTCACGGACGATAAGAAGATGAGGCAGGTAAGCGAGGTAGTCTGTGGGTGCACATTTTAACAATCGTCTTTTATTTTTACAGTCCCCAGACAAAAAAACGAAGCCATGTTGAACCCGAAGACCCCTCCAGCTCAGGGGGCTGTAAACAGCATTGCCTTAAAGAATCCCTGCACGGGCGGAGCCTCCGAGTGGGCTGCACCTCTTTGTTGTAGTTGCGTTAACCCTTTAAAACCCGCTGTTCTCTGTCATATGTGCTATTTATAAGGACAGAATTATTCCCCACTTTTTGGAATAAATGTCCAATAAGTATCCTTTTGTAACAAGGGACAAATACTGCGTACCGGTGCCCACAAACCCCCACCCTCCACAACTACCTTACCTTGAGTGGGGGTTGTGATTTTGCCTCTTGTCTGAGATGGGAAAAGCAGTGCCTGCAGACAAAGAGCTGAAACAGTCCCTCCCTCCATTTCAGCGCTTTCTATATTCAGAGAGAGAACAGAATAGCACGATTTGACTTTGTTTATAGTGGAGATTATGAAAGCTTACGACAGTAGCACTATCAGCATGAAACTATATATAGACAGTAAAATTAACATGAAAACAAAAACAGTGGGGCATTGTAACAAAAGGATCAAATACATATACTGTGTATATATATATATATATATATGTATATATATGTGTGTGTGTGTGTGTGTGTGTGTGTGTGTGTGTGTGTGTGTGTGTGTGTGTGATTCTCATTCTTTTTTCCGCTTGTGCATCAAGACTCATGTGACAGCAGATGGTGAAATGTCATTAAGGAACTAATAACATCATACATACACAAACAAGCCACTACAGAAAGAAGAAAGAATATTTTTTTTGTTGGCTTGTGGGGCAGTTTTGGGATGGGGGTGGTTGAAGTACTGCAAATGAACTCCAATAGAAAGGTGAGATTAATCTCTGGTTACCACTGAAACTGTAGCTTTCCAGACAAAGCTCAAAAAAATGAAAAACATGTACAATACGCAGCAAAAATCAGAAGAAATTGAATTCCAAGTGTTTGATTTCACAGCAAAGGTATACCTTCAGCTGACCATGGCTCTAGAAAACCTCCAGTCCAGTCATCCCCCTCTGCTGACAGCTGCTCGCTGTATACACACAGAGAGAAAACAGATATGGCTGTTTTGCTGTCCCAATGATCCTCCTTCCTTCTCGCCTCTCTAGTATTTTCCAGATGGCACTAACCATCCCCTGTTTTTCTCTCTGATTCAGATCTTCATTTTATCATAAATGACATAATAAGAACAGTGGAATAACCTAGAGTATAAAACTGAATAGGTTTGAGGTGGATTTGAATATCTAAAGAGAAGCCAATCAAGTATCAGACTGCAACATGTGTGTAACCGTTCTGCCTGACTGTTAGAACATATTCAAATGGCCAGCCCATTATTCAGGATCGCTGGAAAAAAAGGGCTGAGCCTGTGTAACGCTATGTAAACAAGGAGAGTATTGTTTAGAAATGTGACCAAACCGCACGCTCCAGAGCTCCACTAACCTATATTCTCATTTTTACCATGTACGGGCATGTTTTCTTGACAGATGGGAGTGCCGGGTTTATTTGGGTTTTGGCTATTGGAAATGGAACACTAGGAGAAGGTTTAATTACAAACTGAAGGTCTATCCATTACGCTGACACGCTGCTATACCAAATGCTAATTGGATGGGTGTTGTCTTGGAAACTGATGCGTATTGTACAAGATTGCTGGAGGTTCGATGGGGTAAGCAAGCCAAGAGGGGCTCCATCACTGCTGTAAAGAGGTCCAACATAGAGTGACTTGGAGGCCTCATGATCGTTCAGAAATTGTTAGATGGAGCTATAAGCTCACGTAGGTATGGCAAGTGGATTGTCTTTCATAGCCATCACTACTTGAAGAGCTGTTTCTGCTTATTGCAGCAATTTGCTCTCCATTAACTCCCCCTTCATGTCAATATGCCTCTTGTTTTGTCCCGTTTTGTTTGGTGCCGAGTTCTTGGCCTGCATATGAATAAGAGCTAGGCTGCTTTTTAAGGGTACTATAGGTCAAGTGTTATGGTTGAGTTCCACAAAGCCTAAAAGTCAGAGCCTCCAGAAAGTTCCCCAGAAAAAGAAACTATGTGCACTATCCCAAGGGCCAGCACATAGCATTTGTTCCAAATGTTGCTCTTTGACTTTTTGTAGAAGCTTATTGTCAGACAAAGCAGTCCAATTTGACTTTAGGAGTGTGCATATGTGGAAGCTGTGGAATCTGGGGAGGGTGTTGGTTGGGGCCATGAATGGGGGCCAGGCAAGGGTAGGGGGAGGGAGTACGCTTGTATATATGTGAGCGTATGTGTGAGAGTGTGTGTGGGGAGACTGAGGGGAAAGAGTGCATGTGGGATGTGTGCCAGCACATTGCCTGTGTGAAGGGGTTTAGTGACAGATGTGTCGTTTCTTCTGGGCCGCCGGAGGACAAAAAACTGCAGTGGCAGCATGGGCAGGGCGATCGAATGAGAGCGAGAAACATGTGCCACTTCAGCTTGCCTTTAGTAATGACAACAAGGCCTGTGTTTTAAGATAGGTGGGGATTGCAAATGTAGGTCAGAAAAAAAGTGCGGGCTTCTCTTTAAAACACAGAGGTGCAACATGCTTTTCAGGTTACGTAGCCTGAAGTTTCCCTCCACGACAAGCAGAAAATAGACAAAGGAAGGTGTTTCTAAAGGAAGGCAATAAGCTTTACTTGGTCTACATCATCCATGACCAATTGTTATTTGTGTAGAACGAGGTTTGACTCTCCACGTTAGCTAAGATTTGAAGTGAGATGTGCCTGTTCAGCGTTACTGAAGCAGAGCTCTGTGCAGTCTCAGAGGTCCGAGCTGAACTCACAGCTTCTCCACATCCTGCAGTCCACACTGGCAGGAAATGTGAGAAATTTACAGAGCTCTGCCAACTCACACACGCCTGAACGTGGACCACAGCTTCAGAGAATCTGAAACGCCCAGCCGACACTGACCCACAAAACAGTAACTTGGCTACGCGTGTAAACAGCCAACAAACTTGGAGGGAATACATTATTAATATTTGTCTTTATGAAGCAACTATAAGAAGAACTGTCAATCACTATATGAAGAATCTGCAACCTTTGCAACATATCAAATATGATTGAACGGACACCACAAAGTGGTTAAAACACTGAGAATCGTAAATGCACCTAAAATGTGAAAATGAAGTGTTGCTATGTTTAAAAATAAGTTGAACAAACCATATTTTATTAAATGGTTACGTATAGCTGAGCAAAGATGTAATTTGGAGGCAGTAGAGCAGCTCTCACTAACCAATCATTCCCTGCAGGAAAAGGAAAAAGGAGAAGAAATGGAAAATGATGAGTTAGATATTATTGGTGGTTATAATTTAAATGTGGAAAAATCATATTCTTACTCTCCAGCAAAAGGGGAGTTTCATTGTCAACATGTTTATTTAGTACAAAGTAGTGTCAGAGTATTTTCTGGGGAGTTTTACTTTGACTTTGTACTACATTTTTATTGTTCTTACCTTTGTGCCTCTGTGTCTCTGTGCAGTCATAACATAAGCAGTTTCCTCTGGGATCAATAAAGTTTTCTGATTCTGATGTTCTGATCATGAAAGATTGTCAATTCAGCCATCAGACTGTCAGAAATGTGTGACAGACACATTATCCAGTATTGCTGCATTTTAGAAACCGTTAAAAACCACAATGAAAAATTTTATAGTATAGTATTGCAAACACTCTTCTTCCATCCTTCCACACACTGTCTGAGCTGTCTATCCTGACCAGAGTCGCAGGAGGTGCTGGAGTCTGTCCCAGCGGTTGTAGGGGATGGACAGGTCAACAGTACATCACAGAACCTGTTCTTGTCTTATCAGAAAAAAGGAGCTGGCACAAAGCCTTGAATCGTTAAAGAATGAAGCAGAGTGAGTAAAATGAAATGGCTTGGAGAAAATAAACAAAGCAGTCTTTGTTTCAGCTCAGTCCATCACTGAGAAACTGGGTCCAGGCGAGCCTGCCAGCTCTCCAGACAATCATGTGACCTTCCACCTGAAAAAGGTTAGTGGAGCAGGTGGTCAAACTGACCACTATTTCGTGTTCCAGTTTCACAGTGCTGACAGACGGGCAGCCCAGAGTCTTTTACATTCAGTTCTGATACTGGATGGAAAAAAAGCAAGTCTAACCTCCAAGCGCCTGATTTTCATCCCACCAGTTAAAAAATCTACAGTTTTTGCCATTATACAGATATGTGAAAGATATATTTTTCTTTCTTAACTTTTATATGTGAGGTATATACATATACATATACTTTTTTTCCTGGGAGCACAGAACAT
>JBBPDH010000151.1:4467374-4481974 GCA_037974565.1 Clupeocharax schoutedeni
TGTGGGTGAAAGTAATGCGGGTGAAAGTAATGCGGGTGAAAGTAATGTGGATGAAAGTAATGCGGGTGAAAGTAATGTGGGTGAAAGTAATGTGGGTGAAAGTAATGCGGGTGAAAGTAATGCGGGTGAAAGTAATGTGGATGAAAGTAATGCGGGTGAAAGTAATGTGGGTGAAAGTAATGTGGGTGAAAGTAATGCGGGTGAAAGTAATGCGGGTGAAAGTAATGTGGATGAAAGTAATGCGGGTGAAAGTAATGCTGGTAGGCTGAGTGTAATGTTTTGATCAGGTGTCTGATGCGAAACATTGACTTAGTAAAAGCAGATCTAATATCCTGCATTATTAATGCGAGCACCCCTGTGTACTGGAGACACTTCTCTGTTTCCTGAAAGCATCTACATGCTCTGACTTGTGGAAACTCTGAGTTAATGCCTCTTTGACTGTTTCACTGATAATGAATAACTAGTCTATGTGACATAGAGCAGACCGAACATGAAGTCATGCAGACAAATGATCTCGTACTATCAGGAACCGTATTAAATCTTTGGCTGTGCTCCTGTTTTCTAATAAATGTATTTGATCTTTTATTTACACACACACACACACACACAGTCACACCCTTAAGGACCAACAAATACTGGCCATGACCTATAAATTGCAATTTACCATGAAGGTCGCTCTCAGCTGTGCTGGAACAGTGCTTTGCAAAACATGCACATCTCTGACTGACCCCAGTCGATGCTCCCGCTAACTAGAAAATGAATTAGCCATAATTTCATCAGCGTCATCAGCCAAAGAAACAGAGCGGCACAGATCCTTCAGTCCATGGAGATGTAAATATGCCTATGAAAAAATGGTAATTACACCAACACCACATTCTAGTCAGCTTGTCCAACAGAGGAACAAAACACAAACCATATCTGATATTCAGCTAACATAATGGAATAGTCTGAATTCTGATAAATCCTTGTCCTGCTAGTACAGCGTGGGATCATACTCTTTAGTCACCCACTCAAGTCCATCCTAACAATAGCCAAGACAAGCACTATAATGCACATTCATTTCCTATTTGAGGAGCTTTTCTCAAGAGATTATCACTTACTAAAAGATCATACAAGTGCCCTTATAAACAAAGCTTCCCCAGCACTGAATGAAGCTTGGAGGACACATGTTTCCATGTTTGGGTGAGGCGAGCGTCCTGATTCAAACGATCAACTGTGGTGACCTCAGCCTGGGGATTTCCAGAGTTTCCTCGTTGTAGTCCATGTCAACTGGAATATCTCTCTTTTTTTTTTTTACAGAGATGGAAAGCATTATTTCCTCTTCCCCATAGTTTTCTCAGAACTGATCTGTAGTTGGACTGGGTTATTTTAGCAGCTGCTAAAATAGTGGGGTATTTCTAGGTCTGTCCCTTAACATCAGTTTTCTTACTAACATGTGGAAAACTACAGTTCACTTCCTAAACAACTTCCCGTATGTGACCCCACACTTCTCAACTACATTTTTGCTTCATAGTACAAATAGAATACTTTATGGTCCTTATGAACCTCAGAGGGCATCACTCAGGGATATCTAGGCTCTCATAGTCCTAATGATTTCTAAAAACAGAAAAAAAACAAGAATAATGTGACAGTGATAAGAAGATTTACAAAACACAGTATCAGTTTCATCATTCAAAGCCTCCTGGATGTTCTAGGTACATCACTGACCTAATATCTTATCTTATACAGTATATGCTATGTTTTTATTTAGTTACTCTCTCTGACCTTGATTCTAGACTGCACTCATTTTTTGTTGCCTTTTGTGATTTTATGTATGCCATGTTCTCTCGTTTATATTCATTTATTGTTTTTCTATTTGTCTTCCTTTTCTCCCCAACCCCCTAATTTTATTATCTGTTTTACTTGTATGTAAGGGGTCCTTGAGTACCTTGAAATAAATAAAATGAATAATAATAACATTAATAATAATATGAGTGGGTTATAGTTCATAGAAATGGAAAACTGCAGGGTACATGCAAGATAAAATAAACATTATTTGTTTGTTACTAATTTAAATTGGACAATAATGCAAATGGGAATTAATATTAGCTTACTGCTATTATACAACTTGAATCACATTGGGGCGATAGCAGAAATGAGCTGAATAAGTTAGACCTAACTGAAGGCCTCAATACAATGCTGTACTGAATAAGTCTTATTACTAACCCTAAGTAATCATCAACAATGATAAAAGCATGATGCAATTAGTGGATTCAAGCACAATGCAGCAGATTCAAAACTTTTGATCAATACCACATTTGTAAGTAAAAGAGAATATATATATTTTATATAGATTATGATTTCAATTTGATGAAACGTTACTGCAGTACGTACAGTTTTGTTTTATGCAAAGACAAAGCTACTTATTTCCTTTTTCTCCATTTTTAATATCCAGATAGAGAAAAGAAGCACACACTTGAACATGCTGATGCAGAATATAACTGTAATTCAGTAGACAACATACTATGTAGGTCAGTATGTAATTATGTAATTACACTTTAATGCTATAACAGAATGTAACAACGGTTGACTAAATAAAAACCCTGTGATTTAAAGAGTTAAAGGGCAGAATAAGACAAGGAGGTATGATTACATTTTCTGAGTGGCTGCTTCCCTCTTTCCTGCCATCTCCACTTGAGATATGCAAACTCTGAGAGTAATTCCGACAGTGGAGGGGCTTTTAGACTCAAGACGGCTCTCTGAAAGGAAGGGTATCTCTGGAGGGAAAAAAATGTCCAGACACTTCCATATGTGGAAACAGAGATTTTTTCACAGAGTTCTGTTTCTCCTGCTGGTCTAAATGGAATGTGAGTCTCTGAGAGTGAATATAGATTTTCTCATTGCCCAGTGACAAATTGAGGACACCTCTCCTTTCTGAGGTCTCACCATAAATAAGGGATTCATAGTTGGTTATTTTTTTGGTTGGATGTAATATAAATTGGATACAAATCCTTTACATTATGTGAAGGTTCGTACATTTGCATAGCACAAACACGTTTAAAGAGCCATCCAGTAAAAGATTAGTTGGGAAAGTAAAATCATTCCTTCTATGGGGGGGTTCTGAAGCACCCATGGCTGCTAATACCAAACTGGTCACTGCAGTTACTGCATGTACATCTTCTTAAATGACTGGATGGAGTGAAAAATGTGCATCTTCAAAGGTTGCTTACCATTTTAGATGGATAATTCAAGAGTTTAGTAAAGACTTATCTGTGTCTATTGGCATGGGTAGTTTAAAACTCAAAATCCACATTTACTGTTAAAGCTTACAGAAACATAGAATTCGAATCTGCTTTTCACAGAAACGAGTCTACGCTCTATCATATTTCCGGGCAATGTCATAGATATACGAATGATTTCTGCAAAATTCCAACATATTACTAAATGCAGAAGCAGATCTTGGTTGGAAATGCCCCCTACACCCACTGATCATGCCACCTGAACAAAAACCCACATCACACATATTTCCTGTTCTTATACACAGACCTCAGCCCATAATGGACCTTCCACTGTGAACAAAACACCTGCAGCAGTAGGTAGATCAGACTCAGCTGTGATTACATCTGTTTACACTTGTTCAGTCAGCAGTTTGTCTCCATCTCTTATCATACTGGGCTTTGATCGTTGTGTACCAATAGAGTATTTGGTAAACCAACCTCCAGTTTATTTTCATGTTGGATTTTGGAGTTAACTGTTCGAGTTTTATAATCAAAGCTTTAAACTATAGATATAAAAATCCTAAAAGTTGCAAAGTTGAGAAATAAATGATAGTAAAACAGTCAAATCTCCCTTGTTTCTATTTATTCAAATCAAACATTTTTAATTTTATATGATATGCATGCTTTGTTGTGGATGAGTTAACTGGTATGGTCCAAATAATCAGAAAATATAATCAATAGTGAGGGTCCAGATCTCAAGAGGAGGGTGGTCTTGTGGACTTTAAACCCAGTCCAAGTGTGTTTACATACATATAGATTTTCCCTGTTGAACAGGCCTGCTTTTCAGGCATCAGATTGGTTTAAAGTGGTGTTTGCCATTTCTGTGAAATATTATTACATGGTTTGATTAGATTACATTGAGCCATTTGCGCCCTCTTCTTCTCAGAACCCACTGTACGAGACTGTGGCCATGAGCTCTTGTGTTTGAGAGAAATCAATGAATATTTCATCACTTTGAGAGCTGAGTCCTGCTTTGAGGATGAGTGGTCGCTGGACTCCATATGGTCCCAATGCGGCCCAGCACACTAGGCCCTGTGAAGCTTGCCAGAACGTGGTTGGACTGGAAGTGTGTTCATAGACTGCTGAAGAAAGACACTTTCTCTGCATTGTATGAAATTATTTCGTGCTTATCTACTCAAGAAAAGAAAAAAAAACCCCACAAAGAAGCATTTGTCAGTGCGTGGCATGTGCATGTGCCTGTGGTAATGAAATAGGGGAGGTTTTGTGTCTATTCTGAGCCACCATTATATTATAACCCTCCCTGGGGCTTTGTGCATACACAACCAGAAGCACTGGTGATTTTGAAGCAGTTAGGAAAAGAAGCTAGCTGAAGATCATCTTACTAAATATATAAATAAGTTTAAGTTACCAAGCCCTCTCACAGACTTTCTCCTATACGTAATATTTCCAGAAGTACCCAGACGCCACTGCTAATTGGTAAGAATTTAGATATTTTAAGGTGCACCCACTACTTACAAGGGTTTTTCTGTTAGTCATAAACAGCTTGTATAACATGAGCCTAAGGTCACCATGCCAAACATCAGCTAGAGGGCTGTGGAGTAGTGGAACAGCAGTGGTCCTGTACTTTTGGGATGAGCTGGAGTGGTGTTTGTGATCCAAAACTAATCATTCAACATCAGGCCCTGACCTCAGGAATGCTCTTGTGGCAAGAATGCGATCAAATCCTCACAGCAATGTGCCTACATATAGTGTAAAGTGGAGGACAAAATCCCTGTATTTTCCAACATTTCCTCAAAATGTGTTTAATACTGTGTTCTGGAATAAGTCGACACATGTGGTCTTTATTGTCATTTTTCAGTATAACTTGGGATAAACGGTCTTTCTACTGGTTTATATAAAGTGTAGGTAAATTACAGTTTAAAACAAGTGCAAAATATACAGTATTTATAAAATACAATGCTGTCTAGATAGGACGATAAAACAATGTATGGATAGTCATCAAATATATCAATGGCAGTAAATGAGTAGACGGGGAAGCAATGCACAAAATTGTTAACTGTAGATGTGCAGAAAGGCTTGGGGAAATTTGTCACAGGCAACCTTTAAAGAATTTAAAGAATTTAAAATGCAGGTGTGCAGGAATGGTTTAGGGGTGTGTGATCAGGTTTACCGTAAACGTTGAAGAGAGTCCACATTAGTGGAAATGGCTCTTCCGGGACCAAAATGACAGCAACATATATATTATACAGTACTGTGCAAAAGTCTTAGACACCTGAGAAAATTATACTTAACAGCTGTTTGCTACTGGGCAGTAGTGTTAAGTTAGTGTTAAAACACAAATTTTTACAATAAAAACAAATAACATTAATACAGAAAACCATAGTTTCATGTATGGCAAAGTTTTTGTTTGGCCATTTCCAGACCTCCTTCCTCATTGATGCCCAGTATTATTTGTAGCTTCCATCAGAGACCTGGGTCGGCTATTTTTACTTCATTAGATAAATCTACACAATGACTGGAGGCATCGCAATGAAATCTGGAACCAAACCTGTGTTCTTCTAACCAGCTCACAAAATAGCAACTACTTTTTGGGAAAAAATCAATCTTGATACTTTTTACTTTTTCTTGTTTGTTTGCATTTATTCCAATGTTCTCTTGTGTTTTTGCTTGCAGCAACAAACCCAGTGCTGATATAAATGGTTTCAAACAATTGGCACAGGTGCCTAAGACTTTTGCACAGTACTTTATATTATATATAATTTTAAATATATGAATACCTAGCCTGTATGCTACATGCTCTACGCTTTACATTTACATATACGGCATTTATCAGACGCTTTTATCCAAAGTGACTTCCATTCCCTACCTACAGGGGACAGTCTCCCTGGAGCAACTTGGGGTTAAGGGTCTTGCTCAGGGACCCAGTGCTGGTTTGCTGAAGGCAGAATTCAAACCCATGACCTCTTGGTCTGGAGGCAAGTATCCTACCCACTGAGCTTCCTCCACCACAGGGTAGCATAGCAACAAGCTGTAAAAGCTTACAGTACCTCCTCTATGTGACAAATGAACTACAGACCTACCAGGAAAGTACTGACAGCCACAGACGTGAAGCTGATAGAATGTGCCTCGGTGTAATAAATTAAAAACGCCTCAGAGATTCTCTGACAGGGCCTAGTTTGGACCTATTATTATGCTTTTGGAAAACCTTCAAGGAATGAATGATACTCTTTTATCTTGGTCTGTAATCTCAGAATTTGTATTCTGACACAGTGTTCTTCACTTCACAGTAATGAGGAGCCATCAGAAACAGAGTCCTGAGATCAATGAGTTTTAGAAGTGGGTCCAGAGGTTTCTGTTAGACACAGAGACAGATGGGCTACCACTCTGCTCCAGGCACCGTCCTTGGGAGAGTGATGGGATGGGGGTGGGGGTTTGGTGGAGGCACAGGCATGACCAAAACTAAATACATAATAGTAATCAAATACAGTACTGTATTGTGCAAATGTCTCAGGCATCTATGCAAATCAGTGCTGGACTGGCCATCGAGCATACTGGGCATTTGCCGGTCAGGTAAATTTGGGCCAGCGCGGAATCCCATTAGCACCCCAAGCCCACCCCTCACAAAGAACGACAGCGAGAGGGACACTGATGGGCGTGGGATCCTGTCAGCACCCACCTCCCCAAAGGACAATATTGAGAGGGATATCAGGTGGACCTGTCTCAAAATGCCCTGTAAGATATTTTGTCCCAATCCAGCCCTGATGCAAATGCAAATGAAGTAAAAAGTATCAAGATTTGTAAAACATAGTTGACAAGTAACACTGGACTTCAATAAGGAACTAAAATCACTATTTACTGTATAATGTTATTTTAGTTGTCTTTACAATATTTAGAGATATTCGTCTGAAAAAAATACTCCCCTCTCATCTAAAGAGTCTATATAATTTTTGTAAGACTTTTTCATGGGACTGTATATAACAGCATAATTGGTGTTGTAGGTGTTAATATAACAACAGTATAATGAGGCTGTTACTGTATTTTAGAGCAAATTTCAGCTCCTGTGCAGAACAAGTGGCTCTGTAATTGAAAAAACAGCCAAAAAATGAGCTGAGAAGAAACACTGAAACAGAGTTCGTGAAGTTTCAGCTTTGGCTTCACTCACTTTTTCTCTTTGATTCTACAAATAACTTCAGCTTCAACAAAAAGAAAACTGACCATCGGTTTAATTTTTCAATTATCAACCTGCTATTTAAGCTTCTCTTCTTTAATTACAGGCATATGATTTATTGCTACATATAATTAATTTACTAAAAATAAAATTCTATTTATTTCAGTAGACATTGTAGAAATGATTGACTGTCATTATTTCTGGAATACATATAAAAGCATTGATGTTGATGGGAGGCTCCAAGTGAAATGTATCAACCCTGACTGATAAGATCTGTTTAGGCAGTTTCTGTGACTCAACTGAGGACGACTAAACATCTAGAATCATGACTGAGTCACTAAGCTTCATGAATCAAGTGCTTCATGTTGTACTAATGCCTGTGTTTCAGTGCTACGACAATCGCCCGGGCGTGGTACTGAGAGCTCTTAGTTCCACACGAGTGAGACAGATAATGAGAGTGAGAGAAGACTGTGATAGCCGTCACACCCTTTTGGCTTTTAGGCACGCCAGACAACAAAAGACAGGTAAGTTAATTCGACCTGCTCTCGCCTTGAACAGATTGCAAATGTAGCTCTGGTAACCCTTTCCTATCTCAGCAGAGCCTGGCACAGAACTGTTTATCCTGAAATCCATCCAAGACAAATGAATGAGATCAGCATGGCGACAGGCGTCGGACTAATCAGCAGGCTTTGCACAGGAGCTGGCAATCAGACTAATATCTCTTCTCATCTCTCAGGGGGGCGAGGCGGCAGGTCTGCCCCCCCCCACTTTATTGCCACTCTCTGGTCCAAATTTCCTCTCTTTCGTCTCCATCATTCTACCGCCCGCACATTCTGTGATATTAGACAATTAGTGCTTGTAGTAACTTTGTGGCTTCAAGATAAAACCTGTCGTGACATGATTTCAGCCCTGATTTTCCCTCCTGTACTGCCTTATAAACTATTTAGGGGGGGGCGTAAACAATGTGGCTTACAATTACAATTTGTTCCAACAGATGATACACTGTCATATGCAAATGTATGAACACCCTGGGTAAAGGAGATGCTGATTTTCTAAATGAATATAAATATGCATATCTAAATGTTCAGAAACTGCCCTGGGGGGCCATGCAGGGTTTCACACAGGGAGATTCCCTCCCTGAGTGAGGTTTCAGGTGGCTCTCCCAGGTGAGGCTCTGGCTCAGGGAGGTCTGAGTAAGGCAATACTGTAGATGAATGATGACCGCTTGCAGGACGCTGGCTGCAGTGCCAGCCTGCAGCTCAGTGACTCAGCACATCCATGGTTACAACGTCGGAACGTGAGCTAGGCTGAAGGTTTACAGTGCTATTGTGTAACTCCATCATAAATTATTTTACTCTGTTGCACAATTTTAGAAAACCCTATCAATTTTTCATTTTTTTGGCATTGGCTATCTGCTTTGAGGTTGCTGAGAGTCTCTAAGAACGCTCTAAGAAACACAATTTAAATGTCTCTAAATTTGCATGCACAGTTAGTTAAACCAAAAAAGAGATTGAAAATGTTCTTTGCCAAGATGCTTCACAATCTCTGTAGGAAAACCGGCAAAAAAAATCCCCATTAGAGAAACAGAGCTAAATCTTTCTACGTATGTCTATTTTCTTCCTGTAACACATTATACTGCACAAAACTATGGGTGTATGTGTCCCCCAGAGATATTCTTTATATATTTGTAATTATTATAAATGTATAATCTTGATAAAAAATATATATTATACATCGACATACTTTGCTATATAATATATATATTTTGTCAGTATTTATAGGGATATAACCCAAACAGAACACTCCCTTAGCTTTCAGTTTCTGAGACAAGTGTGACTGTATTTACAGGGTGTATTGAAATAAAAAGTGTGTGTAGGCCTGGACAGCCTCTGTTTCCAGGCAGACATGACTACGCCCTGAGCCTTTTTTCTCCCTCCTCTCCACCGAAAGAGCACACATTACGTAACAGTGCCACTGTGCTGAAAGTGTTAGCTGACAGCCTGACTGATCCAGTTCATGAGCGGCGATGGCAGCAGACTGGGTGGGGGAGGTGAGGAATAGATACACAGAGGATGGCTGAAGGGAAATAATGAGGGCTTCTCTATTAGCATGCCATCATTCACTTCTGAGCACATTATGAGTAATGGACATGACTTGACAAGTCTTCATATGGTGAAATTCACTGCGGACATATAGGAGCCACGCATAAGACTCACTTTTTAAATGGACCTCCTTGAAGACCTCTAATGCGGCTTGCCTGTTAGGCCATCAACAGCCTGGGCTGGCGTTCTAAATGCCTTGTCTCTTTTCCACTCGCCCTTCTTTTGCTGTGTGAGTGTTATGCAGCTCTGAGAACACTGCCCTCAGCACTGAGCATCCCGTCGACTCTGACACGTCCTCCGCAGCCACCGGCTCTCTGTGCACTTTAGATAATGGGGTGGCTGAGGCCAAGTAGCTTTGATACGTGCCGAGTGGCATCTCAAGTGTACTGCAGCTCCCCCTCTCCTGAGAATCCTTGTCAAAATTACAAGAATGTGGAGAAGATAAGCTAAAAAAGCAACTAAGTGAGAGATGCAAGCCCTCCATCAGTGTTCACTCCAGTTATTAAAAAAAGATTTAGACCCTGAATTGTCTAACATTTCCTCTTAAATCAAGGGTATTTATGGGGAGTCAATCCTCATTGTTGCAAATATTCTCTATTGCAAATATTACTCCAGATAATAGAACATTGTAATGAGGATTTGATTTGATTCCTTTCAACCACAAGAGCATCTCGAGTTTGGGCTGATGTTGATGTTAGGAATTAGGTCTGGCCCTCAAACTCATTCCACAGGTGTGTGATTGTACTTATCACCCGGAAGAATGTGACTCCAATGCGCCACAGAGTCCAAGGCCACAGAGACTAAATAAATTTGTGGCTTCTTGACAGGGCTCTTCTTCTGTGTGAACACCTGTGCTGACAAATTGGATAGTTTCATGTAGTATAAACGTATTGTTTCAACATGTAACATCTAATTTCTGGTTCATACAGTTCAAAAACAGGCCGTTTTGAATAAACCTTTCTTGGGATGTTACAAAAGTCAACATTACAACATTACAACATTACAAACTTTACAGGTTTTGTTTCAGCTTGGGCTATTTTTTGAATGGATCATAGGCAAGAAGAACAAAGATCATCAACATATCATAACATACCATATAAACATGTCAGTCTTAAAGGCACTGTGCAAAAAACTTTAAATCTAGGTTAAAAATACTGTAAAAACAAAAGGCGATGAGCCCTTTAAACATTTGATCGTACTAATTAGAACAGGTGTCTGGATATTTCTGTATATTCCGAGTCTGTACCTAAAGCAACATATGGAATATTGTGACTGATACCAGAAGAGCATCAGCAAATAAAGAGAGTGACTGTTTTCACTACTGCCTCCATTAGATCTTCTGGGATTACCATTTACAATGGGATGGGATTACAATGCAAGGGAACATTCCAAACGTGTAACCGATCCACAGTTTTTCCTGACACAAAGCATATCAAGTGACCCCTTTCTGTAGAAAGTGCAGGCCCAGTTAGATTAGCAGTGAAAGGGACAGCTTTTTACTCAAGGTTCCATAGTGGTTTATGTTTGTATTTTGGGTCTGGGGCATTTTGAACTTCTGTCATCCAGCAAACAATATTTGTAGCAATAGTCTGAAGCCGACCATTACAATGGTACCTGCAAAAGGTTGGGATATTTTAGGCAACTGGTGAAGGGTTAGTTCTTGAAGTTAATGTGTGATCTTTGACTTTGACAAGGGCTGAATTATGATGGCTACACACATGGGTCAGAACATCTCCAAAACATGTGGTGTGTTCCCAGTATGCAGTGGTTAGTATCAACCAAAAGTGGTCCTAGGATTTACAACTGGTGAACCGAAGGCAAGGTTATGGGCACCCAGGGCTCAGTGATGCACGTGGGAGGTAAAGGTTGACCATTTGGTCAAATCTCACAGAAGAGTTGCCTGGGGGCAATGGACTGCTAGGAAACCAGGGTGCTGGAATTCATGAAGATGTCATGTTGATATGTACCACCTACCCAAAGATTGTTGGAGACCACGCTGTAATGGGAGTGACCCCTTTGAGCAAGCTAATGTGCCTTTTCACACAGCAAAAAGAATGTTCAAGAATGCTTTGAATAATGTGCTGAGCTGGCCTCTGAATTCCAAAGATTGCCGTCCTGTGGGATCTGTGGGATGTCCTGGACAAACTAGTCTGATCCATGGAGGCCCCACCTCACAACAAGGATCTGCTGATAACATCTTGAGGCCAGATACCACAACAGGTCTTGTGGAATCCACGCCTCCAAATAGTAGGTGGAACCACACTATTTTACATGAAGGTTTTAATGTTACTGCTGATTGGTGTTTCACAAAAATAGTCATAATATTTTAAGCTCTTTAAATTAAACTTTTTTTTATTACTGAGACTGATTTATAAAAATGTCCCATGTTCTGGCCTCACTAAAAAAGTCAGTCTGTGCTGAAATGTATGGTTATGTAATGTATGAACTATAAGCTGTTAGGTTTAGACTAAAATCCTTCAGTATGCTGGGAAAAATCAACCACTCCAATGCCTCTGCTATGGGCTGCCAGCAGGAACAACACTCCTTATAACTGTAATGTTCATGGGTGGGGATTTTTATATATATATGTATATATATTAGTCCTGGGTTGTTAACAGCGTTAAAGACGTTAACGGAGATTCTTATCGCACGATAAAAAAACGATCGCCATTAACGCTGATCGCTTTTACAAATAAAATAAAATTTTATTTTACAAATAAAAAACAAATTTACATATTTTGATTGCATATACTAGAGTAAGTGATACATTTTGAAAATGTAACTGTGTTACTCACAAAATCACAAAATCAAGGTAAATTAGACTCCATTATAGACTCCAATAGCAGGACAATAGTTTACTCTATCAGTAAGTATCACAGTCTGAGTAGTTACAGAATGTGGGCGAAGCAATTCTCAGGGATGTTTGGTTGCCTCTGAGGCACTTTGGCTTCTGCCCTTTTCTAAAGACAAAGAAGTTTCTTACTCATCTCACGACATGTCTTTTGCAAAATGACCCTGCTCCATGTGGAGCACAGAATCGATCCACTGACATTCAGAACAGCAGTGTCCTTGCCGCAGGGTGATTAGGACCCATTTAATTAGTCTTACTAAACACGATCTATGCGACAAGTAAAAATGAGTAAGTATTTAAAAAAGAGTGAAAAATAGCATTAAAAAAATATGTAAAGTAGAACCTATGCACTCTTTTTAGAAGACTTACCCTCTTGTTAGATATTCATTAGATGGTAGGTTCATACTGTCCTCAGTAATGGTATCTAACAAGTGGAAATATATGTATGTTTCCATGATTTGATTCCATTTGATATATAAAAGTGATTATAAGAGTTATATGCTTTGCTTTCTTTTAAAGGGATAGTCCAGCCAAAATCAAAAAACATTTATTGAAAACACAGTTATTCACATTCTTCAGTATTGCACAGTCGTTTCTAGAGACAGATCATCTTATTTAGAGACCAAGAAAAATCCCCTCTGATGATGTACCCTGAAGGTACTTTTCACTCCGAACACTTTAGGATTGGGTGTTTAAAAGCAGCCTATTTGTATTTTACCCACTTGCTGGTTAATGCACAAGTCTGCATATTCTCCTCTGTGTGCGTGTGTGTGCATCTGTGTGCATGTGTGTGCGTGTGTCTGTGTGTCTTGAGCGAACTCTAAATAGATGCATGACATATTTGAGTAAATGCAAGCTATATCCTCAAAACAGTGAATTTTGTCAAACCAATGGCGCTAAGCAATGCTGTGCTACTGAATATTACATAAAATAGCAAATTACATACCCAGTGCTAGTCTTAAGTTGGAATCAGAATCAGAATCAGAAAACTTTATTTATCCCGGAGGAAATTGCTCACATCACGACTGCACACTCAGACAAGACATAACAATACAGAATAAAAATAAAAAATAACTGAATATATAATAAATATACTCAGACTAGAAATATATCCAGAAGGCAATAGTACAACTTACCCATAATAAAAATATACTAGAGGAGAATATAGTTCAGTTAAAATTAGAATACTCTGTACAGTAAGCAGAATAAAAAACAGTTACGTCTAAGTACCTTTATCAGAAAAAAAATGTGAGATGTGAGATTACAAAAATGCAGTTGTTAAGAGAGAAGAGGTATTTGGAATCGAAATGTATTGCACATAAGAACAGGTATTGCACATTAAGATATATTGCACAGTATTGTGGTAAGTATATTGCACATACTAAAAAATATATATATTGCACATATTTAACTTTGACGGAGGGAGCGGTTAAAGAGTCGTATTGCCGTGGGAAGGAAGGATTTTTTGTGGCGTTCAGTGGAGCACTTTACGCTAGTCAGTCTGTGGCTGAAAGTGTCTTTCAGCTCAGTCACCACACTGTGGAGTGGGTGATCAGTGTTGTCCATGAATGCCCCTTTAAATGCTTTTTAAGAATAATAGTAGTTTATAAGAAAATTATTATGTGAGAAAATCAAAGTTACTGTTAATATCAGGAACTACTCGTCACATGGAAAATGACCACTGAACAGAATGTCCAATCAATACTGCAATTTCCTCACTGCTGGAAAACCATTAGGCATTGCTTCGACTCTGTGTAGGTAAGCAAATTAAGAGCCCAACACTTCTCACCCACTTTTTTCACACACAATGTGCGTGAGTGGTCTCCTTTGAGTGGTTTCTTCGCTTCCACTCTGGCTGGGCTCAAATGCTTTGGCCTGCAGTTCATTCAGACACTATGGAGAACAATGTTTAGCCCTTCCATTGCCTTCTATAAAGTCATCTGTTGTTACACAGAGCATTGGAATTTATAGTCTTCCAGCTGAATGATCTAACAAAAAAAGGCTCTCTCTTTATCATAAGAGGAGCCTGCAAACAAAAATCTGTTAAGACAACTGTGAAAATTCAGTCAGGAAGCCAATATACTCTACAATTACAATTCTGTAGTTTTGCACAATTCTGTAGTTTTGTATTTTTCTGTATATAAGGTTTAGATTATTTATATTGTATAGTTAATTTGTACACACATATATATTCACACATATATCCATATTTACAGACAGAGCAAATATATATAGTACTTTGTACATATATGTTTATAAAC
>JBBPDH010000151.1:4486278-4499610 GCA_037974565.1 Clupeocharax schoutedeni
GATTCTGATTCTGCAGCTTTGAAAGCAGATTCAGCTGGAAGCAACAGCAGTCAGATATATTTGTGAATTGCTGACTTGTATCTTTGACTCAGGGGTCATGGCCAACTTGCCAGTCACACACTGCAGTGGTGACACAAGGCAGAAAATGGACACACACCACTAAACTAGAATCACACTTTTGGGGGAGGTGAGAGTACGCTAGAGATCAGTCTATTTCCTGCAGCAAACCAAATAATTACAAAGATTGGACAAAGCAGGGTTGGGGGCCACCTGGGAGTTCATTAGTTCATTTTAGACATTTGAAGCACTCTTGGGATTCAAACCCACAACCTTCTGATCACCCGAACCAATAGACCAATAAACTCCCGAACCAATCTGAAGGGGTGCCTGACCCCTACTTCAGTGTTTTATAGTACTGAAGACACGCATGGATTCTGAGAATAAATTGTGTTTTATTCGCACATCCTAACACAGCAATCCTCAACAGACAATATACGCACCGCTCAGGGGCAATAAAATGATCTCTTATCATTTTTAGGCACATGAGAAGTTCAGCACGTGAACATGTTAAGTGGGTTGACTCGTCCAGCCACGCCCTCCGAGAGTACAACTTCGAGGGGCGGGGACTGTCGCCATCGCGACGGTGACGTAAATTCTCCACATCTAATTGGTGTGAAACCCGTGGCCTCAGACAGGTCCCGCCTCTGTCCCCTACGCTTGAAGCTTATTGGTCAGTCATATGGTTCGAAAGGCCACAGGGGCAGATCTTATTGGGCCATTGATCCACAAACTACGCCTTCTCCTTTTCAGGTTCGGTTGGACGTTAATCAGAGTCTCTTCTCCCTCCAAAGAGCCGAAGAGGGCAGCCAGATACTGGAGATCCAGCACCAGGTTGGTGACGGTTTTTCTGCTTTTCTGCCTTTCGCTTTTCACAATACATGGTCTCACAAACAACACACATGTCCTGTCTGCTTTTACAAGCCTTCGGTGGTGATATAGTCCGATGATAAATATCAGTAAGACTCACCCTTAGCCACCTAGCTAACAGAAACGGTCGGGATCTTTTTTGTGACCGTCGGGTGCGTGTCGATGGGTCTTTATAGTTCCTGCATAGTAAACATTAAACAAATTGGTCTTAAATAATTTTTCCATTCCTACATATATTTTTTTGTCGGAGACTTCTAAGTAACAAAAATAACCGCATCTGATAACAAGCTTATAGGTGACAAAGTAGCAGCAGAAGTACCACATGCAACGTTACAAGGTACACGCCTTTTTTCTTTCCTCTTGGAGGAAAGAAAACAGATCTCATGTGTGGTCTTGGATAGAATATGAGCCCACCTGTCTTAGAGTGGAGGTTATCCAGCTGGCTAAAGGTGTTAATCCACACGGATAGATAGTTCATGCAGGTCTTTGGGATCCCAGTCTGTGCTTCGGGACTAGGAAACATAAATGTGGATGTAGCATATCGCTCTTGGTTCATAGGATTATGCAGCATATTTCGTTATTTTGGTGGTAAAGACTGTAACTGAGGTCCTGTATCTTGATCCACACTTGTCATTTTTCTCGCAGGTACGACTAGGATCTTTCGCCTGCTCTCTCTACTCTCCAGAGCCCATTCCTTCTCACCTCACCACCCCCACCTTTCACTCGTTGTCACTTTCCCATCTCACTGGACTCGATTTAGTGACCCAACATCCATAGGTTAGGTTTTTAAGTTGCCGTAGGAGCCATGGATAAAGCAGAGCTCATCCAGAAGGCCAAGCTGGCAGAGCAGGCCGAGCGTTACGACGACATGGCGGATTGTATGAAGGTGGTTACGGAGCAGGGAGGCGAGCTCACCAACGAGGAGAGGAACCTGCTGTCTGTTGCCTACAAGAACGTAG
The DNA here is from genome assembly GCA_037974565.1 of Clupeocharax schoutedeni. Lineage (NCBI taxonomy): Eukaryota > Metazoa > Chordata > Actinopteri > Characiformes > Alestidae > Clupeocharax > Clupeocharax schoutedeni. Next base: position 4,488,165 of record JBBPDH010000151.1, read on the forward strand.
TGGGGGCGAGGAGGTCGGCGTGGAGGGTTATCTCCAGCATCGAGCAGAAGACAGATGCCAACGACAAGAAGCTTCAGATGGTGAAGGAGTACAGGGAGAAAGTGGAGTCAGAGCTGCGTGACATCTGCAACGATGTTCTGGTAAGTCAGGAAGGCAGACATGCGTGTTCTCGCCAAGTATTCAGTACTCTGTCCATATTCTATAGCTCACTGGAAGCATGCCATGGTCCTTTCTGCTTGGTTACAAATAACTGAGCTGCTACTGTCACATGGACCATGCTTCTCAGTTGGTGGTAGTATGCTTGCCCAGCTTCCCCAGCAGTGGCACAGTTTGGGGCAGCTGGTGGCCAAGTGGTTAGAATGTTGCCCCTGTGATCAGAAGGTTCGGATTCCAAAGACAGACGCCAACGGTACCACTGAGCAAGGTACCATCCTCGTTGACCGCCCACTGCTTCACTTGGTGAATGAGTTAAATGCAGAGAAAGAATTTCACATTGTTCACACTGTGTACTGGGCCATGTGACTATAAGAGGCCACTTTAACAACACAGACCACATATGAAGTGGGTTGATGGATGTGGATATGAACCGGAATGTTATGTTTTTTGTAAAGCTACTGTACTCAACTCAGGATTTTTGTTATGGTTTACAAATTCAAGTTCACCATCCAGAATCTTAACAGGGAAGGATTCTCAATTCTTGTGTGTGATGTTGCCGTGTAGTCCTGGACTAGGCTTAGCCCAACTTTCTGTGGACTGGTACAGAATGTTCAGCATGCAGAGATGGGGCCCTGATCTGCCTCATTACAGGAAAGCCATTGCTGTGCCTGGAGCCGATGCTTCTCTGGAGCGGTGCAGCAATTGATTCTGCTAGCAGTGGTGCAGAGACGAATGACCTCCCCTTTTAACTGCTCACAATCGATATAACATTGCAGCCAGTAATGCAGCTCCCCTGTCCTCCTACATCCAGGGATGTAGATACTGTGTTGTCACTTTTGGGTTTTCTTCATGAGATTTTGTTAATTCATCTCAGCCCTTTTTCAGTCTCAGCATTTTGATGGCCATCAAAACAGACAGTGACTGAGGTTAGCAGTGCCTTATACATTAATACAAGCCTTCTAGTGAAGAAGCTCCTGTTTCTCGGGAGTGTGTAATGATCTTTTTCAGTGGCCGTGTCATGGAAAAGTCATTTTTGCTTTGTTGGCTCTAGTTATGTAGTGTGTATGTAAAGCAGAAGAGGACTTTCTCTAGCACCTGCATGAGCTGAAAGGTGTGAGGAGGCAGCTCTGTCTCAGGTTACTGCTTTAGCCCCCTAGTGTTGGCTCACTTCCTCCCACACACAAGCTTCCCACATGCACGTTTGGTGCAGGATTAGGGAAGCTAATGTTTCCTACTCCGGTTGTAAAGGCTGATGTCTAGTGTCCTGTCATGCAGGTGATGACTGTAGTTTGGTCTATAGTTTGCTGAGCACAGGAAGTGTGTAATTACGCTCTGTCGAACGTTGTAGTAGAATATTACACGTATATCATAATTTCAAAACTTAGATGTGAGCTAACTGAGCTCAATGGGTTATATAACATTAAACCTTAATAAAACTCAAATATTTAACAAGAACCAGCAAGATGGTTACTCTTTTAAAATTATTTTAAACCCACTGTTTAAAGCTCAGTTCAGACAGGCAGAGTCTTTCTTGATGGAGAACATTTGGAATAAATTGCTGGTGAAAAGGATAAAAAGCAAAGATGAGGATAAGCATGATTGCCTGAGTGACACTTATTTCAGGTGTTTCTTCTCTCGCAAGCTATGCTTGGTGTGGGGGGGTGGGGGGAGAGCAGCCACAAAATGAAATATTGAGACCACACAAATAGGCCTGGCCTGAAACAAATGGTTTATTAATGCCTTGTGTAACAAAGTTAAGCAAATTGCATTAAAAAGGTCACATGCTTCATTTACTAACCTTACAAAAAGCAGGTTTGTATTTCAGGTTTATGACATTTTAGAGAGTAGAAGCTTTTTGATAAAATCATGTCACTAAATAACTGTCTGGGTCAAAATGTGCAGTAAACTCTGGTCACTGTAGGTCAAATAAGATCTATGGTTTTATCTTTGAGTGTGATAAAGAGGGACTGTCTGGTTCCTTTGAAAGGAAGCTGTGGCAGTGGTGGCCTAGTGCTGTTGCCGAGGTCTGATTGGTTTAACCTACACTGAAGGTTTTTTCTTTTGTCCACTTCTGGAATAGTAGCTTTTGAAAGGAAGTCTTGTTTCCTTTGCACTACTGCTGAAGTATGAGAACAGTGGTTTTCACCATTCGACAGTAGAGCTATTGATTTATATTGTTAATCTAATAATCTTCTCATTATTTGGATGTTTGTGTTTTTGTACATCCCAAAATGAAAAGCCTGTTTTTAGTTAGCTTTTAATGAATTGTGTCCTTGATCAGGACTAAGTTATGGGCTATGATAAGTGAGAGAAGCTGTTGAGCTGCAGGTGCAGGGAGGAATAATGAGATGAATCAAGGTGACCTGAGTGGCACTTTGCTTCTGAGGGACCACTTGGGTTTATTTGAACACACTCTTCCAATGATCACGTTCTTGGGCCGCATCTCTCCTAGGTGAAGGAGCATTTTAGGCTAGCATTGCTGACCTAGAAGATAGAGGAAAGGGCTTGGTTTTCACACAGGATGTCTGCAGGCTGTGCTCCACCAGTATTTGTGTGTATGTCTGTGCGTGTGTTTGTTCTTGGTTTGCATGTCTTTCTCCAAGTGTGGCACCCTTGCATGTGTCCACAGCAACAACTAGGGTGGTGACGTGGTCAAGTTTTAATGATAATTTTGTGCTAAATGTAGAACTGCTGCTCTGGTACTCTTGACATCATCTGACAGTCTGAAGTACCTCTGTGAGATTCTCTGCATCTGTGTGAATCCTGGTTTATCTGATTTGGCTTTTTTGTTAAATGTGTGATTGTTTAAAGCCACACTCACTTTCATTCACTTTAAAATCTCTGACTGTCATGTAAATATGCTGTCTTTACCTTCTGTGGTGTTTTTAAATGTTATCAAATTAAAGTTTTTATATGAATCTTTTTTTAATCTTTTACCTTTAGGGTCTTCTGAGCAAATATTTGATTGAAAACTCCACTAATCCTGAGAGCAAAGTCTTCTATTTAAAGATGAAGGGTGATTACTACAGATATCTTGCAGAGGTTGCTTCAGGGACCAATAAGGCAGGTAGGTGTATGTGTGATGCTTTTCTTTGCTTTTGCATTTTTCTAGTACATTCATACAATGTGCTTTTCCTGCCTCCCAGTTCTAGTCTCTAAGTACATTATGCTGCAACTGATTAGTTTATCATCACCCCTCATTTTTTAACCATTTCAGTGTGTCCTTCACATCCAAGAGTCAAGTGTTTTGAAACCCAAGCTAAGACTACAAATGTCTGTAATATAATTAACTCAATAAACCTGAATTCTGAATATATTGAATATATTGAATGCTGCTTGACTGGCTCCACAGAAAACACACTGTATTGTACTGTTCATTACTATTAATAAGGATAGATGTATGTCTCTGTTTTTGAAAGGGTTTCTGCATTCATTTATAAAAGCATGTCAGTATGATGCATAATCCAGATGATGTGTAAGGGATGCCTGTAGATTCTGTAATAACTGATGTTATCACACAACAGATGTGGATCATGTTTAAAGGCAAAATAAGGGGTTGTGTGAAGAGTGCATGTGAGTGTAACATGCAGCTACATGCCTAAGGGGGGTTTAGGCTTGTAGACTTAAATCAAGATGAATACATTTTGATTCTAAATGTGGATTAGGAGCAGATCAATGCCTTGGGGCTTTTTTGGCAGTTACTGAGTCATCCCCCATTGCCCTCTGCCCAGCTGGGGGAGGCTCAGAGCCTGGGCACCTTCTCCCCTCCCATCTCTCTATAGGCCTGTGGCTCCTAAATGATCAAGAGCGGTCACTGAAGCCCAATTTTGCAGTTTCTTCCTCACTGCTCTCATTATATCATCTAGATGCTGTTTTTGCTTTTGTCTCAGATATGCTATATTTGATCTTTCCATGCTTTTAACCTCATGTATCGTAAAATTTAGAACATTAATGTGGACCATGTGTTTTAAAAGTGCATACACACGATGGAATGAGATTTTTTAAAAAAACAAAAAAAAAAACTTAATTGTTGATACAGAATTGTTCATGTTCAGTCTTTGCAGGTACCAAAGCTAGTTGCATTTTTGTGTTAGAGGAAATAGTTAATACAGCCAGATAAAACTATATATTATCTTAAATTTATCATTTTGTGCCCCTTTAGGAACAATAACCAACTCTCAGCAAGCCTACCAGGATGCATTTGACATTAGTAAGAAGGAGATGCAGCCCACACACCCAATCCGTCTGGGCCTGGCCCTCAACTTCTCCGTCTTCTTTTATGAAATTTTGAACTCTCCTGAGCAGGCCTGTTCCCTTGCCAAGCAGGTGGGTGACACCTACTGTGATCAACAGCTATCTCGTGTACCAAATCTGCTTTCTAAGCTTGAGTTACATTCTTGTATCTTTTAGAGCTGATTTCTCAGAAACCTGTTGACTAAGTATGGGTTAAAAGCCCATGTTTTAGTAGTAAATTGCAGGTAACAGTGCAGCTTTGTCTAAGGCTAGGTTTACTAGGCTTTTGAAGCTATAGTAGCTGAACAGCTGATTTGAATATTTAGTTGCCATTGCCCAAATTCTGACACTGTACTTGCAGGCTTTCGATGAAGCCATTGCAGAGCTTGATACGCTGAATGAAGACTCATACAAAGACAGCACACTCATCATGCAGCTGCTTAGAGACAACCTCACAGTAAGTTACACGAACTACACTGCAAAATAGAAATAAAGCGCATAAACCATCTGTTCAGCCTAAAGTCCAAAATGTCCTTTTCATTGTTAGAAAAATCTAACTTGCACAATTTCTTATGTAGCCACTTGCTCAGCATACTTTTGGTGGCTACTTTTTGTTTCTGTAGTTTGGTGTTAAAGCCATAGGCTCACGTTGCTAGAAGGCAGTGGTCACACATATTTTCTGTAAATACATTCCCTAAACATTCAACCTGCTCTACTGCATCTTGCTCTTCCTCAATGCCACAGATTTGCATATGTGGTTTAGGGCACAGTATGACTTACTCTGAGCTATGAAAAGAAGTAGATCAGCCTGGTTCTGATCCCTGAGTTTAGACCAATACTAGAGCTCTGGTATATAATCATTATTATTGATGTGTGTAAGATTTCATAATGGGCTAAACCAATTCTCTATTAAAAGAGGAAAAAATACACGTTTAAATGTATTCTGAAGCTGTTGATTTAAAATGAAGTTTAATTACACTTCACATAGGTGTAATTGTGAAAGCTGCCACCCCCCTCCCACATGTTGACCAATTTGCCATGCCAGACACAAGAGGATAACATCCCGAACACATGTATTCTGTGTAGACCGTGGTCTAAATTTTGTCTGTTTCAGCTAGTTATGTGGGTAGCAACTTTCACATAGTGGTCTTTGAATGCTCACGCATTGTCACAATCCTCTGTAACTGAATGGGGTGCTGCTTTAGCCAGCAGGTGTTATACTGCAGAATGTGACTCCTATCTATGGATGAAAATGTAGCCTCCATATGTCTGTGTGTTGTGCATGCTCAGAAAGGTGGGTCTGATTTGGATGACACTTGTTTAAAACTGCTCCACACAGCCCCGTACTACACTGTAAAGTTTTATTTTCACATCCCAGTTATACAGTTTCTTAAACCACACTGAAAACCTGGATGCTGTTTGAGTGGGATTTATTTACAGAAAAGATTTGGGGGTCAATTGTTTAGCAGGTGGTATATTAACCAAGTATTTTAGCCAATATCATGCTTCTTCCCCATTTTCTACCCATTTATTGAGCAAAACAGTCTGCTCAGTTCAGTCAGACTCTATGATGCAGTGATTCACTTGGAAAAATACAGAAGGAGGATTTTGATTTCAAAACACTTGATTCCTGAATCCTGGTTACTGTATATTCAAACTGGTTGCAACAGGCATTGTGATGTCTAATGTGGAATGAATATTTGAATTAGCTGAAAGAATTTGAGCACATGCCATAAAAAAAAATCCTCTCTCTTTTCAGTTATGGACATCTGCAGATGAGGGTGATGGAGGCGAAGGAGGAGAGAACTAAGGCCCTGCATGTTCTCTCCACAGAAAAGAAAAAAGGAAGAAAAAAAAAACTTTTTACACATCTTCATTCCTTATTGTTTTCACTTATGATTATTCTAGCCCTGTAAACCCACGATCATTACCAATGAGCTGCGTGTAAGGAAACTTCTAATCATCCTGATTATCCCCCCCCTCCACCTGGCTTGTGGTGATGAAGATCAAAAATATGATTTTGAAGTAACTCATCCATCCTTTGGTTTTGTGGTTTTGTCCTTTTGGCCTTTATGTGCAGTGTCTGCTGTAGAAAAGTATTAGCCTCACATAATGTCAGCAGTCTGTTAATCGTAAGAGAGCAGCTAGTGTATGTCCACTGCTAAGCTGGTGAATTGGAATAGTTGGTAACGAGCAAACAGCCTCAGGCAAAGCAACGCAGGCTTTCTTAGTCTTGCTGCATTTTCTCTCATTTTGACCACTTGTGGTCAGCACACATTTGCAGAAGATTAGACCCTCGTGTATCATCGTAGTGTTGGCTTGAACACTCCACTGTAGTACTGTTAAGATGAAAGGCTGCTGTTTTAATAGCTTATCATCTAGTCACTGTTCAGGTTTTTTTTCCCCCCTTAGTGGGCTCTTTCAGGCAGTGCTTCTTGAAAGTTCATAGAAACACTCCTTCCTATTTCCGGAATTCACTTTGTGTTACTCTTAAGCATGTCTGGGTCAAAAGGTGCCACATTATGAACGGCTTGTATTAGACCAAAACATATTTAAAAAAAAAAAAAAAAAAAAGACCATGCATGCCCATTTTCGATGTGCACTGGTAATGGGAACCATTATTGCATACACACCGCTCCACGGTTTGGTTAAATACTTTAATTGCAGGTTTGTGCACATGTTGAGGATGTTTGATTTCGTCCAGTGATGTCGATAGATATTCGGACCACTTGTGTTTTTGCTAATCCTTGATTGTAGTCCCCAAGAGCCTTGTGAAATTGTTAAAATTCCCTATGTAACAGCTATGTAACCTGAATTAAAATGACCATTTTATAAACCATATATTTTGTTTGTCTCTTTCTGATTTTTTTTCTATGCTTCGAGCCACTGTTATTATTTACATGCTTGGATAATACACTAATGTTTTGGGGTGCCTATCTTTCAGGCTTTGGGCTAAGCCACTTCCATCTTAATTCTTTAGCATAACGACGTTTTGGACTACGCCATGCTTCCAACTTTTTGCACCCAATTTGGCGAATAACCTTTCCTATTCCAGCACGACTGTGCCCCCGGTGCACAAAGCAAGGACCATAAGGACTGGGCTGGATGAGTACAGTGTGGAAGAACTTGACTGGGCACCACAGAGCCCTGACCTCAACCTCATCCACCACCTTTCAGATAAACTGAAACTGAGATTGCGAGCCTGGCCTTATAGTCCAACAGCGGTGTCTGACGACTTAAATGATCTACAGAATAAATGGGCGCACTCATTCCCAATACAAACTCCAAAGCTGTTATAGCTGCAAAAGAATAAAAAATTCCATATTTAAGCCTATGCATTTGAATGCAATGTAATTTAAAGTCCATGAAGTAATACTTCACAATTTTTCTGTTTTTCATTTCATGCTAGGATTACATTTAAAACTTGTACTATACAAACACTTGTATTATGACTAATGTTCAGTATTCCAAACACCCTTTAACACTATAGGAAAGCGTTTAAGCACCTAGAGCCAATAAATCATATGAAACTACAAATCCATGGTGATGGAGGCGTGAAATAAAAATAGCACCCCAGTGGCATGACCATGGGGCCTGAATCGGTCATCTTATGTAACCCAGGGTTGAAATAAGCAATAGATGAGAGTTATAGACCTCTTATACTGTAATATTGTGGAATGTTTAATTTTAAGGATGCCTCGCTTTGAAATGCAGTATGAAGGTGAGCTTCTGGCCAGCTGCTTATCTGAATTGTCCGCGCCACCTTAAATAGTTTAAGTCTCTTTCCGCCACCATTTAAGGTGGAGCGGACAATTCGGATAAGCTGCTGGAAACCTCAGCCCCCACACAGAGATTACAAATGGTAGAGATTTTTCAGCTTCCGGGTGTAGGGCTAATGTTTTGTTCTTTTCCTTAACAAACACCTGCCCTGTCTTTCAGACACTCTCTCTTTTTGTTATTTTGTATTTATTTACTGTAAACACCGGTGTTACTTTGTATGTGCATGATCATGTTCAGCTTCTGTTGCTCCTCTAAAGTGATTTATCTCAGCCTGGGTTTGCTCTCAGAGCCATGAAACGCATCGTGTTACTTCTCTTCTCTTTTCTTTTGACGGATTGCTCTGAAAATCCTCAACAAAAAGAAGAAAATGGTGAGTTTCGGGCTTTAAAATGTACAATTTCCCCCTAAAGTTAGCCTCTGTGCTAGCCATCTGTGCAGGTTTCTATAAACTCGCACAGGGCTGGAAGTAAACATAAATATTTTATCAATTAAAGCCAAAAGTATGGACACTAAGAGCCTGGAGGGTATAGATGTTATTGTTGGTTCTTAGGAAGGATGTAATATTATTAGAATTTGGTTTACTTCTTTTCTTTCATTTTGGGTAACATCACGTAGCCAGATGTGTATGTGTTCGTTAGATCGACGTGTGTGTTTGGCCTTCATGATCTGGACAAAATATTAGTATTGAAATTATACTGCTACATATTATCAGTTTTCAGGTTAAAACTTCTCGAAGTGTGTAAATATTGTTGAACGTTTAGAAATACACTAGATTGACAAAAGTATTGGGACGCCTTCCCATGGCACCAACAGGGACTTTAAAGACTTTGCATCTCCGTTCCAGTTCATCCTAAAGGTGTTGGATGGGGTTGAGGTCAGGGCTCTGTACGGGCCCGTCAAGTTCTTCCACACCGAGCTCATCCAACCTTGTCTTTATGGAGCTTGCTTTGTGCTCTGGGTTACAGTCATGCTGGAATAGAAAAAGATTCTTCCCCAAGCTGTGTCCACAAAGTTGGAAGCGTGGCGTTGTCCCAAATATCTTGTTCTGCTGAAGCATTAAGTTTGCCCTTCACAGGAAGTAAGGGGCCTTGCCCAAAACCTGAAAAACAGGTGTGTCCCAATACTTTAATTTATTTTGTGTATCTGGTCATACTATTAGAAGTGACAGATACTTACAATCCTAAAACGGCATAATTTCTTGATTAGGGAAACCTGAATTATGTTTGTTTCTTAGAAAGAGAAGTGGAAGTGTGAAGACGATGGAAATTAAACAATTTGTTGTGCTTGTTTAAATCCACAATACTGAATAAAAACAGAAGGAAATGAAGCTGCAAAAACAGGCTGTTGTGAAATGATATCATTGTGAAGTTCGAAGGAGTGTTTCTGCCTCGTTTCTCATTTTGAATTAATGGCAATACAAAGCAGCCAGTGAGAAAAGAGGTCATTTACATATGTCAGTCTCAAAGGCATGAGCAGAATGTCCTATATGATGAATGATATTTTTGGTACACAAACGTCACCAAAAATATAACAGAAGGAAAGCTGTAGTATATGGTGATGTGGTGAAACAGTGTCGTTAATTATTTTGGCTGACCTTTAACTGTTTGAGTTTTGTTGGGGTAGATACAATCCCTGAAAACACCCAGGAACATAATCAGACTATTTTGCATAATGCAGCCTTCTGTAATATGCAATAATGATTAATTAAGATGGATATAATTAGCATGTTAGGATATTGTTATGACTGGTTCCACTTTTGCTTATTGATACAGATGCTTATCCAGATTCAAGATTCAGGATTCTTTATTTGTCCCATGCATACAAGTACAACACGCAGTGAAATGTATCGACTCTCTAATTGATACTGCTCTCCTAATAATTTGGGGCAAAAATAAAGACATCGCATAAAAAGACTGAACAGTTATTTTATTATTACTTATTTGGAGAAATAGGAGCTGAATTGTTTCCTGTATGTATACAGGGTGTGTGATGCTGATGTGCAGAACCTCGCTTCCATCCCTCCAGCTGATCCAATCTACCATCATCTGAAAATGCCAGCTATGTTAGAATATATAGACTGATAGCAGATATGTAGTCATATATAGGTAGCATTGTGTACAGACCAATATTTTGCTACTTACCAGTCATGAACCAATTTTGATTGATTGATTGATTGATTGATTGATTGAAATTCTTATTTGAACATAAGGCGAAAAACAATAAACATAATTAGAACATGAAAAATATGAAAATTGTATTATCCATCCCTAATGATTCACAGGTGATATATTGTGTAACCATAGTGTGTTTTTTTAAAAATTTATTTAAGCTGGGAAGGATGGAAGAGTTAAAGTGGCACAAAGGTTTAAGAGTGGACAACCTTTTTTTGTGGACCAAGATGTCCTTGTAGATTCTTGTGAATGAATGAGGTTTCAGTTTGTGGATAATATTTGTTTAAACACCTAGAGGTCTACCTGCAGCTGGTGGCCTAGTGGTTAGTGCACGCGCCTGTGATCAGACAGTCGTGGGTTCAAATCCCAAGACTTCTATTGGCACCAATGGGGTTCCCTTTAGTGAGCTACCATCCAGACACTGTTCCCCGGGGGCTGTGTTCCTGGCTGCCCGCTGCTTCACTTGGTGAATGGGATAAATACAGAGGAAGGACTTTGTGCTGTTCACACTGTGTGCTGTGGTGTGTTCACTTATGACAGAATGGTCACTTTTTACACTTTTACATTGGCTGGTTAGGTAAGAGCACCTGTGTGTATAGTGAAAAACTGTGTTGTTGTCTTTTGATTAAAAAATGCCTATTTTTATAGTGTAAAATCCTAAACATGCTCCCAAATATGCTCCCAGAACACTGTCATTTTAAACTCAGTTTAATGCATTTCCCTTAAAGAAAATGTAAAGGTAAACCCGTATTCACCTCTATGGACTGGGTTTCTTCAGCTTCCATCTTTTATGCCCTTAGATCACCTCAGTTCCTTGCTGTCAGACTTTGATGTGCTGAACTTGTCCAGTCTGCAGCAGCACTCGGTGCGTAAGCGAGATGTGGAGTCACACACACATGCAGAGAGACTGCTCAGCTTTTCGGCCTTACAGAGGTGAGTGGGTGTGCTCAGAATGTGTTTGTGGGTAGAGTATTTGTGGTGAACACAGGTAGTAATATCATGTAAAACTGCGTTAGACAGTGTAAATAGTAGAGTTGAGCCGGATACTCGGCTGAAACGAGTATCCGGTACAGATAAAGCACTTTTGACAAGTACGAGTATCATAC
>JBBPDH010000151.1:4499710-4514873 GCA_037974565.1 Clupeocharax schoutedeni
TATCCATCCATCTACCTATCCATTTATGCATCTGTCTATCCATCCATCTATTTGCAGGCACTTCAAACTGTACCTGGCGACCAACACTGAACTTTTTACTGACGACTTCAGTGCTGTAGTGGTGGGACAGGATGGCACACAGGAAGCTTTCGAGGTCCGCAGACAGAACTTCTTCACTGGCCACGTTATTGGTAGGGCTGTACTAGAATCCTCATGAACTAAGCCTTTCACATGTTTCTGAGCTTCTCTTGTCATTGTTGTGATATTTCAGCATACGAACAATGTATCTACTGTCAACTTTGTGTTTTTAAACATTCGTGTGTTAATTATAATACTTGTTTTGTCCTTCATACAATGCCTCCACTATATTCTTGCAATGCCGACACTTATAATGACTAAATAAACATGAAATTCAAGTAAAATGCTTTTGAAACATGTAACCAGTTATTATATATGTCATTACTGATCAAATCATTACTGTTTATTACTATGTAATATAATAGGTAAGGCATTTATGAGAGCAATTATAGAAATTAACTCAGTGTTGATCAGTGATTAAAAAAACTAAAACTATGAAATGAGAAAATGCACCACAGGTCAAGTGTAGTAGGCCTGCTTCAACCCAACCAAATGCTGTCTTAACACCCTGCACTTGTAGGGGAGGAGAACTCGCGAGTGCAGGCTCATGTTGATGATGATGACTTCACTGCCCACATCCTGACCGATGAAGCAGAGTACAATATAGAGGTTAGTAGCACACAACACCCACCTTGTTTCTGACTCTGACTCATTTCTTCTCTGTGCAACACGGCAGTGCCATCAGACTCTTACATCTGCACTGCCTGCAATGTAATTTTGTGGACACTCTACCTTATTTTAAGGTTTTCTGAACATTTTGTTATTGTTTGTGATCAGTCAGAACACAGTTGTTAAGGTAGTAGTTTAAACACTATATGGTTTGAGTGCTAATAAATGTTAACAGCACAGCAAGGGGATCAAATGTGCAGATTTTAGTGTTACTCCCAAAGTTGCGTTTGAACCGGTTTTACCTGTATAACTAGGCCAAAGTCAAAGATGAAGTAATCTTTGTCATCTCATCATATATTGATGGGTCGACGTGGCTACAGATATAGCAGAATACAGAAAATACATGCACATATACATTTATATAAAACTACCCATACATAAATAAAGTATAAATATAAAGTCTGGGTTAAATGCAGAGAAAGAGTTTCACACTGTGAATGTGCTACTTTACCTAAGCTAGAAGTTGAAATGCTCATAAATACACTGACATATTTACCTAAAGTCTTCTGGGTGAGTGTAGAATGAGCCTGCTGATGCGGAGCCAGTGTCTGTTCTTTTGTAAATGAATGTCTGGTCCTGCTGTGTTTGTAGCCTCTGTGGAGGTTTACTGAGGGTCCACCAGATGGCCGTTTGCTAGTTTACCGCTCGGAGGACATCCGGAACGTGAGCCGCCTGTCCGCTCCTAAAGTGTGTGGTTACACGAGTGCAAACGCGACTCAACTACTGCCTGATGGTGTGCGTGCAGCCACAGAACAGGAACAACACGAGGAAGAGGGTAAGTGTTTTGAAGTTAACAGAAAGAGTGTCTGAGAACTTGGTGATGGTTTTGCAAAAATTCTCAGATATAGTTGCGTATTCGCTGCCATTCGAAAATGTATACGTTTTTACCTTTCATCCATTTACTTCATAAACTGCACCTTTTTAGTCTTGTTAAACACTGGAAAGTTGTTGAGTGAACAACTAAATGAAAATAGGTCAAATAAAACATTTATAAGAGAGAAAGAAAATGTAACAATGCATGTCTAACATTTTATTAACTGACTGCGAGTCAAATTCGTGACTGTCCTTTAACCTTAAAAGCTCTTGTTAGCAGGTTCATCCCACTGGCCATCACTTAATAGCTTGTTATTAATTTTTGTAATTAAAATGAATCATGAGGCTTTTTGTAGGTCAGTAATGCTAAATAAAAAAAGGCATTTTCTGGCTAATAAAGATACCCAGATATTGAACATACTGTACATTCATTTGTTAGCAAAGAATATTGAGTGTATTTACAGTAAATATTAGGTGAGTAACATGCAAGTGTAGAAATCTCAGTGTATGCTAAAACGTTTGAAAAGTAGGTTGCAAAAATGCATATGCAAGAGTTCAAACACCCAGGTTAAATTGGTGGTGGCATCGTGGGTAGGATACTTGCCTCTAGACCAAGAGGTCATGAGTTTGAATCCTACCTTCAGCACACCACCTGGGTTCCTGAACAAGACCCTTAACCCCAAGTTGCTCCAGGGAGACTGCCCCCTGTAGGTAGGGATTGGAAGTCGCTTTGGATAAAAAGCGTCTGATAAATGCCGTAAATGTAAATGTAAATGTTTTTTTGATTTCCTAGATACACTTTACTTAAATATGGCATTTTTTTCCTGCATCTCGTATTCTGCCGTTTCTGTTTATTTGCTGAGTTTAACATATTGGAGAAGACAAAATATAAAAGATACTGTAAGATTTGCTTAGGTTAAATTGGATTATTTTTAGAGGATATATTTTTTTCTCACTTAGAAAATAAACAAAAAACAAGTAATTTTCCCAGCACTCATGCCTTTGCTTACGACTTTTTGCTTCCTGACACCGTGTGACAACTGCCACTTTAAGACTGCATGGAACCTTGAGACCGTATTTGTCATGTGTCCAGATTCCACTCCTGACACAGCAGGCTTTCTGCTTGATTTTGGCTTTTTTGGCATCGCACACATTATCCGGCTCTGTGTTCTGTGTGTGCGCACGCACAGTGGGCTCCCCTCCTCATTGCAGTGCTGCATTATTCATGGAGGCTTAATTAGAACCGGCTGTAGTGGCATAGGGAACTAATGATGTGCTGCACAGAGGGAGTGTGGGTTTAGAAGTGGGTTTTGTTTACTGTTCTTCATCACTGATGAGCTGATGCACTTTCATCACGCTCTCCACAGCAGGATGGCGGCAGTTTGGGAGCAAAAAATCTGTGAGTTTTAAAACGTGTTTAATGATTAAATCAGCTTAATGGCAAACAATGTACAATTAAATGTTTTACTTGTGCAGTTTTGCTCAAAGTGGAGGTTAAAATTAGCATTTTCATCAAATCTACAGTTGCAATTTAAGCAAACAGGTTACTGTCAAAACAAGCTACAGGAAAACACAGAGGCAGGAAAGTGGAACCACTAACATATGGTACACAAGTTACACTATATGGTCAAAAGCATGTGGACTTTTTAGCCATACCTATTGGTAACAGGTGAATAAGGTGAAACACAAACACCTTGCAGTACTCTCAGACCGTCAATGGTGAAGGAATGAGTTGTACTGAAGGGCTCAGTGACAGTAATTGGGAAATGGAAGCATCTAGGAGCCGCAGTAGCCTTACCATGAAGTGGCAGACCACTCAAACTAATAGAGCAACTGTTCCAGCATTCAGTACAGAATTCCAAACTGTCTCAAGACAGTAACATCAACACAAGAACTGTGTCGGGAGCATCATGAACTGGGTTTCCATGGCTGAGCTACTGCTCACAGGCCAAACATCAGCTGGAGTTGTGGAAAACATCCTTCCACTGGTCCCACTAGCACTGGGTGTTTTATAGAGTGACAAATCAAGCTCCACTCTTAAACAGTCTGATGGATGAAGTTAATACTACACATTTTACACTATTAGATGCTTCCAAAGTTCCTGCTCCAGCATGACTAAGCCCCTTTGCGTTCCATAAAGACGTAGTTTGATGAGGTGGAGCAACTCCAGTGGCCTACATGGAGTCCTGACCTCAACCCAAATGAACACCTTTGGGTTAAATTGTAACATCAGTTATGAGCCAGGCCTTGGCATCCACCATCAGTGCATGACCTCACACATTCCGCCGTGACAATGCACATTTCTCACATGTGGTGCTAATAAAGGTTTATCTTATCTTATCTTAAAAATGCTGAATTATGACCTGAACTGCCAACCCTGAGTTCCACCACTATTGTGGAGACAAGTGTCCTGAAAACAACCTACATATAGACTACAGCATATATATAGTGATGACTGCAAATATTTATCCATGTGCAAAATGCAGCCATTAACTGTCTTCCTCTCTGTTCTTTCCACAGAGCATGTGAGAGGGAAGAGACAGGTAGTGGACCACAGTAAAAACACCTGCCCATTACTGCTGGTGGCTGACTATCGCTTCTTTGAACACATGGGCCGCAAAGAGGAGAGCACCACCATCAACTACCTGGTGAGAAGAAAGCTTACAGAGTGAGACAGCAGGCCTTGTACTGTATAGAAGGCCTATCATAGAAACCAGCTTTGTTAATGAGTGGACATCATGATGACTTTTTTTTCATTAATATGATAATTTATATCACAGTACACCTTTCTGTTTATATTATAAATTATAAATATTATGAATATTATAAATATTGTCAGATGATAAAAACAGATTTAGATCAATCATACAGGGCCTTTAAATAACAAGATATACAAAAAAACTGCATGAAGTGTGTAGTAACAGGTAACTTACTGGATATAGGGCAATTATGCTAGTTATCAATTTAATAATTGTTGGATTTTTTCACCTCCTATTTCTTCTTAAATACTCTATTTCTGCGAATCCTCATTGCACATGGTTTCTAATAACCTTGGTTTCTAATGTATTGTGTATTTTTTCCATGTGACCCACATTTACACGGGATGAAAAATGAAGGTGCTTGTTCCTTTATGGTGCTTTTGTAGGTCATCTTGACTGAAGAAATTGGGCCTCTAAGTGGCCCAACCTGCCAGAACTCATTTCATTTTCATTGGTGTTCCACTTTAACCCTACAGATTGAGCTGATTGACCGAGTGGATGACATTTTCAGGAACACGTCCTGGGATGAGGAGTTTAAGGGCTATGGTGTTCAGATCGAGCAGGTGTGTGTTAACATAGTGGCGTATGATAGTTGTACTGTAGACCTCATCGGTTCCCCTACATGGTTTAATTTGTGAGTATTATCTTTGGATTGAAGAGTTGGATCTTGTAACTTTTGGCTTGAACAGATCATAGTTCTTAAAGAACCCACCAAAGTAGAGGAAGGGAAGGACCACTTCAACATGATGGGGACTCCAGTGAAGGACAAAGATGTGTGGGATGTGAAAAAGCTGCTGGAGGTGAGAGTGTGGCTTATATATGTTCATTTGTATGTAGTGAAATGTTACATTAAACATATAAAGCTCATAATATGGATTATATGGTGCTGATACTAGTGTTTCTTTTTTTCTGCAGCAATTCAGCATTGACATTGCTGTGAATGCCTCTCGAGTGTGTCTGGCTCATCTTTTTACTTATCAAGACTTTGATGAAGGCACACTGGGACTTGCCTACGTCGCTCCAGCTAAAGAGAGCGCTCCTGGAGGCCTCTGCTCTAAGGGTGTGTTGTTTCCTTCATTTCCTTACCACATTCCCATGCCGCCTACAAGTAACTGATAGAAGTTTTCTGCACAGTTTGGGATTCGTCTCGAACCACACTACAGCTGATAAAGTTGGTTCAGTGTCAGTACAATTAAAACATCACAATATATATATAAACTTGTGAGGAATTTGTATATTGCTGTTCACCATATTTCCCAAGTCAGTTTCTTCTTCTGGCTGAGGAATGCCCACATTCTGTTATGTAGAAGTTTATCTGTTCCTAAGGACATGCAGATTTCTGACACCTAGCGATGGGCGAGCACCAGCTCCATCACCAAAACTGTTCAAATTTTCATATGAAGCTGTTTATTTATGCTTTTGAATGTAAAAATGATGACAGTGTTACATAAGCAGTAACCTAGCTGTTGGAAAACAATGCAAGAACTAATGAGAACGGTTTTAATTTTATGCAAAACGACTGTGAACCCCAGCGGGTTCTAACAACCACTCTAACAAGCACTGAAAACGAGAGATGAAATTATCAAAGGATGTTATTCGATGTTATGATATTTAATATGCTGGTGGCCTAGTGGTTAGGGCCTTTGCCCTGTGATCATAAAATCAAATCCCAAGACTGCTTGTGGCACCTCTGAAATACCCTTGAGCAAGATACCATCCCCACACTCTGCTCCCCGGGTGCTGTGTTCTTGGCTGCTTCACTTGGCAAATGGGTTAAATACAGAGAAGAATCTCGTGCTGTTCACACCATGTGTTGTGGTGTGTTCACACATGACAGAAGGATCACTTTGCATGCAGTTTACATGGAACATTCCTGCTGACCACTGCAGGACGAAACAGCATTTTACTTAATCGTATTCAAATTATTTGTTCAAGATATCATGTATAAAAAGTGGCAATTAGACCAAATAAACAATAAAGCCTATTTTTTTACACTGGGGAAAAGTCAAGAATTTTATTTCAGCTAAAATGATTAATTATTATCTCTGTATTACAATTTTTACAGTATTAGTGCTGTTGAATCACCCCTTTCACACTGATACATCATTAATCATCACTGGTTTTTTTTTTTTTTACACCTGTAATGTTAGTTAATCAGTGACGCTAAAACTGACATTTTCACATCTGTCGGCACAAATGTCAGTGTTGGTATGAAGCCTTTGTTTCTGCTTCTATTTGTTTTTAAGAGAGTCCTCAGTCAACCAGTGATCACAAGGCCATATACCTGAACACAGGTTTAACCAGCACCAGAAATTATGGGAAAACTATTCTTACTAAGGTGAGTTAATGCCTCAGGTGTTTGTGTTCATTAAACCACCTCACTGACAAGGAAAAAGAAACAGCCCTATTTCTGACCCTAAACAGGAAGCTGATTTAGTGACCACCCATGAGCTTGGGCACAACTTTGGGGCTGTCCATGACCCGGATAATATGCCACACTGCGCCCCCCGTGAGGACCAGGGGGGTAAATATGTCATGTACCCCATAGCAGTGAGTGGTGACCACTCCAATAACAAGGTACCATTGTCCCTAATTTACTGTAGCATTAATAGGGTTGGCCTTATATCATCATCACTGCATTTGAACATCACCAAAACCCATTTGATGTTATGTTGTTGTTTCTCCTGTGTCCTATTTTTACAGCTATTCTCCAAATGCAGTAAGGACTCCATAGTGCAGAGCCTAAGGCAAAAAGGCCCATCATGCTTTAAAGTACGGAACAGCAAGGTGTGTGGGAATTCGCGGGTGGAGGAGGGTGAAGAGTGTGACCCTGGGCTGCTCCACCTCAGCACTGACCCCTGCTGTACTTCCGAATGCAAACTGCAGCAAGGCAAGCAGTGCAGGTAGACTGCCCTCTAGTGGCTGCACCACAAAGCACCAGCTGAAGAACAGAGCTCACTGCGTTCTCTATGGCAGTGCTCACCTCCTGGAGATCTGCTTTCCTGCAGTTTGATAACAATGTTTACCAGGTTTACCATTACATAATACTGATGCATGTGATCCAGCCAATCAGGTTCTAGACTCGTCAGGAAGGTGGATCTCCTGGACTGGGCTTGGTGATCACTATTCTTGTGTAGAGATTCTGAATATTTTTTTTCTTTTTTTTGGCCTGTAATGTAGTAGACAGATGGATTGGCTTTATTTGTATAAACAGGGAATGCTATAATAGAAAAAAAAAAACCTGAAATTGTTTACTTGATAATTAAACACACTACATCAGTTTTATCAGACACAGTACAAAAACAGTCCAAGTTCATAATTTTCTGAAGACAATAATTTTTTTTACATCATGTTCTCTCTGCTCCTCTCTGTTCACAGTGATAGAAACAGTGCTTGCTGCAAAAACTGCATGTATGAGGAAAAGGGAAAGCAATGCCAGGAGCAAATTAATGCCACCTGTAAGGACGTGTCTCACTGTACAGGTGAGGCTGAACTACTGACATAATATTGAAATAAACAGAAGCTGAGTCAGCAAAACAATTTCTGCAAATGTAGAATGTATTTTTTACTTCCTTTGTAATTTCCTTTGTCCTGACTTTTACAGGTAACAGTAGTGAATGCCCTCCCCCAGGGAATCTTCCTAATAAGACCACCTGTGTGGACAGTGGTCAGTGCTGGAATGGAGAGTGCATACCATTCTGTGAGGCCTTTCTGAAAAAGCAGTCATGTGCTTGCAATGGTGTGTTTTTGCTTTTAATAGATTTAGCACTGATTTAACTCAATACACACATCATTCTGGCAGGCCTAAATGTATATGTTTTGTTTTTGGCCAGAAAAGTTCTAAATATTGCAAGAATTGGTTATACAGTATGTAATAATTAAATCCCTATGTTGGCCAGTATCTCAGTATGGCATTTCTTGTCATGTGGGTTCAGCTGTGCTTTTAAACACATGAGCACACAAAGATTACATGACATCACCCTTATATCTTGGATAGAGACGGATAACTCTTGTAAAGTGTGCTGCCGCAGCAAGATGGGTGCGTGTTCTCCATACCAGGATGAGAAGGGTAACTTCCTCTACCTGCGCAAAGGCAAACCCTGCACTGTGGGCTTCTGCGATGAAGGTGTAAGTTACCAACACACACACACACAAAGACAAACACTACACTGGAACTCATTTAAACCACAGGAACATTAAAGCTGGAAAAAGCAGAGAGTGTTCCTCCGATCGCATTTTACACTCTGGAAACCTCTTTATGTTTTTAACTTTGTACACTGCAGCTTCACCATTCAGTGACTATTTAAATTCTGGTTTGGCCTGTTGGCCGGTCAGCATGTTAGTTAGTTTGATTGTTAAACAAAGGTGCCACAAGGGTATGTTTAATATGGTTTTGAGATTTTTATCCCACACAATGTGTGACTAATCTGTGACCACAGACGTGCGTGTATTAGTGACACTACAATTTTCCCTCCTCCAAACTGGGCTACACCAAACTATCCCATTATGGGGTTGTGTAAATTGATTCTGAATCTCAAGAGAGAATTGCAGTGCATCTAAAAGCTATAATTTCTCCCACCTCTGTGATTTACATTCTATAATTATTTATATGTAATTGGTGTGCTTAATAATTGTTATTATTCCGTTCACCCACTACTGCTCCCGGGGCTTTCGAGATAGAGACACTGTTTCAACTCTGACACGTCGTGATCGATCTGGAACAGCGTGCTTGTTGACAGCTTTATGCTACGCCTTGTTGTTTGTTCGTTCGGGTTTTTCTGGTGAAAAAATGGCCATAGAGAATGAAGAGTGCTCACTTTTCAGATAGTCCTGCTCTGACACGCTTCGTCCTAAACCCACCAAACTTCATGTGATACCTCAGACCAACTTCCCCGACACGCAAACGCCGTTGGTTATAACCAGCACTCGTCTTATCCTTGTGTTTCGCTCATCCCCTTTTTCCCCCATTGACTTGCATTCATTTTTAACCCCATTGAAATTAATGCAGTTTTGGGAGCAGAGACTTTCAGTCTCCATACAGTGACCAAACCATATGAAACTTCAGGCCACACCCCCCACAGACACACCTGTTTAAACTGAACTAAATAGACAAGTATTGGGACACAGATGTCATGGAAAACTCATCAAGAAGAAGGGGGTCAAGAAGGGTCAGACAACTGCTGCATTTGAGCAAGCACACTGCATTTTTTCTGCGGAAATGCAGTCTAGCTTACAGACATATAATTACTTAAAAAGACTGTAAGCGCAATGAGTTCATCAGATTTGGATTACTCACCTTCTGCTTGCAGGGTAAATGTATGAAGCAGGTGCAGGATGTCATTGAGAGGTTGTGGGATTTCATCGACAAGCTGGACATCAACACATTTGGTGAGTTGATTGTGCATCACACTTGCAGACAAGTGACTTGTTTAATGCACGGCATGAAGAGCAGATGTGACATTTTCTTTTCCCCTCAGGAAAGTTCCTGGCTGATAACATTGTGGGCTCAGTGGTGGCCTTTTCATTGCTCTTCTGGATCCCCCTCAGTATTCTAGTACATTGTGTGGTAGGTCTCACACATACAGTCCTTGGCTAAAGTTAGAAAACCATTGGTTTGTTCATTTGTTCAAATAAGTTGACATGACCTCTACCGGGAATATACTTAAATACGACATTGTTTAGTGCAGTTTAACATGGGGGAAAAGGATAAAACATAAAAAGTGGAATCATTTTTGCACAGAATATATTTTATGTTTAAAATGTTTTTCAGAAGCTTTAAAATGTAAAATAAACAAAATTATAAATTAACACCTTATGTATGCTCTCTGTAGATGTTATTTAAAAACGTAATTAAATCATGACTTAATTTCACTTTATCTGCTGTGTTTTTTAGATAAAAATATATAATATTTATGACACTTGTGTGGTATCGTTCTCTTTCATCTATAGGACAAGAAGCTGGATCAGCAGTATGAATTAAACACCAGGTCACTCTTCTATCCCAGTGTAAGTACTGGTCAGGATGATGTGGCAGACACAGTAATACACTTGTTTTTTTGTGTTTCCTGCTCTAATACACCTAACTCAGGAAGGGGTTCCTAATTTACTAATCACATGACTTATTTGAAGAGGGAAAAATCTAATTAGTAGTGCAGTGCAGGGACTGTAAGAGAGAAGGTTGGGAGATGTGCTATATTGAAGAACAGTATCCATTTTGACAATCCTGAATTGACTTTACATTACACAGAATTACATTACATTCATTTGACCGACACTTTCAAGTTTCAGGACAGTGTGAGAACCAAGTGGTAAATATTTTAGACTTTAACCGATTATACTAATATTCAATAAAGCATTCACTTATTTTATTCACCAAATAAAAATGCTCAGGCTGTTTTCTGCGTGACCATTTTATTGCCAGTGTTGTTCTAGGCAATGAAAGCTGGAAGTTTCCAGACAGATATTATGCATGGACAGCAATATGTATTATACTTTCATTGGAGAAACTCCATTAAGAATGTCCAGCAGTTCTGGACTAGCCTTCTCTCTGTGCCTGGGAAAGGTTTGTCCAGTTTTGTTTGTTTTTTTTGACATCATGAGCATTGAATTGCTTATACTGCGAGGTCCCGTGGTGTGGCAAAGTCTTTGTCACCTTCAAAAATAATATTTAAAAACTGTTCAGATGAGCAGTGTTTGTTTTTTTTTTTTTACATTTATATCACCTAATACACTAAGCACATTTCACAAACCCAGACAACAGCTGGAGGCACTGAGGAGGAATCTGGGTTCCAGCTCACAAAATATCATCTACTTTTTTACAAACAATACAAATCTCAATACCTTTTACTGCTTTCTTGCTTGTGTGCATGTATTCTAAGGTTATTCTAAAGTAGCTGTACAAAATGTTATGTACAAAAATGGCATTGCATAGGTGCCTCAGACTTTTGTCCAGTACTGTAAACTGATTATATACATGCATGTAATTGTGTGTGTTATCAGAACGCAGAGTTGCTGAGCAGTCTCGAGTCAGCCTCGGTGCGCATCTTCAAACCGCCCTCTGCCTCGGCTCTCTCTGCCGTCCCACGCTTCCAGCCCTCCGGCCCCCTGCAGACCAGCAGCCCTCCGGTCCAGCTGCCCACCACCAGCCTGACTCCCACTGCCCCAGTCCTTCTGCCCACTGTGGAGCCCCCACGCATGGCCACCATTCAGGAGGACCCCAGCTATGACTCTCATTTAGATGAGCTGGTGTTGGGGGTGGAGTTCCCCAGCCCTGGTTCTGCTCCACGCTCCTTTGAGGACCTGACTGACAGCCCAGAAAAAGCTCTGTCCTTCAGGATGAAGAGACACAGGAACAGCAAGGAGACCGAATGCTGAATTTGTGTTTGTTTTTATTACTGAAAGTACAAATCAAGTGTATCCAGTTTCTTCCATTATGCCATGTGCTGTAAATCAGGCAATACATGCTTAGTGTCTGGTTGCTTCTATAGCTTTGAACTGGTTCAGAATGGAGGGTTCCACTATTTAGCATTATATGCCTCAAATTATCTCACACTCTGAGACCAAGTTAAGTCAAACTCAAATATGTGGTTTCTGACACTTTAAGACATGCTGTGATAGCCGTCCATCTGGAAGCCTGATTTGTCCACATATCTTGGTTGATTACATTTATAATACTGGAAAAACTATACATTTAATTGAGGTTGATGAGTCAACAATAACAGGAGTGTGTTGCTGGAGAAGAAGCAGTGTGTGCTGACGGTCGTTTAAGGTCGTTAAAGTATATAGTATTCAGAAAGCAGTGTACTTAAGGAGCACTGAAATTCTATGTTGTATGAATGCAGATTTTAGTACTTATATTTATGTAAAGCTCAATTTAATGCCAATTTGTCAAGTCTACAGAATGGCATGATACCTGCGCACACTGGTTTGTACCAGATCTATGCACATATGACCAGCTTTATTGTTAAGGGATAAAGCAAACAGACGTTTACAGGCCTGTTTAGTCGCTGGAATCCTAAAAGGCATCCCATACAGGGAGGCATGTACTGTGGACTGTATTTGGCTCTACTGTCTTGCGGAACCTTTGCATGCATGATTACTCCTGCAGTATTATGGATATTTAGTTTATAGTTTGGTTGCCCCTTAACTATAAATGCTTATCTATGAATACTCAAATTAAGACATTTGGATCAGTGATTGTCCAACAGCATAATGGGGATAATTGCGTTTGTGTTCAGAGAGGTGATTAAATGTCATTTTACGTTAAAGTCTGCAAAGCAATTACAGAGGGCCTTCAATATATAGTGTTTCCATATCCAGGGGGTCTTTGAGTTACAGTGTCGACACAAAGTTTCGAGTTTACAGCGCTCACTCCCACTCGGTTTACACCACTGTCCTCATCCTTATGGAAGATTTGGGCCAACTAGTTTGGTTGCGCGCGCAGTAACATGGTGTATGAGTGAGGGAGTTTTCCTTTTTCTGTGGCTTAGTTGTGTTTTAAGGATTTTACAGTTGTGTTAGGGACAGTAAGTGATTGAGGCTAGAGTGTGTTTCAGCTCGAGGACCCCCTGTATTGTTACTGTCTAACTATAAAATAATTTACATAATAGTGAGCCACTGGCAGTGACTTTAGAGTGTGATCTTCCCTGCAGGTCCTGGAGAGCCTCAGTGTTCTGCTCCAACACCTTTCTTGTATCCTTGGGCTGTTTTGAAGCACTGATTAACGCTTTGTTCTGCAGTGCTGAGAGGAACACAATGTTAGTGAGATTTCTTATCCAGTTCCTGTGGGCAAAGTATAGAAACATACAGGTATTTGGTATCTTTCCTTCTTGTTCACCAGCAATGTTAAACTCCGAGCATTTCCTGTGTCTTGTTTGTAAATTATTTTTTCCTGGTGCTCTTTCGTGTAAGACAATCATACATTTCTGCGTTTCGATTTTTCGATTTTGGTTTGACACCAGACAGATCATTTGTATAAAAGTGCATTTGTTAGCGATAAAGGTCTGTGTGAAAAACCGCATCAGCAATATCAAGATTCTGATTTATGTATATTTATATATATATATACAAATATATTTAAGCAATGTAATGAAATGGAGCAACATCCAAAGTGCCTTTCTGTAAAAAGTGTTTTCTCTAATGCTGCCTGTTTTTGTATGTTTTCATTTCTTTTTCTGGATTATACAACTTTCAAACTCCTGCAGAATAATCAACACATGTACTGTCACTATACCTAAATCTTTGTCATTTATTTGAATGTAGTAAATGAGCACAGTGCTGTTCTCCGTTGTTCAGGGGGGTGTTTCAGAAAGCAGGGTTAGTGAAAACTCAGAGTTATTTCACTACAACTCGCAGTGAAATAACTGAGTTTTCACTAACCCTGCTTTCTGCAACACCCCCCAGGTGAAATCATTTCCCAGCATCCAGTCTGTAATGTTTGTTCAGTTTAGTTTTTGTGATGGTGTGCATATTTTCTTTTTCTTTGTGAGCATATCCTTACGTTGACAAAAACGTATTAAAGGTATTAAAAGGATTTCCTCCAGAGTTCTGAACATTTAAAAGATTTTTTTTATTATTAACATGGGTTGTGTTTGTGTTTATAAAGCATTAAAAGAACGCTGTCCGTCTGGAGAGTTTGTTTAATATGTCAACAAACTGATCCATAGAAATCACATCTTTTTACCATGAACAAATAAAAAATTAGGAACAAAATTTGCACTAACAGATCCAGTTTTAATTAATGCAGATATTTAACATGAACTCAGCGTGGATTAAGCAGTTGTCTGGACAGATGTGAAAGTTGAAGCTGTTGGAGGAGAAGAGCAACTTCACAGGAAAAAGCAGTTTTTTTTTTTTTTTTACGTGACAGGATTCATGGCATCGTACATCCTCTGCACAGCCAGTTCCAGCATCTCCTTTAGAGATTCATCATCTGTGCTAGCCTCCTCGTATTCCACCATCTGCACACAAACCGGGTTAGAAAGGACATTAAAACACACACAAACACATGACCAGCCTGTTACAGAAGGGCTTTTCTCCTGCAACTAGATGACCCTCCAAATATCAGCCCACTCTTCGGTTCCTTTCACTCATAAGTACACAACTTGAGTATTAATTTCATAGAAGTTACAGAATCATTTGTAGCTGTCCCGAGTCTTATGAGTAGTGTGCTTACTGCCGTTTTGCTACACTGTTATTATAATACAGTGCACCATGTAATAGCAGGACTACAAATATAATCCTGCAACACACTGCTGCTCCAAATAATGGTTTTACTGCATATTTGACCAATGACTGATTTGTATTAATATTTAATAATAATAATGGACGTGCATTCCCGTTTCTCTTTTAAATAATATGACTCAAATAAAATGCTACTTTGAAAGTCATTCACAAAATATAATGCATGATTTTACTATAAAGTTCACAGCAGGAGCTCTTGCCTGCCTCATGTTATTTCTCATTAAATTACAACACAGGTCTGGTAAAATAAAAATAATCAGTGGCGTGGATGTTTACATTTGGGTTAAAATGCTGTTGCTCTGTGGGTTTAACCCTCTGGCCCTCCTTGTGTTACTATACATTCAGCTTCTCCGTGGCCACTTTTGGCCATTGTAACCCATGAAAACTACCGTTATAAATTTCTTGTTATTTACACTGTTACATCATACAATTTTAACACTTTTTAGTAGGGGTGTGACGAGACGCTTTTCCCACGAGACGAGACGAGACACAAGACTGGGTTCATGAGAACGAGACGAGACTTTGACATTTTTTTAAAGAAA
>JBBPDH010000151.1:4524510-4541494 GCA_037974565.1 Clupeocharax schoutedeni
CCTGTTACCTGCTTTTATACTGACGTACAGTCATTTCCGGTACCTCGTGACCGTAAGTGACCCGGTGTGCGTGACACGTGTGCTGTCCTTTTTTCTTTTTTTGCTCAATTTATGAAACATCACAACTCCTTTTACTATTGTTAGTAATAATAATAAAATAATGGTGAGGATTATGATGAGTACACTGGTCATTAATACACATGATTAGTATTATAGTATTAGTTGTGGTATGATAGAAAATTTGTACATTTATTGACAGAACATGGGATATTGACATTGACATATTGACAGATGGAGGGAATACAAGAGTATGACACAAATGCAGTCCAGAAAGACTAGATCTGCTTAATCTTATTCATATGTGTGTGTGTGAAACTGCATCAAAGCACATAAGTGCTACTTTGAATAATACAAAGGTATTTTGAATTGGTTGAATATTTTCAACACTGTTATTGCGTAACTGAATGTGTAATTTCAAACATTTCTTCCATATTATATCAGTAAAGTTAAGTAGAGTAGCTGCAGCTGAATATGTGTGGCACTGTAAATACACAATGCACAGTGATATCCATGCTACCAAATTCTACAAAAAGAGATGTTTTATTGCTTCAACTAAGCTACAGGGTCTCTGCTGTTAACGAAGGCGCCTATATGAGCTGTGCTGATTCCTCTCTCAACTGTCGTTGGCAGTTGACCCAGGCGCAGACGGGCAAATTTAATGTCCATGTGCATGTGGAGTACGAGTGGTGTCTGCACAACGAAGACCTGGATGAGAGCGATGATGAAATGGAGGATAAGGTACAGAGTGCTGCTTTCATTCATATTTCTTACTTTATGATGTAGACCTGCTGAGAGCTTTCAAGCTTGAGATCTTTTTAGTTAAATGAACAGTGACTGTTTTTTTTTCACATTAATATGACTGATTAATATACTTCATGTAAGTATATCACATGAAACCAAAAAGAATCAATACAAATAACTAGTGATGGGCCAATCCATGTTTTTTCAGTTCCGATCTGATTCTGATACACAACTGCGGATACAGATTCTGATATAATCTTTTTTACGTTAATATTAGCATTATTTTTGTTGAAATTGTGCTGTTTGTTAATAAGGTTACATCACAGAATAAATAAACTTCTAAGCACTTATTAGAAGAGCAAAGAGAATGCACAACTACATTGAATTTAAAGGCATTCCAAAGGAATTTATGTCACATTTCAGCATAAAATTTTGTCAATATCAAAAACACAACAATCTTGGTTGAATCTGTGTTGTTTGTTTGCATTTATTCTAATGTTAATGTTGAAAGCAAAGGAACCCTGCGAAAAAAAAACTTATTTACATAGGTGCCCAAGACTTTTGCACAGAACCATTTTCTTATATATATAAAGTTATATTCATTTTGAAATATATCTTTGTTCGGAATGTGTGGTAGCCCATCCCTCAGAAGCGCGAAGAACGCCCTGTTAGTTGCTTCGTGCCAGGCAGTGTCCCCATGCAGCCCAACATGGCTGCCCTGGCTCGGGATGTGGTCAGCGCAGTCCGGGAAAAGCAGAGGGCCTTCATTCCCAGCATGATTAGTAATGACACCTATGGCACAGTACTGGAGTCCAGCCCTCCTACCTCCAGCACACTCCCTCTGCCCCTCCAACTACCACCACGCAACCCAGCCATGGGTAAGCGCTTCTTCAGAAAGGTCAAAAGTCTCATTCATCAATCATACATGCACACAGTTTTATGCATATGTTGTATTTGTGCACCTTTTTGCACATACAAAGTGATTCCTCTTTTTGTGCATAAATTTGCTGCTCCTGCCCGTGCTATGCAGAAGCCACAAGTGGCAGAAAATATGTATGTAAACCCATTATGAAACAGACACATTTCCATTTCCTATCAGCATATTGGTATAATTAAAGAGCAAAGGCAAACCTCACTCAGTCCATTTATGGTGCTTTTTTAGGTAACACTACTATTGCCATATTTTTACATGACCTCTTTATGTGCAATAGCATAACTGAGCAGAACTCATAATACACAAGATCAGGTGAATTTCCTCACTCAGTACTTAATTGTATTTTTACAATTGTTAGCTCTATGCTGTGTCCTTTAGTAGGATATAAAGACTAAACCCGTACATAACTTTGTGACATTGAATATGGATTTATTTCACTTTAGAAACAGGCTGTAACTGTAACTCTATTTCCAGTAAGAATTGCTTTCCAATAGGTTAAACAAGTAAAATGTGTTTTTCCAAATGCTTTTGGACAGAGTGAGTTTTGAACATTTTGCTGATCATCATATGTTATATTGTGTCATCAAACCACATGTGGTAACAAGCAATGATAAATACTACAATAAATACTACAAAATAAAATAAAATTACACTTAATTATACCATGCAGAATAAATTACAAATCAGTCCAAATCTTCAGAATACGTCAGATCAATAGTCCTCTTTTTATAGTGTATAGATGAGGACCGAACAGGTGTCATAGATGAAGTAAAATCATATAAGAGGCACAATTAAGATGCATAGTGATGATGGGTTGACCTGGGTTTGCTTGTGTTTACTTGGTGGTATGGCATAGATTTAGAACATATCCTGCACATGCTTTTATAAATAAAGCCTCAGGTCCAAAAAGCCTTTAGAGGACCTCAACAATTAACATACTATAAATTTGCCAGGAACTGGATGGAAACCTATGGAGGCTGTAGGGAGACAACGATCCTCCTCAGATCCCCCCAACCCCACCACTCCAGAAACCAACACATCAGTGTATTGTAAGAAGTTTGTCTGAGGTCTTTCTATGCTTAGGGGGTGGGTGGTTCAGTTTGAAAGCTGTGCAGCTCTGTTTTGCCACACTGTATACTTTTTCACATAAACATAGACTGAAAAAATTTACATAGCTAAAACAGTTCAATATTCCCGACTAGCTTGTTTTTAAGCAAGTCTGTATGTTGTAGTTTTAGCTGGTTGACTCAATGCTTTTATTGATTCCTATTACTAGAAGCCTGATTTATGTTGCATAATCTCTGTTCTATAGTTCTCCCCCCTGTCCCGCCTGCACCTCCTCTAGCAAATAGGAGACCCGCCCCCATGGAGCTGAAGATCCACTCTAAGAACACACCTCTGCCTCCAGTGCCTGCAGTGCCCCCAGCACCCGCCGTGCCCACAGCCCCAACTGTTAATCCAGTGCCACCTGCTCCTCCACTCCCTTTCATTCCAGCAGGACCGCCTTCATATATCCCTCCTCCTCCCCCAATGCCCCCTGCATCCAAACTCAAACCCACAGCACCACCTTTACCCTTACCGACTAGAGGCCCTGCAGTCAAACCACCCACAGGGTAAAAAAAAAATCTATATCTACATGCACCTTTGATTTATTCTGGCCATCAACAGTTTGGTCATAATCAGATTTTAAATGTTTTGGTTTGCAAAAAGATTTTATATGTAAATATTTGTGGTGTTTTTTGGTTATAGTGGTTATTTGATACAGGGTTATTGTATATAAAATAGCATATCAAAATGGGTCAAGTAATTATGATAAAACGAATCCATATAAAACAAAAATGTATGTTTGATGTGCAGACATCCTTAACAGAAGTATTGTGAATAAGTGAAAACACATGTGCACAAAAATACTGTACTGATCATTATTATATTATTATATCATGTTTTATCATTTCAGAAGTGAGAAAAGCATTGTCAAAACCCAACCCAGCAGACATAGACCCACTCTTGCGCCAGGTATATTCAAAACAGGGAGGAATACAGAATGAGAAACATTAAATATTACAGATTACATATTAAACATTAAACATTACAGATACATATTATTATATACTGTAGCTTATTTTTCTTTCTTGACATTTTGAACAGAAAAAACAGAAAGAGACGGTCCATCTCCATCTTCCAATCCACCACTCGTGTCACCAACAGCCCCACCTCCAGTGCCTAAGCCCAGAATTGCTCAGCCCGTAAGACGTTTTTACCACTGTATCCACAATACAGCAGCAGCGTGAAACTGTCTTCAGCCACCCTTCATTTCCTCCTATTTTGCTTCCAAAGAACCAGACTTTCTTGCATTTTATAAGGTAGTATTGAGGAACATCTCTCCAGGCTTTCTTATGGGGTCTCATTTTCTGTTCAGTCCCTGAACTTGACCCGTTACCTGTTTTTGTATATTTAGCCACAAAGTGGTTACATATGAATCGTTCATGCTTAACAAAGCACTTCTACCTTAAGTCCTGAACCAGTGAAGAAACAGGAGCAGATGATTCCAGATGATCAGGCGGTGATCAGTATACTGGTAGTGCTGAATGCTGAATGGTTTATCTAGGCTCCTTGTATCCTTAGACCCATTGCAGGCTGACATTTGTTCCCATTTCTTCAGTTTAATCTGTTCAGTATGCCGAAGATAAGATTTATTTTTTCACCAACAAGGTGATTCAAGGCAAAATATAAAAAATGAGGGGTGGCTCGTACTGTATATTTGTGCAGTTTTTTGGATCTGAAGAAGGTTACAGGAAAAAAGATAGGAAAAGATACTATATACAATAGCTAAAATGTTTATAAATCAGTCTATATTTATTTTATGTGCTGTACTGTCTGTATTTGTGAAAGTGCTTTATTTGCACTAAGATTTTTGATCTCATGGTTAAACAGAAAATCTGTTACGACTGATAACGTATATGTTCTGTTTGAAATGTGCATGTAACAGAAACAGAAACCTAAGCGTGTGAAAGCCCTTTACAAATGTTCGGCTGATAACGTAGATGAGCTGTCCTTCAATGAGGGAGAGGTGATAGTAGTGGATGGAGAAGAGGACAAGGAGTGGTGGGTGAGTGTAAAAACACAAAACACACACACACAGTATTCAGCTCATGCTGAAATTACCAAACGCCTTATTGGAACAGGGAATTTAATGACATTGAATTCCAATACACAGACTTTAATATGGATGGAAATCTCTGTTCCAGTTCATCTAAAGGTGTTGGATGGGGCTGAGGTCAGGGCTTTGTGTGCCCCCGTCCAGTTCTTTTACACTCCATAACTCCATAAACACACAACCATGTATTTATAGTGCACTGGAAGCACTTTAATGGTGGAGGATCTTACGCAACTGTGTCCTTAAAGTTGGAAGCATGACCTTGTCCAAAATGTCTATATATTCTGAAGCATTAAGACTGCCCTTCATTATAAGTAAGGGGCCTCATCCAAACCCTGAAAAAACTAGCATGTCCCAATACTTTTGTCCATGTAGTGTAGACGATCATAGTTGAGTTTAATAGGACATCATAAAAAACAGATATGCACACATTTTTAAATCTGTGTTTACAACTATTTGCTCTCATTGTGTCTTTCAGGTGGGCCACATTGAATCAGATCCTTCAAGAAAAGGCGTCTTCCCAGTTACATTTGTACACTTTATCTCTGACTGAGGTCAGTAAGCATCAGTGGACACTGAGACTGGTATTTTTGAAAGGGATGCAGATTTGTTCTCAGGATTCCTGTCCAGTGATGACCTCATGTATGATACTTCTGTCCAAACATTCAAAAGGACAAAAATGAGATTTATGAAATGCTTGTGGTTTCCTTTCCCTGTCAGTCATCCCACTCTAGTGCAATATAATTAATTATACCTTAATGTGTTCAGATTCATCATATTTTCACAAGATGGGGACTGCGTTCTCACACTAGATGCCAAATATTTTCTGCATTCTTATTCTTTTTAAAGAGCATTTTGGAGTTTGGTTGCAGAGCAACTGTTTGTGTATATTGTAGTTGGATGACCTCTTGAGCCTCACGTACCTTAAAATACTTTCCCAGTGCTGTTATTGGACAGTCATTAAACATTTTACATTGTTTTTGAACAAGTGTGGTTTTATTTTTTTTTTGGAAAATATAATTTGTGACAAAACACTTGCCTTAGAAACAAGCAATACTACAGGTAATATTTACAGTTACACATGGTATCAGTATATGATGCCAACAGGGAATACTCATTAACAATGATGCCATTATTCACTATGGACAATGTTTCTTTGTCAAGTAAATGTGCATTTTATATTACTGATTGGTAATCTCACACTGCTAGTAAAATAAGGGCTTTTATTAACTTTCAGCCATTCAAATCCTTTGTTGCTATCAATATTATAATGCAAAGAACCTCTAGCTGTTCTCTGTATGCATCATGTCCTTAATCTTGGAAAACTGTAGTAACATTCAAAACAGTACAAACGGATGAAGAAAAAGGAATGTCATTTAAAAAACCTAACAAGGAATGTCTTTAGTAAGATCTGATTAATGCATATACAAAAATAAGGCTTATGTGGTCCTACCACCAGATTTCTACCTTTTACAGCTGAATTTCTTCAAGTAATTGTGGTAAGTAACAAACTTTTCACTGTATCTGTGCTGCACGGTTCTTCGAAACAAGTAGTCTGTGCAATAAAACGATAGATTTAAGTTGTGGATAGTCGTTATGCACACCGTACTGTGGAAGGTGTTGTTGGATCTGTGAAGAAAATCCTAATGTTATGTTCTTTGTATTGGGTACATTAAAAATGTGGTCTGAATCCTGTTTAATGAGCAAAAGAACATGATGTGCTCAACCTGCGAGGAGTGTAGTCTGTATCCTGCTCTCCTGCAGCATAAGGAAATGCCCTTTTTTAAGCTGTGCTGGGTTGGTGCTGACTGATTCCATGCCAGTGCCTGACCCATCTGTATCACATGTCAGCACATGAATAGGTCCTCTGCAACCCTTCAGGTGAATCTGAATGGAATCCTGGGGCAAAAGGAAAAAGCATCTCTTAGTCTTTACTCTTTAATTTCAGCAACAATCAAGCTTCAAGTTTCCATAAATACATAGAATCCCATTCATTCCCAAATCCATACAGTTCAAATTATTAATACATTTCAAATTGATGTCTGATGTCTAGTGCATTTCTCTTGAATTACCTCAGTGGGTGTTGGGACCTCTAGCTTGGTCTCCTCAGGTGCCTTGATGGCTATCACAGTCTGATCCTGGAAGGCCCCGATTCGACATATGTCCTCATATGTCACATAAGCTGAGGTGCAACTGCAGTTAAGCGCAATACATGAGAAATACACTGGAGGAACACAAACACTGAATGGTACAACAGATAACTGAAAATATACCAAGCACTCAGAAACAAATGAGATCCCAGTTGCTGCCTGCTGCATTTTCCGATTCCTAGTCTATTCTTTTCACTGACTGCAAACACACTACATGTCCAATAGTTTGCGGACACATCCAACCCAACATTTCTTCTAAAATCAAGGGTATTACACAGTGCTGTGGGCTTTACACTAGATGTTAGAACATTGTTGTGAGGGTTTGATTGCATTTAGACACAAGAGCATTAGTGAGGTCAAGTACTGGT
This sequence comes from Clupeocharax schoutedeni, assembly GCA_037974565.1. Classification (NCBI taxonomy): domain Eukaryota; kingdom Metazoa; phylum Chordata; class Actinopteri; order Characiformes; family Alestidae; genus Clupeocharax; species Clupeocharax schoutedeni. The sequence continues at coordinate 4,531,921 of JBBPDH010000151.1, forward strand.
GTTGGAAAATGAATTCTGTAAGTCTTCTGCCATTCCTTGGATGGTGTACTATCACTCTACTGGGCAAACCTGGGGGTGAAGGGCAAAACATCATTCATTCAAAAGCATTTTTTTGTAGAAATAAAGCAATTGTTATGTGCAGGACTGAATACACAGTAGTACCTCAAATAGTTACATTTAACAACAGGAAGGAACGTCTGGATACTTTGACATGGATTCACCCTCAGTAAATAATCTTTACAGTACAACCAGAGTGAGCATTTCAGCACTCAAACACAGAGGCATGGAAGGATATTCAGCATTTGCTTTAAGGTCTGTCAGAGCAAAGAGCTGCTGCGCACAGTCTTTTATAAGCCAGTCCAGAGCCTCCTCCATAGTCTTCATGTTTAGCAGATCGACCTTCACTTTGCTCCTCCACTGACCTTTAAAACAGTTGATTGGGTTTGGGCCCCTACAACAAACAGAGAGAAAAGGGGTTTAACAAGCAGGAAGCAATTTACAGTGAACCAGCACATTTAAAACATAACCAAACACTGAGAGCAGGAAAGGCTCCAAGTTCTCAAACAAGGAAGGTACTTCTTGCAAATTTTATTTGCGTTGTTGGAAGCGCTAGCATCAGTCTTTCCAACATGAAATTATTAACTAGTTATGCAAAGAACCAAACAGTGTTCCTCAGGAAAAAATTGATACGGATTGTAGGCTCAAAACTATACTAAGCAACATTATTTATAGAATTTTCTAAAGTGATGCCCAATTGGAACTGCAATTCAGCTGAAAACTAGGTTTAATCCATGTCTGGGAAACTGAACTACAATGTTGACTGACCTAAAGAAACATTTTTTCATCTTAAATAACATCTGATTTGTAAACAAATGTGGTCTTTCTCCAACACAACAGTTCTTAGCCTTTTTTGGCCCTCGTATTTAATGAAGTATGGATTAGAATTGAAGTGTATTACATTGTGTGGTATGTTGCTGCATGTCTGATACCCATCACGCAACATGTTCTGTGGCTTTCCCAACATTCTGGACCGGTGCAAATAATGCAAATAATGGCTGCACTTACACCCACTGGATCTTGTTTTTTGACTTCTTCGCGATGAGTTTAATACCGTTCAGGACGTTGGTGATGTCGTAAACCCGTCTCTTGCCTGTGCCTAATTTTTGAGCCACCTCATTAATGTCAAGAATCCCTTCCGGAGCTGAGTGAAGGAGGTCCATGAAGCGTTTAGTCAGGCGTCCCAGATTCACCTCAGAGCGGGACGAGAATCCTGAGGAAAAGAGCATGAAAACTGAACACCTGTCCAGGTCTGTCACAGGGCATTTATTGGTCATGGAAAACTCAACGTGGCCAAAGAAACTTTTAGAAGCCTAAAAAAGCTGCGACTTAAAGTAACAAATCAATAATATCTAATCACAATGTCTTACCTGGTTTGGAGCAAGCACGTTTCTGCTCTGTGGAATTGTTGAGGTTGTCTTGACTAAAGCAAAAGATGACAAAAAAAACACCCAAATTAACAAGACCCTGCTTCATCTTGTCAAAAGTCATGGATGCATATTAACATATATTAACAAAACAATTGAGAAGTGATCTGAAGTGCTGTTTCCTGACACCTCAAACACAACTTACAGTCTGGTAAGCCACTCCCTATCCGCTTCCTCATCTGCGTACGAAACGCCATCCTCTGAGTAATCGGAGTCATCCTCCTCCTCCTCATATTCATCTTCCTCACAGTCATCATCATCATCATTATCATCTTCTTCTTCATCATCATATTCCTCACTGTCGTCTTCGGGTGGAATTTCAGTCTTCAGTCAAATATTGAAAACGTTATTTTAAACCTTTTAATTTAATACCATTAAAAAACTGCTTTAATTACAAACATAAAAAGCGGCAAATCCTTAATCAGTGGTTGATTTAACAAATCTATTATATTTTAAGACTTTTACTTGATATGTGGTATGCGGTGCAACAAGCTGTTCCGAATCGGGTCTTGCTATATCCTCCTGAGAAACAGCCCATTAATTTATGTCCATTATCATGGACATTTTGTTCACCTGTATCTTCCTTAAGTATTTGGAGATACCCCATAGTGCCCTATAGTGTTCTGTAGAGGACATCCTGGGCTTTCCAGTGGTGTGTCATGTGAGTGGTTTGCATGCTGGGAACATGGAATGCAATGCAAAACATACATGAGGGGCACCAAATGCAAGATGTTCCTCTTTTTAACCTAAAATAAAACATGCTTCCAGGACTATCTCACCTAAAATACCCAGATGATTTTCTGAATTACATTCACTGTTGACCTAAAATACATGATTTGCTGTCCTTGCAAGCAACAAGCAGACGAGAGATACAGAATTTTATAGTTTTGATCAAATAGAATGTATTTTTGCGTTAATATCACGTTTTTTATTTTCGAAATTCAGTTCTATTTTCACACGGAGATGGTTTTGTTGTCCTCTACAGTAGACATGCTGGGCAATTAAAATGAAAAGTATATTCAAAGAAATATTTTAAGGCCCAAATAGACAGGAAATCACACAAAAAAGAAATTGTAACACTTTTTTTCTTCGGTTCTCAGGAGGATATAACAACTGTTTTTTTTGTGTGTGCATAGACTGAATGTTACTAAATATTAATCTCATCCCCTCATCATCTGCCATTTAATTCTTTATTATTCCTACTCTTATTCCATTAACACTGCCACTTAAATAAAGCACTCTGCACTACTGAACTGATGGTAAAGCACAATAAATGCTGCACACAACAGTGTCAGTGTTACAGTAATTTTTTTTGCAACAGTGTTAGTTACTTTGTTACTATGTGTTGCATTAATGTTTGTCATTTTTTAATTCTTTATTGTCTATTATCTTTTATTCCTCTTGTTGCACTGTTACTGACAATAATTTCAGTGGGGCTAAATAAAGTCTTTCTTGTCTCATGCACGATAGTAAGGTTTCTGATTCCGATTCCGTACATATCCGATCGGTCCAGAACTACGTGCAACGACTTACGACTATCTCAGCCGGGTCGGACAGCTCTCCGTACTCGTCGGAGCTGGTCGCCAGGTTCACCTCTAAGGGAGGGGTGATGGGGATGGCCTCTGGGTGGATCCCGGAGGGGGTGATGTGCTCGGGGAGAAAGTGGTCCTCACAGATCTTGCAGTAATCCGTGTAGAAGCGCTCCGACTCCCTCAGGGCGGCCAACCACACTTTCACCCGGGCCTGGTCGCCGGGGAAACTGAAGAACCGCTTTCGGGGTCGAGTGGGCATATCCCCCAGCTTCGGCTCACTCTGGTTCTGGCATCCCTGAACCACGCACTTCACCATGCTGCTCTCCTCATCGGGTTCCTCCACGAGCCCTGTTTATTTACGCACGCTGGTTTAAACTCACACGGTAGTGCAGGAGCGCCAAGTGCAGTCATGTGCTCCCAAACCAACCAACGAGGAGACATGGTCGACTTCTTCTCCCATCACCCTCTCCTCCTCAGACTTGCTGCTGAGCCCTAGAGGAGCGGAGGATGAGGCCGAGCAGGGCCTGGCCTGGAGAAGTACACTAGGTGGACTAAAGTATTGGGACACAACTGTACTCTGTACTCTTCTGTACTCTGCCTTTCTTTAAAAAAACATTTGGACTTCTACTGCACTTTCAGTTTTACACTTTACACTTTTCAGTATTACATATACACTATATGGACAGAAGTACTGTGACTCATTGTACAATTGTTACTGTTTCTGTTAATGTCTGATGCTACCAAGCAACTGAGGACCTTTTTTTCCCATATAGTATATACGAATATGAACTGGAGTGCATAAATAATAAAAAAGACAGCTCAAATGTTCGACCTGCATCAGATTTAGCATATTCTAATCTAAGTAGATCTAGTCTCACCTTTTCCCTGCATTTTCTGAAAGTGTGTAGAATGGCAAATAGCCTATATGTAATACATATAATATCGTATTTCTGTATTTAAAGACATTTAGTTGATGCATGATATTCTGTAGATTTTGTATAGGATAATCCATGAATACGCACGTATGTGTGTTTGTGATTAGGAAGTTGTTCCTGTAATTGGAAGGATGTGGGTTTGAATCCCAGGACTTCATTTTGCTTCATTTTGTGAATGGGTAAAATGCAGAGACCTATCTTGACATTAATGACACGTCATTCTGATACATAGACTTTCATAATAAAGTTGGTCCACCTTTGCAGCTGCTATAATGGTTCCACCTACACCCCCACCCCCCCACCCTGTTCAGGACTCTGAGGGGAACTTGTTTTTCTATAACAAACTAGATAAAACGTGAATGCTCTGAAGAAATAGCTTTGGTTTTATAATTAATTCGATTACATTCATGTTATTAATGTTTAATTTGAGATTTACAAGAAACATTTTAACTGTAACCCTCACTGTGTTAAACAAATGTTATTTCACCTTTGTTCAAATTGTAGTGCTTTTAAATAAAAGTGCTACTTTTTAATTCATTGTTTAATTTTGGGTGTAACAATGTGATTAATAATACATATATACATAAATAAATATATGTATGTATGAACCAGAGTGTCCCAATCAGACTGTGAATTGGCCCACCATATTTGGGGAATACTGCCTTTTTTAACAGAAAAATGGGTTAAAAACACCACCCCCCCCCATCTGCATTTTTGTCTCTTTGGGGGGTCTGGGTCTTGATCGGGGGGTACAGTACCCCCCAGTACCCCCCGTAATTCGAACCATGGTCCCAATACTTTTGACCACATAATGTGTACATTTTTGTAGTTGGCTTGTGCTGTAGAGCCTCTGTCTACCAGGGGTGGTCAGCAACGGGCCGAACAGCAGCAGCAGCGGCAGCAGCAGCGGTGGAGGAGTGTGTGTGTGTGTGTGTATGTGTTTGTGGTGGAGGATGTGGATGTAGTGGAGGGGGGCGACTTTGGGTGCCACTGTCACTGAACACAGCAGCACAGAGGACCAGCTCTGAATCATGGCCACCGACACAATATCAGCCTGCACTGGATCAAGCTTGCTGCAGCCCATAAGCGAGATAATCAACCTCCCTTTAGATCAGGTAAAGATTCTCGACTCTCTCTCTCTCTTTTTTTAGGAGATGGACTTTCTGTGTGCCCTGCAGAAAACCTCCCCAGACGGCTTTGTGCGCCTGGCGTCGAGACCCAGCCTCTTTCACTGAACCACAGTCTTTATTTTGGTTTGTTCTAGACAATAATGGGGTGTATGTTTTTGTCTACGAGTACCTCTCCCTCCTTTCATTTCTTTCATGTTGAACGCAGCTGCGTTGTAGCTTCTTGTTCCAAATTTTCCGGTCCACCTTAAATGCTGCAGCACTTCGGCTGTGACGCCTGTACCAGCCCCTTAATGCATGTACCGCTTATTTAAGGTGGAACGGAACAATACATAAAAGCAAAAGGAGAATAGGAAGGCAGGTCTCCTGGTATGAGACTGGATTGTCTCCAGTTTGATGGATATACTGGGATTTTTTCCCCAAATATCTGACATCTAGAGAGCATGAAATTCCGTTAATACCTGTTTGAATATTACATACTTCACAACAAACAGACGTTTCCCCATCCATCTCAGAATTCATCTTTTGTTGCGTTTTTGTTGGCTTTCTGGAATTTTGTTTTCACTTTCGACCATTCTGGTCATCAGGGGTCTACAGGGTTTGGAGCCTGTTTTGCTACAGAGGCTCAATTGCCCGCTTAACCTTCATTTTGCTTGTTTAACACGTAAACACTACATCAATAAATATGTACTAGAGTGTTTGAGTGTCCATTGCCTTACATTATGTTAATTCAGGCTAAAATGGCAAAAAAAAAAGACTTGGAATCACTCTCGCTGCTACTACAGGGCACATATTGCCTTTGTACACATATAGCTTCCTAAATCTTTGTGATTGAGAGGCTGCTTAAATCTGCAGAGGCCTTGACATGTGTGCTGTGGAGAAGGTGAGGAACAGGCCGGTGATCAACATTTATTGGATGGAATCATCTGCTCTCTGTGATTGCCAGTGCGAATAGGAGCCATCTCTTGAAATGCCTTGAATGCAGCTTGAAAAGTACTAATACATGACCAAATAATGGGCGTTTGCAGTCTACAGAGATATGTGCTGTTTTTCCAGCTACAATAACCATGCTTATTATTAGACAGTGTCTCCTCTAAATGAGATCTAATGATGCTGTGGTGTCCGTGGAGCAACATCATGAGTTCAGAGCAGGGCATGTGAAGTATGCGCTGGGTTTATGGCAAATTGTCTGGCGACGAATAAACAAAAACCTGAGTGATTGGTGCATAATGATAAGGAATGGGTACCTTCAGGAGTGTTCTGATACTGGTATCGATACTGATACTTATTAATACTATTATTGATACTACTCTCCAATAATAGATATATTATGAAAAGATGTGTGCTTATCCAGGGTTACATATACATACATATATATTTCGATACACATCCATATTTAGATTTTTAGATAATTTGTGTAATGCACTGTTATACTGTACTGTTTTTGCTGCTCTAACCTTTGTATTGTCCACTTTATGCCATGATAATACTAATTTCCCACTTATGGGACTAATAAATGTTTATCTTATTTTATATAATGAAGGAGGAACAATCACATCGCTCTTGTCCCGCCTGCCAAAATATTAAAAAGCTTCTGGACAAATGGAGCTGCAGTTGGTATTTCTAAAACATTCATGCATTCTAACATTGCTGAATGGTTGAGGCTTGATTGAATCAGTGGGAGGGGCAAGAGCTAAATTGTGTCCTGAGTTTCTTATGTATAAAAAAGGAGGAATCACATCACTCCTGTCCCTCCCACTGATCCAGCATCAGCCATTTGAAAATGCCAGCTGTGTTCTATTATGGTTTAATGGTTTATAAATGCTGGCAGCAGCACTGTTTCTACGGGAGCTTGTTCATATTTTTGGAACATACCAGTCAGGGACGTAATCGCAATGCAACACGTTATCAAGATGAAGATGAAGATTTTGTAAAAGAGCCGAGCTGAATCTGACCAAAAAACTGTAATGGGATCAGTAAGACTTTAGCTGGTTTTTTTCTCTTTCTTTTTCTTTATTTTCTCTCACTCCTTTCTCTTTCTCTCTTTCTCTCTCTCTCTCTCTCCTTTTCTTTGTTTCCCTTTTTATCTTGCATTCTCCCTTTCTCTCTCTTCAGCGTTTCTTTCTCTCTTTCACTTCCACACAAACAAAGCCAGACACACACACTCGCAGCACTTGCAGAAGTGTGTCTGGAATGGAAAGAGAAAGTTCAGGGGTTTTTTATATCTAGTTTTTTCATGCTTGTTGGTAGTTGGGTCTGGGTCGGTAAGACATGTAAAGAATGGATCGTTGATTGCTCTTGCAAAGCCATGCCACGATTAAATCAGACATGACAAGCACTATAAACATTTATACATTCTACAGATGTCTTCCAATATTAAGTGAATGCAGCCTCAGGAATCTTGATCAAGGCCTATTGTTTGTATTACAGCAGTGTTCCTGCCGGGACAGGGAACACTGAAAAGAATGTAAACACATGCATCAGTAGTGTTGTGAACAAAAGCACGGTGCCAGTTTTTCAGTTGTTATTAGGCTATTGACTGTAATTTGAACTACTAATTAGATTTTTATTGTATTATTGAATAATAATTCAGCTGCTGCTTGTGTACTTCTGTTAATGGCATTGAACTGGACTACAGCAGCAAGATACACCTAGCGATGGTTTGTGGCAGAAATATAATATCACAGTTAGTGCTGGGAAATATGATATTTATGTTCAATTACACTACAATGTGCTTTTCTGAGCTGATGTTGTGGACTGTTGTAGTAATTGTGATGTTATATATTTCTCATATTTCTCATTCCAAAATTATTGCTCAACACACATCCTATACCAAATTAAGAAGGACATTAATACATCAAACTAGGCTACTAATGGAAACTACAAGTAATACTGGGCTTCCATAAGGAAGACATTTATATACTGAACACAAAAATCACTATTAACTGTGCAGTTTTATTTGTATTTATACATTTTAGTTTACTTCAGTATATAAGGAATATTTATGTTAAAAAAGTCAAGTAGTTTTAAATATTATCATCACATGGGGGCCGAAAAAGCCTTCTGCACACTACTGTGGTTGTGAATACATATGTACACGTATAAATACGTTAATACATAACGTATTAATGTCTGTGTAGTGTACACTATATGGACATAAGTATTGAGACACATCTGTTTTTCAAGGTTTGGGCTAGGCCAGTGACTTCCAGCATACCAAGTCCTCATGCTTTGTGGCCATAAATACATAGTTGAGTTTGGTGTGTATATATAATTTGTGTGTATGTTGTCTCTGTAATGAAACATGCAGTTGGTCAGTGTTTTAGAATCTTATCTACAAAATGTCCAGAAAAGGATCTCAATGATAAATATCGCTGCATTTCCCCGCCCTAGTTGCACCTGTGCTTTTACCTGCGTCAGTGTGTGTGGTGTGTGTATGTGCTTCAGTTCTGATAACTCAGGACGCCTCTCTTGCTGCAAGGATCTTTGCCTCCTGTTTATTACTGTTTAGGTCTGAAAACACTGGGCTGCTGCTGTTAGAGGAAGTTTGCTGTGTCTGGTGGGAAGGATCCAGTCCCAGAGCTGTTTGCTAATTACTCACGGGAGAACATTGCTCCCCTGGGACGCCTAAATAAATTAGGCCAGGAAGAACTGGGGTTCAACACTAATTTAATTTTTACTGCACTGAACTTGACTAGGGGATGTGCTTGGAAATGGTCTGCTTAAGTACACTCCTCCTATCTGGATTACCTAACAAATCAGACACTGTCTGGCCAGCCACAGACGATACTATAGCGATGCCGGCCACTTGTTGATTTGTTATTTGATTTTCCTGAGCAATATGTATACATCTCTGTGGGCTAGACTCTTTGAGGAAGATTTAAATTAAGTGCCTCCTCGGGGCAAAACTTAATCAGACCCACAGAGTAGAAGAAGACGTTGTGACTTTGCATTTTCTCTAATGTTGAATAACTGCACTGTTAAAAGAGCATCATGCCAGAAAAATGGTGAACGGTCTGGCAGCAAAGGAATTATGCATTGCTGGCTTATATGGGCTTATGTGAGTCGTGTAGAAAAACTTCAGTACTGTTATTTAACAGCATTTTTGTACATTTAGTAGCTGTGTTTTACCTTTATATTATTAATCTTGGAACTCCTGTATTTATCTGGGAAAAGTGGTGTAAATACAAGATTTACAAATGATTTGCATTATTTTTAAATGAGAAGTGATTGCTTAGTTAGAGTCAGCTTTGGCCCATATATCAGCTCTACCAGTTTCAAACATTGGATATAGTGCTCGGAGTGGGTGGTGCAGTGACCTCATAGCAAGAAGGCCATGGGCCATGAGAAACTAACTTGCCTACAGATGAGTGTGTGTTTGAAGGTGGTTGTGCATTTGCCCTTTGATGGACAGGTGACTAGAGATGTTCCGATACCATTTTTCCCCGCCCGATACCGATTCCGATACTTGGGCTCAGGGTATCGGCCGATACCGA
>JBBPDH010000151.1:4551875-4565582 GCA_037974565.1 Clupeocharax schoutedeni
TGTGTGTGTGTGTGTGTGTGTGTGTGTGTGTGTGTGTGTGTGTGTGTGTGTATGCACAAGCTGTACAGTTTCTTATTCAGTTCTGATTTAGGTGTCTCAGGGCCTGTGGGAAGAAACTATTCCCCATCCTGGTGGTGAAGGCCTGGATACAGTGAAACCTTCTGCCAGTCTTGAGGCTTTTCCAAAAATACTTGTCTCTCGTTGGAAGTTTTCCATACGATCACTTGGAAAGAGACCCAAAAGCGTTTAATTATTAATGCTTGAGCTATTTGTTTATAATGTTTAATATTAATATTCCTTCCTCTCTTTGTGCTGACAGGAATGGCCCGGAAGGAAGATCAGCTCACTCCGAGTCAAAAGCTGTTGGCCATAAGGTGTGTGAAATGAGGACAATAGATAATCCATTTGACCTGGGTGCATTTTACTAAAACTGACTGAACTGGCATTGTCCCCATCACTGCTGGACTAGGTTCACAACATTGAACCTAGTCCAGATCTGTGTTTGATATGAGTATTAAGTGTACTGTAAATGGACACAAGAAGCAGATGCACCTACAGTTAGTATTAGTATGTAAACTGCATCAATTTGACTTCCTTATGAGGTCTCCTGCACATCATTAACTACTTATCTTCAGCCTGACTTGACTGATCAAGTACATTTAGGGCAAAACAACATTGGGGACATTGTGTTTTTATTTATTACTGTTACTTTAAAGTAGGGTTCTGATTTTGGTAGTTTGATATCCTTTGCTGTCTTTGTGTCCAGGCGGATGCCTAGTCTCTTGGAGTACTTCAGCTACAACTGTAACTTCATGGGCATCTTAGCTGGCCCCACCTGCTCCTACAACGATTACATTGCCTTCATCGAGGGCAAACCCTTTCGCCACAGAGAGCAGGAGAACATCAGGAAACTGCAGGGCAAAACCAGGCTAAACGACCCTTCGCCTAATGTACGGTTTGGTGTCTTTTACTAGATTTACACCGAGCATTTAGCAGCAAACACATTGTGGCAAAGTTACAGCAATCGTTGTATCTTCATTGAATATTCAAGGCATTTCACTTTGGTGCAGCAGAGACTATCAGCTCTTAATGAAGGTTTAAGCACTCTGGAGATGTATATATGAGACCAATATAAACAAGACCTCTCAGAGAGAAAAACAAGCCTATTTCCTTATCAGCCTAATTGCCCAAGGTTACGTTCATGAATCAGGAATAACAGTGGGGACGTTTTTAAATGAAATGCGGTATTAAGATTCAGGTATGAGAGCACTGTTCAAAGCAGTCATTACTGTCTTTCATGATAATTGCATTTGTGGCCTCTGTCATGCTTTTTGACAGCCCATTAAATTACAGCCATAATAATGATATTGTTGGAATGTGTTGACACTGAACAACTGTATTGACTCACAAAGGCCACTGCACTGATGTTCAGGCACTGTTAATCTGTCTTGTTTGCTTTATTAATTTAGTGGGCATGTTCATAAATATTGTTTAATGGAACAGTTTAGATTTAATTACACTGTATATTCAAGTAACTAGTTTCTGTACAGTAATATACAATATTGTTTGCTAAATGCGCCTCTCTCTCGTGTCATTGGCAGACAGAGGTTATTCGTAAGCTGGCCGCCTGCTTCTTCTCCTTGTCAGTCTTTCTCTCCGTCTGCAAAGTATTTCCTGTGGAGCGCAACGTTGACGATGACTTCATTGCCACCACACCATTTTACGCCCAGGTGGTCTACCTGTATTTGTCCATGCTGACCACCCGGCCTAAATACTACTTTGTTTGGACTCTGGGTGCGTTTCTTTTCACTCTTCTTTTTTTCTGACTGTCATCTGTAGCATTTGAGCTCTTTGGCTATTTGTCTTTGTTCTTGTTCGGTGTTTCTGTGAATGGAGTATTTGATTTCCTCCAATTGGTTTCTCTCTCTCACAGTCTTTTACACTGCTGTTTTTCTGCTCAATTTAGTCATTTCCATCTCTACACACTACCTAAGACTCTCCCTATCACACTCTACCACCAACACTGGGAGGGTGAAGACTAGCACATGGTTCTTCAGAATCTTGTAAAACCAGTCAGCATACCTTTTCAAACTGCTGCTAATGCAACATCATTGAACAGCGACGCTTAACCACCAGTTAACAGGTGCACTGACTAACTCTGAGTGATAGAGAGAGAGAAGGCTACTCTGCCCCCCCAAAGAGAGCAAAGCCAATTGAGCTCTCTTGGACTCCAGGCCCACTAGGATCGTACTTGCAGTCTGACAATGAAAGGGTGTTGTTTTTTATCTATTTTTTTATGTATCATACTTTTAAAAGATCCCAAGGAATTCTGACAGTCATGCATGGAAACAATAGGAAACAACTGGAACAGTTTAAAGGAAAGATGATGGCCAGTAACAAGGTGGATGGATACAATCAGAGATGTCATGAAAACGCTATTAAAAGCTCGAAGTCTCAACAGTAGACATACTTTGGGGAAACATCCATATGGGCACCAGGGGTCAACACTGATTTGACAACCTTGTAATTATAAATTATTTAATGTACAAATCACTACAAGTAGCTTTTTTTAATAACCCAGCGTAATCTTCTGATTTTCATTGTTAATTTATACAGGCCTCTTTTTGTCCCATGATATTTTTTACTGCCCTCCTCAGACTAAAAAGGGAATTACAAGTAGAGACAGCGTTAACTGCTTCCCTTTTGAACTCTATGAAATATAAAGATTGACAGATGACGTTCTTTTAGTGTCTTACAGCTCTGAAATCCCTCAGTTGCAAACACCGACGTAATTTTCTTTGTTACTACAATGTCACTTTTGTCTGTCTACAGCTGATGCCATCAACAATGCGGCTGGCTTCGGCTTTAACGGCTATGACAGTGAAGGAGCGCCACGATGGGACCTCATCTCCAACCTGAGGATAATGAACATAGAGGTCAGCTCTGTTGCCATCAACCTCCTATCATTTGCTTCTGAATCTAAGATGGGCATTTCACCTTCCATTTCTTCTTTTCCTGTTTCAGTTAGCCACCAGTTTTAAGGTGTTTCTTGATAACTGGAATATACAGACTGCACAGTGGCTTAAAAGGTAAGAGTGTTGATTAGTTTAGAGTTCACCACCAGTGCTGTAATTATGTTTTCAAGGGTCTGTTTCAGTAACTACACGAATGCTGTGAATGTCTAACACGAGATGTGACCCACATTGAATGCAGAACTGAATCATGGGTCTGAGAGCAATAGTATAGTAGTGTGTGAGATTGTGTGCCATCTACTGGAGATAAATGGGATTACTATTGCAGCATGAATCTGTTGTATAATAAAGGCCCTGTTCACATTTGGTACCAATATTCATCTCCAGTGATTACACCATTTTACACCAGGGGTGGAGAACTCCTGTGGTTTGATTTTGTGGCTGCAGGAGGGCTGTTCTGGGTGTGTACAGACTGTTAAAAATGTTGAGACTGCATGGATTGCAAATACAACTTGCAAAAGTTCCAGAGGAGAAGGGTTAAGAAGTCTCACCATTGCCTTCATCTTTGCTGGGATGATGCAGTTGATTAGACTATCTGCGACATGCTGGGATGCCTCAGCGCTCAAACTACAAATACTGCATAGTCACATGCGTCACTGACCACCTCCAAAGGTGTGATCAGGTAACAATATGTGTTGAAGACACATTGGATCCCATTCACACCCATGTTACTGCCAGATGTTAGTGGAGCCAAAGGTAACAGGGTGGTTTTGAGTGATGTACATAAATATAATTGTATGATACTGAATCATACAATTATATTTATACAATTATATATATATATAATACTGACATTTTCACAATACAGACTTATTTATTAATATTTATAATTTCTCACCCCTTTAACCCCACTGTAGCAAGCTTCAAGAGGCTTACTACAACTGTTTTCTGTGCTACATGCTCTATCTTTGCCCATTTTCATAGATAACAGTGTGTTAGAAGGTGTCAGAAACCACATAAACAATTCTGCTTGAGATTACTGTATTCTGTGTGATTTTAGGTGTGCTCATGTACAGTAGACAATCAGTTTAAAGTTCAGATTCATTTATAAGCACATTAAAAATAAACGGCACTCAGTGAACATACTAAACAATATGGCCTGCAAGCCATGTATGCATTAGATAAAAAAGTATAAATACATACATAAAAGTACAATCAAACTCAGTTTGCACAATTTTAAGCTTTCATTATTATTATCTAAATTCTCCTCATGACTCCAAAACTGCATCTAAAGAATCCAATGTCAGACACGGCTTGGCTATTTGGCTTCATCTGTGGGAGACTGATGACTTGATATGTGGCCAAATGATTGCCTTAAGTCAGGAGTGTTGGACTCCAGTCCTGGAGGGCCGCGATCCAGCACGTTTTGGTGATTTCCCTGCTCAGAAACACCTGGTTTATCTCGCCAGTTAATTGTCAGATGTAGTGAATGTGTTTGTGGAGGAGAACTATCAAATTGTGTTGGACCTCCAGGACCGGAGCCCGACACTTTTACCCCTTCTGGGACCTGCAGATACTGGTGCATGGGCTTTTAGGGTTATCTCTCCATGTATAATTTGTGTGTGTGTGCACATGTGTAGGGTGTGTTATGAGCGCTGTCCTTACAACCCCACGGCTGCCACCTTCCTGCTCTCGGCTATGTGGCATGGAGCGTATCCAGGCTACTACCTCACCTTCCTCACGGGCATCGTGGTCACACTGGCTGCCAGAGCGGTGAGGAGTCTCTACATAGCTCCCTCCCTCCCTTCCTCTCTTCCTCCCTCCCTCCCTTCCCCTCCCTCCCTTCCCCTCCCTGCCTCTCTCTCCTTTAAACATTTATTTCCATATCCCATTATCAAACACAGAGGTCATTCCATGTGCTTTACAGGAATAGAATACAAATATTAGGAAGTAAAACAATAAAATAAATATAAAGTATAATAAGATTAAAGGTGCAATGAAAGGTGTAAATATTTAAAAGAAGACGGAGGAGAATAGTGAATAGTGCACTTGGTGCAGATCTAATACTGATGGGCAGTTTGTTCAAGCTGCATAGTAACTAAATGCCATTTTACCTTGTTTAGTGTCATATATTTCAAACATATCAGGGATTTGTTTAGGGGCTAAACCATTGAGGGTCTTTTAACACACACACACACACACACACACACACACACACAAACACACAAACAATTAGGGCTTTATGTGGATCCAAGACACGCAGGATGAGATCAGAATTAGCCTTGTGCTGAGAGAAGGAGGCATAAAAAGAGGTCTCACGTTTCTAGCTTGCAGAATTAGCCCCCAGCTAAAGTCAGCTGTCTCTAGATTGTGCCGTAATCAAATAAACTACAGTTACTGTAAGTGAAAAGAAGCTTGTTGTGGAGTCCATCGCTTTTCCTCGACAGACGAGATTAGTCTTTTAGAGGTGATTGAAGAGACAGCAGACGAAAGAGACTGAAGGCTTCCACTCGAGCAGTCACTTACAGCTGCCACACGGCTGAGATTTAACTGAGACAGAGGGAAGTCTCAGCAGAAGGAAATGAAGCGTCTCCTGTCTAGATTTAAAACGCACTGAGCCAGACAGAACATAATGGTTAACCTCAGAGAAATGGGCTGCTTCAGTGTTTTATGTGTTCATCACACTTTCAACATTTGTAACATTGATATACTTTTGTTCTGTTCTTTTCCTCTTTTCTTCCTTTCCTCCATTCTCTCCTTTTTATGTTTTTATTTTTCCCTTTGTCTTTATTTTTCTTTCTTTCCTTTTTGGCTTTTCTAATTCTTTGTCATGGTATTTTTTTCCCCTTATTTATTTCTTTCTTTCTCTCTTTCTTTCTTCCTTCTGTCTTTTTCCTTTCTTTCTTTCTTTCCTATCCTCCCCCCATTCCTCAGGTGAGACACAATGTAAGGCCGTACTTCTTGGGTTCGCCGACACACAAGTTTGTGTATGACGTCATCACGTGGGCCAGCACACAGATAGCCATCTGTTACACTGTGGTGCCCTTTGTGTTGCTGTCTGTGGGCCCGTCCCTCAAATTCTACCGGTGAGACAAATCAAAACATGTCAAGCATACACTTTTATTAACTTAATGTTACTGATTCACTTCAGGAACACTTTGATTCAGTTCTTTAGAATAGTGTTCCGATAAAATAGCGTTCAAATAGAAACAATTGTGATGAATAAGAGATGTCATAACATTCTTATGCTGTGTAAGTAATGTCCTCCCGGTTTCTCTCTCAACCCACTGTCACTGCAGGTCGTGGTATTTTTGTTTGCACATAGGCTGTGTGCTGCTGGCCATAGCTCTGCCGGTGAAGCCTCGGCACCTGCGGCTGAAGGAACAACAGAGCGTTTCTTCTGGCTCCGACTCCACAGACAGCCAGAAACACAAAGCCACATGAGCCCAGCCCCTCCACTCCCACTGCGGCACTGAACACACTCAGAACGGCCAGCGCTCCTACTCTGCAGCCACCCACACGGAGAGTCAGACGATTGAAACTCAAAAACAAACATCCAAACATCCAGCCTCTGCTTGGACTTGTCCAGTAGAGCGTCACACTAACCTCGGCTCTAAACGGCAGCACTAGGACTCGGCATTGACTTGAGGGGAAGGGTTTGATGGGCTTGAATCTGACTGGTGGCAGTGCTGATGGGTAGCCAATGAGGCTCTGATGTATAGAATTATGCAAACCTGCCTTTACACTCCTCATTGCCACCACAGCATTGTTGTTATGACTTGCAGTTTTAGTTTAAGGATGTATATAGCATTGCCTTGCGGGAGACAGTGCCACCATTACTAGACAGAAGGTGATGACGGTGTTTATTAACACTTTCAATGTTTGTGACAGTGACAAAAAAAACTAAAAAAAACCAAAAAGATTTGAAAGTGAGGGGGGAAAAATCCAGTGACAGAAAATAACTTCAGTATGTGAAGTTGCAATTAGTCATTATTTTCCCGTTCATCTTTTAACCCCTTGATTTAGGCCCGAAGAGAGCCCCCTCTTCTCAAAGACGCTCTGAAGCCGAATTGAAGATTTGAATCCGTGGCCGTGCCATCATAACAAGGTTCTTCAGTCCATGTCATCTTTAGTATAGTATGTTGTTTCATCTCTTGCGCATGAGGTTGGCATATCTTCAGATTTGCCCCAAGGCATAAACACTGCAGACTCGTCTCTACTGATTCAACATGAAGCTTTAAAAGGCACATTCAGCACATTCCATTCGAAAGTTCAGAGTTCCTTTCCGGGTTCCAGGAAAGCACTTTCTGAAGATGATATTTTGAAGATAGCCTGAACTAAGAAAAGGCTGTGGATTTGAAATATTTGCCTGACCACTCAAAGCCCAACTTCAGAATTCATGTTTT
The DNA here is from genome assembly GCA_037974565.1 of Clupeocharax schoutedeni. NCBI lineage: Eukaryota > Metazoa > Chordata > Actinopteri > Characiformes > Alestidae > Clupeocharax > Clupeocharax schoutedeni. The sequence continues at coordinate 4,559,254 of JBBPDH010000151.1, forward strand.
TGTAAAATATGTGATTAAAAGAGAACCTTTTGCAACTAGACTTGATGTGCCTTAATTTTCCAGGGTTTATATATATATATGTGTGTGGTGTGTGTGTGTACTATATACACACAAATGGTGCATATTCATATTAATTTCAAACGGTATTTGGCAGTATTTGCCCATTTTGTGTGCTGTCCTGCTTATCACAATGGTCTGTTATTATCTGTAGTATTATTTATACACTTTATCACACCAGTATTATCATTAGGCCTGTTACATGTAACAGTCTGTGATAATAGGGCTATTGTTATTTATAGTATAGTAATAATGTTTTATTATCCCTATTACCTCATCTTTTTTAAAGAGAACTGCTGAAAGTGAGAGGTTCACAGCACAGGAAAGGATTCGGTTACTGTAGCACTGTAAATCATATTCAAAATATATTGAAGTCTTATCTGGTGTTGATAGACAGAAATGCCTTTTAGCATTAGCCTGAAACTGCCTGATCCCTCACACAGTCCTGTTCACGTTATAGTACAATGCACAGTGTTCCTGCTGAGTCACAGTCAGGGAGCTGTGGACGTGAATCCTTCATGTGTTGATGGCAAAGAAATATGTGGTCACTTGTCTTGAGAGTTAAAGAGGGGTTTGCCTAACCTTGTCTTTACATCAGGGTTCCTAACACAAACTCCCACTCTTTTTGTCAGAGCAGTACTGTTGGCCTGAAGCAGCCCAACATCTGCCCTTTACTCCACAGCCATAAATCCTGCCCTTTGTGCCACCAGTATGTGGTGCAGGTGCACAAATTCCCCTGGCTGCTGAGCATGATTAACATAAAACATTAACAGGAACACAGCTACACTCCTGATGTAAAGAATATATATTTCAATATTTTTTACCTGTAGTGAGTAATATAGAATTATATGTTTTATGAACTAGTGAAAGAAACCAGTGTTTTACTCCATTTCACTCATTTAGTCATTGTTTCTTTTTTCCCCTGCACACCTCTGCAATGAGTTTATGGGATTTTTCCTCGCATCATGTGATAGTTTCTTTCTGCTGGCAAAGTTAACATTAGAATAAATGCAAACAAATACATTTGTAAAAGGTAGTTGAAAGTTTGTGAGCTGGTAGGAAGAACACGGGTTCGGTTCCAGATTCCTCCTCGGTTCCTCTGGCTGTTTGTATTTGTGAAACTCCATCAACAGCTCCTGATTTCATTTAATGAAGGACTGATCAAGTCAAACAATGTTTCTGATGGTAATACGGGACTTCCACAAGGAGCACACTAATGTAGGCTACTGGACATAAAATCATTGTTTACTGTATGCTATTTGTATTTATTTTGTTTAGTTAGTACATTTAGTAATAATGTGATAAAAAAACACTCGCTACTCATTTAAACAGTTTTAAATATTATTTTGGCAGGTGCCAAAATTTTTGCACATTACCATATGGAAATATATTTCTCTGGTGTGATTTGACAATAAAGTAAGTTAAATAAATACGATAAATCTTTCACTCACTCACTCACACACACACACACGCTTTTTTTACCCTCATTGTTCTGCTGGTGCTCGGTGACGTCACGTATGTGGGCGGAGCTGAGTCTCGGAGCAGAACAGAACAGAACAGAGCCCCAAAATGGCTGGAGTGGAAGATGAGTTGTAGGGAAACTGACTGTTTTCGATAGGAAACGACAGGAGAAACATTTTACGGACATCTACTATATTTACACAGTTTTCTCGCCTGAGGTAAGACTGAAAATATATTGTTAAAGCGCACAATTACCGTTGTCTGATCGGTGTGTCTGTGTTGATGCGGTTTGATTGACAACCCATCGGCTTCCCCTAGTTATGGCTCTCTAGAACATATTTTATGAATTAAATATAATTTCTGGCACTCTATGGTTTGTCTTTATAACACATCGTGTCAAATAAATTAATAATATTTTGTTTGTGATAGAAAGGAGGAGCTTTGTTCTCGACTAGTTAGCTAGTTAGCATCCAGTTAGACGATGCGGATCTGTTTACTCGCCATGTTTTGGTCTGTTTACTTGTTTTAAATTTGCTTTTTTCACCAATATCTTGTATTTATATCAATATTTATATTAATACTACCAATATTGAAGTACAAAAATATGAGAGAATGTAAATGTGACACAGTTGATATCAGATAGTTTGTGTTTTTAGTGATAATTTAATAATAAAAAAAGATACACCACACCCTGGTTTTCGTCTAGTTTGGTTGTGGTTATTCAGTCTTTATTTTTTATATATTTAATTGATTTTAAACACACCCACGTTTATTGTCTTATGCAGCTTGTTTTCTGCAGTAAAAACAGTTTGGTCATAATTATATTGATGTTTAAATGTATTTATGATTCCTTTCAATGTAATGTCGTTGTGTTTCTTGCATTATAAAACATGCCTCCTTCACCTTGTCCTGACATTGGGATGACCTAAAATTTTCAGAATTCATTTTATAAGCTTCTGTAAGTCTGCTCTTTGTGGATATGGCATGGTCATTAGGGTTGGATCTTTTGCATTGTATGGTCTTACAATTTCTGGGTTTTAGCCTAAATATTTCTATATAATACAGCAGAGGAATCCAGCCCTACCTCATCTCTCTTACGTCCCTGTCATTGACTGAAAGCCATCATTGTTGATGTTTGGCTGTTTTCTTGAATGGTTTCAATCAACTACATTACATTACATTTATTTGATAATATGAGGAAACATTCAAGGCAGTGTGAGAACCAGAGAAGAGTATTAAGTGCAAGAGGATAGATAAAGCATGAGGTGTGAAAATACTCTGAATAGATGAGTCTTCATAAAGTATTTGAAGCTAGGGATTCTGCTGCTCTAGTTGGATTATGCAGCTCACTCCACCAGCGTGGAAGCACAAAGTGAAGAATCTGGATTAGGTGTGCCTTCTGTGTAGGGATGGCAGAGCCAGACAATGTTTCTTACTTGAAGTACTTAAAATGATGCCTTTACAGTCTGCTGACAGCGTCTCAGTCAAGTGTGCCTGTGCCAGAAGCCAGGTCTAGTGGTCATGAATAACACATGATGCCATTCCATAACAGCCTTCCACACATACCACACACAAGAGGCTGCATAGGTGTTCAGAAAAAAAGTAACAGTGTCCTAGATATCGGCAAAGAAAAGAGCCTGATATTGTGGGAATGTGTCCGTTTTTTCCTTATAAGAATAAATGTGGTTTCATTGAACTGTGATAAGAATGGCCTGATTCTTGAATCAAACACCATTGTCTCTTTGTTGTTACTGGATCTTTTGTTGTTTGTGCTTGGTTTGAATATCATGTACACTGCATGTGAACCCACAAACAGTAATTTTAAGCTCAGGTCTAAATCTCACTTCATTTTCAGATGAAGAAATGGTTTGCATTCACATTTAGGGATGAAGGATGTAGCCTGTTTACCTGTTTTCGGTTCACTTGTGCATGTCTTATACAACATGAAGCATATTTGAATACCATGCCCTGCAAACATGTTAACATTTGAGAAACAAATTTAAGACTGCTTGTTGTGCAAAGGTATAGACTAAAATAAGACTAAACTGCTATAAAGTAATGGTCTCTTGTTGAAAAAAACATTTCATGCTATATTTGTTCTCAGATAACTGCCAGGGCTATTAACCAAAAACATTGGGTACAGTTAGGAGATATTGGAGTGAAGCTTTTGCTGCAGATCACCTAAAGTAAACTCACTTTGGACACAGTGAATACACCCACTATCAGGCAATTTCCTGGAAACAGACACTGCTATTTAGTCTTATTTTTCTTGTTTTTTTCCACCTTCTCATTTTGTAAGTGGCTGAATCATGTGTTTGAAAAAGTTAGCTATGCTAAGACTTTGAAATGGTGAAAGGCAAAGGAAAGCGTACTGTTATCTCATCATGGCACTGAGAACACTGTGCTGTCCTGTACTTATCTCCTTCTGGAATTTAGCCAGCTTCTTTCTTTCTGATATTTTAAATGTCATGCTGGAAATCCTGGTTAGATACAAACTGTCGCTCAAGCTGGAAAGCAGTATACTTACGGACTTGTCAGCAGTTTCTTCAGCGTTACACTACCATGTCCTTCTGATACTGTATGCTGTTTTTTATTGGATCATTTTTCTATGAAGAAACTTTGAGGGCTCTGTGCTGAGTAGGGCAGTAGGAGCTATAAATGACCCCCAGGGTAAACGTGGTCCTGAGTGTGATATATCTGTCCCCAGGGTGCCCTGTTGGTGAGAAGCAATCATGGACACCACCACTTCTATAAAGATGACCACCATGGCCATCCAGAACCTCTTCAGCTATGTGGAGGAGGAAAACCTGGCCGCCCTCAAAGCGCACCTCGATAAGTTCAAAGAGGTGGATGGTCGCAGTGATGTAAGTTAATAGGCATCTCTCTATGTAGATCATATGTCACTTTAAAGGTCTGGCTAATTTAATTCTAAAGATGACTAATTATGTTTACCATATCATCATATTACATTTCTGTCTGTCTGTCTCTTTCTCTGTCTCAGAATGGACAGACTCCTCTGATGTTGGCTGCAGAGCAGGGCAGCCTGGAGATCGTCCAGGAGCTCATTAGAAGAGGTGCCAATGTCAACCTGGATGATGTGGTGAGGGAATGTTCACAATGCACTTTTAAAAGCCATCAGACATTCATCATATGTAGGTCCAAGTAAAGGTCAACCCAGTTAGACAGCTGCCCTTTGTCATAAACATGCTACTCATAAAGAATAAACAAATAGGCACACCTTACTGCTTTGTTTTCAGTGCATGTACTGCACACTATCCACTGCTGTTTCCATAGCGACAGAGGCCAATCATTCTGCAGTTTCCATGGTGACTGATTTCTCTGCTCATCTCTCATAGGACTGCTGGTCTGCTTTGATCTCCGCAGCTAAGGAGGGACATGTGGAGGTGGTGAAAGAGCTGCTGGAGAACAGTGCCTACATTGAGCACAGAGACATGGTGAGACATTAGTTACAATGTGTATACATGTATACATTACATACATACCCACCACGCATATATTTGTACACACATTTGTATTTATATGTATATGTATGTGTGTGTGTGTGTGTATATATGTATACACACATACATACATACATACATACATACATATATATTAATTAGTGGTGGGATGTTATCAGTGTTAACGTGCTGCGATAATGTGAGACTCTTATTGGTCGATAAAAAAAATCTATTCACAAAGTTGGGTTGGGAGCTGGGTCTAAACTATGCAAGCTATGATGACTTTCACCTTGATATTTTAGCGCGGATTTATACCTACTGTGAAACAGGGACGTCACTAGGACGGAAAGACAAGGGGGGCTTAGCCTTAGCCCCCAAGGCTGTAGGAATGAATTAGCCTGTATAGAGGGCTGAAAACTTTTCACCAAACCTTTCAGACCTTCGGCAGAATTCAAATGAGCCATTTTAATCTATCTTAATCTAGATTAATTCCAAGATTACAGTGAGATTAATCTAGATTAAAAAAATAATCTATGCCCACCTCTAGCTTCAGTGTATGTCAGACCCTGGTTTCCCTTGTGTAGCCTTCTTTAACCCTTTTGCACAGATAGGAAATCCAGCTTAATTTGGAGCGATTTGTACTTGCATCATTTAAAATTCATTATCTACTGTTTTACATGCAGCACATTGGTCATTGAGGGCTTAAATGGGCCAAGACATCCATTCACCTCCAGCCCTTTATTTCCTTCATTCAGTCTACATTTCAGAACATCATATACAGAGAAAAATGTCAGATTTTTTTTTTAGTTTTCAGTGAGTCCATGGATGGAGTGTTACATTGCAGGTCATACACTACATTTCCTGATTCTACATGTTTTTGGGAATCAAAATCCAACAATTGAAGCAGATACATAAAATTACACAGGTTCTACACAGCAGTCTATAACAGGTACACATAAGTGTTTACAAGTATATCCAAAACCTCTCCAAAAGCTCTCCAAAAGACAAAACCAGATTTCACCATACAACGTGTGGGTGTATGGTATTTGTGTTTTAACATTGTACAAACAAATTTCACTTAATTTCAGACTAATATTTACAATTATTTCAAGTAAACCAGTAAGAGGCGCATTGCCTCTCCAAAATGTGCTATAAACCTCTCCAAACCTCTCTGCCACTATTGAAGCTCAGTGTTTTAGGGGAAATGTTAGAAAACAGTCCTGACACTGGCTATGCTGCAGGAGGGCATGGAGTTGAGGCACTAATATATATATGTATATATTAGGGATGTCCCGATCCGATATTCTGTATCGGTATCGGTCCGATCCTGACCTAAATTACGGGATCGGA
>JBBPDH010000151.1:4570751-4590106 GCA_037974565.1 Clupeocharax schoutedeni
CTGGACAATTTCGCTGAGCACAATTTGCAGTCCGCCTTTGTTTTGTCGTTTTCATTCACTTTGAAATAGTTCCACACAGTTGACATGTCTCGCCTTGCCTTTTCCCCGCTCTGAGCTGCAGCCGGGGCCTGGGTGCGGGCACTCGGTGCCTGTGATTAACCCCTTACGCGCCGCTCAGTGGAAAACCCCTATAAGAAAGACATTCGGAAAGCCGTTGGTAAAGCGTGGAATGCCGACATTTCTAGAGAGGTTGCATCCACAAAGGCACAGAGAATGAAACAAAGATGAGGCGAGACCCGTCAAGCACACCCTTGTTTTTGAAAAAGCAAGAAAGTTTTCCATTGATGACGGTTAATAATGGGCTATGTCAGTCTTTGTTTTGAAACACTTTTGTTATAGGACTGCAGAGAATGTTCATGCACTTTCAGAATATTAAAATGTGCTTGAATACTTGTTTTATGAGAGAAGATATTTAATTGTATAATATTTCAGCTATTTTACTTTTAGGCTACTCATGAGTGGAGCCAACTAAAATATTTTATTTAAAATTTTATTTTATATTGTGCATAGTTTGAATGCTAAATAAATATTTTCATAATTTTGTAACAGCTTCTTTTAATAATTTAATAATAATTTCGGTTTTTGGCCAAGTGTTTCCTCATTTTTGGTTTGCCGTTTCAATCATTTCGGTACATCCCTGGATGTAATCATGTCCTTTGCTGTGGAATATGTAGGCATTGTTTATGCAGTGCTGTTTATGTGAAACTGTTATGTTAGAGTCCAAGAGTGCACTTATTAGTCTTGCTCTTGTTTTTGGAGTTGATGAATGTTTGAAATGAATGTGTGACTTAACAGAACAGTCATAATTGTGCTTATGTTTCCAGGTTCCTATTTACAGACTATAACAGACTTTCCAGTGTGGGTGGAGAGACCTCCATGGCTGAAATGATTGCCACCCTTTCAGATGCCTGTGAAAGGGAATTTGGCTTCATGGCCTCCAGACTCTTCAGGGTCTTCAAGACAGAGGACACTCAAGGTCAGAGTTTGTGCCTTTTTTTTAAAAAAAATACGGTCATTCTTGTTTTTTAATATAATTCTAAAAAGAAGACTTAATAGCACGAAACCTCTATCACTGTCTTGTTTTGTCTAATACAGGTAAAAAGAAATGGAAGAAGACGTGCTGTATCCCGTCCTTTGTCATCTTCCTCTTCATCCTGACCTGCCTGATCACAGGCATGACCTTACTGGCCATTTTCAAAGTGGATAGCCAGAACCAGACGGTGAATGCAGTGCTGGTTGCCATGGCTAGTGTTGTTGGTCTAGCCCTGCTGCTGAACTGTCGGACATGGTGGCAGGTGACAGACTCGGTGCTGAATTCCCAGAGGAAGCGCCTGCATAGTGCTGCCAACAAAATGCACAAACTCAAGAGTGAAGGCTTCATGAAGGTTTGTCCACATGGTCACTGACATTCAGTGAAGTAAAGTGAGATGCATTACTAACCACTGGCTTTCTTTTTCTTCTTTGTTTGACTTCAGGTGCTTAAGAGTGAAGTGGAACTCATGGCTAAAATGGCAAAAACAATTGACAGCTTCACCCAGAATCAGACCCGTCTAGTGGTCATCATTGATGGCCTGGACTCTTGTGAGCAGGACAAAGTTCTGCAGATGCTGGATACGGTGAGTACATTTAGCAGTTTTTTTTGTGCGATTTGTTAAAATTGTGCAAACATTTGCATTATATTTTGATACGTCCTTCCTTGTCTGTGAAACGTTTGTGTTTACACCCGAGTCAAGGCCGTTCTTTGGCAGGTTGCTTGTGATAGATATCAGAAAAAGGCATAATAATTATCATTTAACATTGTACATATTACATTAACGTAATAACGTAATACAAGTTATTGCAATGTGTACCTTTTGTTGCATTTCTAAGAAATTTAATCCGTCTTGGGCTTATTATGTTCACACTGTGCTATGGTGTGTTCACGTATGACAAAATGGTCACTTTACTTTACTCTGTTGTAATTTTCCTTATATCCAGGTGAGGGTGCTCTTCTCCAAAGGTCCATTTATCTCAATTTTTGCCAGTGATCCTCACATCATCATTAAGGCCATCAACCAGAATCTGAACAGTGTCTTACGCGACTCCAACATCAATGGCCATGACTATATGCGCAACATTGTACACCTGCCCGTCTTCCTCAACAGCCGAGGCCTTAGCAGCGCTAAGAAAATGTGCACACCTGCACCAGCCAATGGAGACACTGGCAACTCTGAGGGTCAGCGGTATTGCTGGATTCTACTAGTCTGAAAAAGAGCTTTGCCAGATACAGTATATTGTTGGGAACTGAGTAGTAAAAACCTATTTGTTTTTGTATTTATTGTGTGCAGTCTTCCAGTAAAAGTACAGATAAGGCTTACTTTTCTGTCAGATTCAAGTTCTTGATGTCACTGTATGTGGTAATAAGTGGTGCTGCACATATATATAGCTAAAACATGAAAAGCTTTTAGCAGACATTTCGGAAAATTTTACTTTTACTTTGAATGCTGTAGTTTCATGGTTAGAATCTTCTGTAAGAAAAAAGGAGTTAATGCCAGTCTATCAGGCTTTTAGCTGGGTCATCTCCTGACCAGGTCATACTTCTCTAAGGTCAGGTCATATTCATATTCTGTAGCTGCTAAAAGCCACAATACTGTTGTGAAATATAGCATGATCATTCTGCTAATTATTAAGGAACAATGTGTATTATGATCTAAACCAGTGGTTCCCAAACTTTTTTCCTCAAAGCCCCCCTTGCCTGTGTCCAAGACAAGCCAGGCGCCCCAACCCCAACTTCTACCCACACAAAATGAATGAAATGATTAATTACAAACTTTTATTTACAACTTAAACAGCAGTTGTAAGTTTTTGTTCTTATACACACACACACACACACACACACACACATTTTTACTCAGATATTGGGATTTTATTAATTTAATGTCTACAAATATAATTTTGGAAACCTCAGTGCAGACAAAATTTTATGCACCCCCTGCAATCCTTGCGCCCCCCAGGTTGGGAACCACTGATCTAAGCTCATGAATGCACTTGTTTCATTTAGTCCCTCTCTAGTTTGTGTGCTTTGTTATATGGATAAGTTTGCAAATGTAAGAACAGTATAATATTAAAAATTAGATTTGGTCACTTCAGTATTTCTGTATTTAAGTAGCATATTCCATTTTCCCTGCCATGTCAACAAAGCTTAAGTTATAAACAGTCTTAAACCTTTTCTCATCTTTATGATGTTCCTGTTTCTAGGCTGGCATGAGGAGCTGGACAGGAAACTGTCCCAGCACAGTCTGGGTGAAACGGCTAAGTTTGGCAGCAAGACCACACTGAACCGAAGGGTATGCTCACCAAAGTTGTCCTCCAGAATAAACTGTTCTGTTTCTCTGTGACATATTGTCCAAATGCAGACCAGACTACCATGTCGGAAACATGATTAAATAAATACCTTCGCTTAAATTGTCATGTGGAAGTCCTTATATCTGATTTTTACAGTCACTGTCTTTGTTAAGAGCTAAATTTCAAAGTCTTTTATTGTCCTATAGGTAATTTTGAACCTAATCTGTTACATAGATTGATGTGCTTTTATTTTCACTGTAATCCAATGAGGCTAATCCAATAATATGTTCTACCACATGATGTGTTGGGTCTTACAATATTAGTGCACAGTATTTGATCTTATAATGAAGATAAATATTTAAGCCTCCCTTGTTTTAACCAAGGGGGTTCACAGAGGCCATGTGTAATTGTTTGTGAAGTTGTGTTAAATGTGGACATGAAGTTTGAAGACAGTGTTACATAATCTCTCTGTCTTTCCTCAGGACACCTATCGGCGTCGGCAGATGCAGAGGTCAGTGACACGTCAAATGTCCTTTGACTTAACCAAGCTGCTGGTCACTGAAGACTGGTTCAGCGATATCAGCCCTCAGACTATGAGAAGACTGCTCAACATTGTGTCTGTCACAGGTAAGAACTACCACCAGACATGTCATGCCAATGCTCATAACCCCTGCCAATGCTCATATGTGTGCTCTTCCCTTTGGACAGGTCGCCTGCTGAGGGCCAATCAAATCAGTTTCAACTGGGACCGGTTGGCGTCCTGGATCAACATGACGGAGCAGTGGCCCTACCGCACGTCTTGGCTTATCCTGTACCTAGAGGAAACAGATGGAATCCCTGACCAGGCCACACTCAAAACTATCTATGAAAGGTGTTGATTTTTTGTTATTATTACATGTATATGTAACAGCTAATCCTCAGTTAAAGGAACTAACTGAGGATCTACTGTGTATAATTAATGGTTTTACACTATCCTTACTACATATAGTTTCTTCCGTGACTAAGTGCAGTTTTGTTCCTTTGCTCCTTTGCTTAAGATAAGTAACTCACATTTATATTTAAAGGATGTGTTCATTGAGCATTTTTGAGTTTCTACATGAACGAAAACATCTGAATTCTTTCTGGGTAATAAATGGTTAGTCTGTTTAAGTAGTTGTAATATCACCTTATTTTGTTGACACTGGCTATGTCATTTTCATTACCCATGATACAGCATAAAACCAGGATATTTCACTTCGGATATAAAAGTTACATACGCTTCATTTTCAATAAAACCATCAAGTCTGTTTTGTCTGGAGACTCAACATAATTTGCCGTAGAGTGTGCAAAAGCAGGTCCTTGGTCAACCACACAAAGGCCTCCATTGTTTGAAGAAAGTCTCTATTTCAGCAGTTCTGTGTGTGTTAGGAAGGTCGTGGAAGCTTGCCCAAGTTTGTCCTTAAAGAATATTTCTGTCCATCCTTATTTCATATGACAGGATTTCCAAAAACATTCCTACGACTAAAGACGTGGAGCCTTTGCTGGAGATCGATGGAGATGTGCGTAGCTTCGAGGTGTTTCTGTCCTCCCGCACTCCAGTGCTGACCGCTCGAGACATCCGCACCTTTCTCCCCTGCACAGTTAACCTGGACCCCAAGCTCAGAGAGATCATAGCAGGTGGCCTCTTCATTCTGCCTTATTACAAATAAGTGAACTGCTGGGGACCATGGTTGGGGAACGGTGCAATAGAACAATGCCAGTGAACAAATTAATGCAATGTAGGTTTGCATTCATGGTCCCTAACACCATATGAGCAGACCATTTAACATTTAAATTGAACAAATGCACAATTTTGGTCTGTTTACAAACAGGAATTTTGCCTGATTTTTTTTTTTTACATTTTAGGTTATAATGTATTTAGGTTTATTTTGTCTTGTGTTTTATATGTTTTAAATGTTTGTATGTTATGAGTTTAGAAAGAATACATATAGTTTTTTATAACATTATCTTGAACAATTGTAAAAATTCCCATCTAAACAAGAAACATGCAGCCCTGTTGTGAACAGCCTAAGCGGACTGGACTAGACTGATTTGTATAGAGACACAGAGATTGGTTAAACATGGAAGAGTATCAAGTAGAGTTGAGGCGAGACAACAGAGTTCAGTGCGGCATCGTATCTGATATTTTCCCAGATACGGTTTGAAAACAGAACTGTCATAAGGTGTCTCCTTGTTCCATGTCTTTAAAGATGTACGTGCTGCTCGTGAGCAGATGAACATCGGAGGAGTGACCTATCCTACACTGCCCCTGCATGAAGGGGCTCCTCGCCCCACTTCCATGTACAGTCAGCAGTCCTCCGCCTGCTCCCCCACTGCCTCCTACAACGGGCCATACAACCCACCTGGAGTGTCCCCTCAGCCCCACAGTGCTTACTACAGTGGCATGGCAGGCCCTCAGCACCCCTTCTACAACCGGGTAAGTGTCTCTATACACTCACCACGATGAAAACCCCCTCAGGTTTCATGCAGTTTTACGTGTATTTCTATTGGATTCTGCAGTAAGAAAGGCAAGGACTGTTGCCAGATTCATAGAGTTGGAACAGCAAACTAAGGTCAGGTTTCCATCTTCTCTGATTGATCGCAGATTATGTTCTAGTCTGACTGATCCGGTCCAGACTTTCTCTTTGATATGTTTGGAAGCTCTTCTGTATAAGGTTAGGGCCGCCATGGTTCCAGAAAAATGGAAAGATCGTATTTGTTCCTATAAAGACTAATTGTAAACATTTGGTTTGGATGTCTAAGCAGTGTTTTCTACTTAGTTCTGAATAACTTTATCAGCCACAGTCTGCTCATGTAATGGATGTGGGACATCTTGTGTATAAGTACACTTGAAGAATTCCAGCTCCAACATAAAATATATTTTCCAATCTTCCTTCTATCTGGAAACATTTTTTAATGTATCGTCTCCCTGATGATTTGCCATTTTCAGATTTCTTTTTATCATCTCAATTTGTTTACATCTTTTAGGTTCTGGATCCTGAACAGTACATACTGTGTGCGTGCGTGCGTGCGTGCGTGCGTGTGTGCGTGTGTGTGTGAGTGTGTGTGTGTGAAAAGTATTACTTTGCATTTAAGCTTTTATTTGTTTCATTTTTTTGTTTCATTTTCATTTGTTAAATTTGTTTCCTTTTCTCAAACTCCATCTCTCAGCCTTATTTCCCCCACAATGTTTACCTGCTGCCACGGCAGTACACCGCCAGCTCTGTCCCCGCCCACGCCCCCGCACCTCCACGCCCACTCATTAAAGCAGGCTATCCCAGGGACCATAACACTGGAATTGTAAGTACTGGTCACTAGTGCCTTAGATCTAAACTGGCTCTGGTGTTATATTTATGTGGGCTTTGGAACCTTTTACTGTATTTCATGTTTCATCCAAGTCTGACATACTTTTTGTTTACAGCTTGTTGTTTTTTTTTTTCCTGCTTCAGGGCATTGCAGTTGGTTGTTAAGGTGTTCTGTTTTCGTAATATACTAACCAGGGGTGTGTAACAAAATACATGATCAAATCAATGTAGCCAATATTATATGTTATAAAATGTATTTATAAATAGCACTAATTATTTTGAGATTAGTTTGGCTCAGATAAAAGTTCTCCTACAACTTTTTCATTCTGCCATATGACTGATCACTATCAAAATAACCCCAAAAAATTGATTGTGCCCAGAACATAAACCTTGCCTGTCTCTATCCACGTTATGCTGTAGTATGCACTCGAAAGCCTAGTTTTGATTATTGTAATCGGTTTCAGATGGTAAGTACAAAATCCACATAAGAAACCAAGGGGCGTATTCTCTGTGAGGATTATGTGCACATTTCAATACACTAAAATCAGATTTTTTGCTACTTAATAAAGTCACAGCACCCTTAACACAAACTAATATTAGTTACATGGGTGTTGTCAAATACTATGTTGCTAATCTACTTCTTGTGTTATGGTCTTTTTAAAGGCAAGCTATTTTGAAGTAACATTTTGTAACATTGAAGCTGCTGTTGTGCCTATGTGTGTGCACAAAAGGACTATTAAGTTCCTACACACACACACAATCACACACACACACACACACACACTTCCAGTGACGTCAACCACCAGCTGTCTAATACTCACTGGAGCCCTTAGTGGTAGAGAAGCTCCACCTGCTGTGGTGAAAGACTTACCTGCTCCCTTGATACATTTTTCTCCTCTGTCATGGACATGGCCTGTATATGATTCTATTCTCCACCTCCTCTGCCTCTTCTTTTCTCTCCTCTCCTCTCCTCCTCTCTCTCTCTCTTTTTTGCGCAGTTTAAAGTAGCATCTTTGAAAAAGAAGCAGGTACTGAATCCCTCTAGACTCTAGGCTTAAGCACTGCTGCCCTGTTCCTCTGCTCTTTCGAACTTTCTCAGTTCTGCCTTCCTTGCTCTGCTCTGCCTTTTCATGCACATCGAACAGTAACATCCCAGCATGCCCTGTGGGATCAGTAGTATCTGATAAAGTCGCAATGGGGAAGGAGGAATCAGGGTGCTAACAAGGAGTCTATAGTAAAGCAATATTAAAGGTGTCGTATTTAACTATACAACATTTGGTTATTCTTCATTTTACTTTTAGATTAAAATATAGAAACAGCATTATAACCCCACCCTGGCAATAGCACTCCTTCCCCTTGAACACTTTTCCCTGGTTTACAAGAAAGAGCCTCCTAATTGATGTCTTCTCTTGAGATATCATGGATTTTCACCCCGACACTTTCCTGCCACCCTTAAGTTCTCAGGAAGCAGTTTCAATTAAGTCTGTAAAAATAAATCCATACTGATAGTAGGCATTCTATACTGCATAGCCCAAAGGCCTAACTGCATTTGTCAGGAAAGGAGTATGTCAGCAGCATAGGTTCTTTGGGGTGTCCTCCAGTCTCCTGAGAGAAAAGACAGTGTTTTGCTCAAAACGTCTGACTTTAATTAGCCCTAAATGCTGAAATACTCTGGTTTGTGTGTTAAAAGTAGATTACAGTACATACAGTTGATTTATCAAATGTGTCATCTCAGTACTAACATACTTGCGGCATTTTTTTCACATTTTTAAACCTTGCATTGAGTACTGTGTGGTATTGATCAAACGTGATACCACAGTATTTTCCAAGATTTGTCATGATGTTGCTGCATCTGATGATATTTAGAGTTATTAAACTTAATGCACACATGATTCCTGAGCACTGGTATGTTATAAATCTGCTTATTTGATTTGTCTGATTTGTCTTTAAATAATAAAAAAGACATTTCAAGAAAATAAAATGTATGTGTATTCACCATTAAGCTCAACGGTGCAGTCTAAAGTGCACAGTAAATTACATTTATTGACTTTCAGGTGTAAAATATACCAACCTGGACAAAAAGAACTAATAGCTTGATGCATGCCATTCTTTACTATAATACAGTACTGTTTGAAATGTAATACTCATAATCTGTTGGTAGCTATAACACCGACAATTAATCCAGCACTTACAATTAATCCAGTGTTACATACTAGTACAGAGCATTGCCATTTTAATTTAGTTGAACTGCTTCAAACTCATTAACATTAGCCCTCAAACATAGTTTTACAGTTTTCTGTACATCCGTTTTGTTCCTCTTTGAACCTTTTCTTTTTATTTAAAAGTATTTTACTTCCCTTTTGATAGCTTGGACTCTGTACTAACAAACAGCATGGAATTAGAATTTTTACCCAATTTGACTCGGTTACCTCCGTCTGTGAATAGCGGTAATCCTGTTATAAATGTGCCTGTGGTAATAATGAACACTGATTATTTTCTATGGGTCTGTATGTGTTGTGTGTGTCAGGGCACTGCTTCTGTGGTGTCAGGCACCCCATCTGTGCTGCTCAGCTCCTTGAACACAGATATGGTGTGTGAGCGTCTTAAAGTGATGGAAGGCATCGACCAAAGCATGCTAGCACAGTACACTGCCACTATCAAGAAGGTAAGGTTTGTGTATGTGGGGTGGAGTGAGAAAAAAAGAATTGGTCTCATACATGTATCAGTTAGATATATTTGATGGGGAGAAAGAGTTCTCATGTTCTAAATCTCACATTGTATCATCTTAGGCCAATGTCAATGGAAGAGTTCTGTCCCAGTGTAACTTGGATGAGCTGAAAAAAGAAATGAACATGAACTTTGGAGACTGGCAGCTCTTTAGAGGAAGTGTAAGTACATTTGCTGAGCTGTGTGCTCAAAAATTGACTTGTCAACTTCCCTCTTCTTTAGAAAGCTCACTTGTCAGAAACCATGATTAAATGTAAATGTGTACTTTGTATCAGTGTAAGCTAGTTGTTTGTCATGCAATTTAATGAATTCCTGAATGTTCAAACACATACAATACTATTTGTGCTATCCTGCCAAGAATACATTTATACTACAAGAGTAGAAAAGGATGAGTTTTGTGTGCAGGTGATGGATATGCGTCATATGGAGAGCCAGGTCCTACATGAGGAGGCTCCCAGTGAGCATGGCAGTAGCATGGTGGGCCAGGGGGAACCTGTCAGGCATCGCAGCTCTTCAGGTCATGGTGCACCTGGTAATTCAGACACCTCACCTATGTACAACTTTAATCTGAGCTTTGAAGAGCTCTCCAATGTGGGCCTGGATGAACAACCTAGACAGAACAACCCTCAATGGATGGTGAGTGTTTTCTTAGCATTTGCAAAATTCTTTATTAACTCTTTCTTTAGATCAGTCCTCACAATATCTGTTGCCCTCTGCAGACCACTACTCATCGTACCCCCAGTATGTCCAGCCTGAACTCTCAAGAGTCCTCCAATGACATCTGCAAGCTAACTGACAAGCAGCAGGCAGAATACCGAAATGCCTACCAAGAGTACATTGCTTCCATGGCCCAGCTCGAGGCAGCAGGCGGTGGGGCCGAGAAGCCAGTGCAGCCCCATCCAGGGCAGTTTATGCACTCTGGCTCTGATGACAAGAATAAAGACGGTGGTGATCAAGATGGACGCAAGTCCTACCCAAAGCGCAGTGGTGGAAAACCAGCAGATGTGACTGATTATGCTGCAACTGAAGCTGCCACTTTAGACCCCATCAGTGAGGAGGACGAGAAGATGGACCATGGTTCCTCCAAATCCCTGCTTGGACGAAAGACCTCTGGGGAGAAGGTGGGCCTCTTTCAGAGTGCTGACCTGAAACTAAAGGCTGCAGGTGGTCTGCGCTACCAGAAACTGACCAGTGATGATGAAGAATCTGAAGAGTCTGACAATGCCCCTCTCCTTAAGGATGGGAAGAAATCTGAGTCCAAACGCACCGAAAGCGAAGAACAATCTCTGGCCAAGGGAAAGGAGTACCTCTCTGATGGGATGCTTGACAAGAAGGACTCGTCTGACTCGGGTGTCCGTTCTAACGAAAGCTCACCCAACCACTCTCTGCAGGATGAGGAGGCTGACCTGTCACAGTCGGAGAGGACGAATTTGATTGAGCTGGACGAGGATAGCATTGCTCGAAAGAGAGGCCTGCCTAGTAGCCTGAGTGGCCTCCAGGATCCAGCAGTTGCCCGCATGTCCATCTGCTCTGAGGATCAGTGCAGCCTCTTGGCTAGCAGCCCTGAGGAAAGCTGGCCTTCATCCAAAAACTACAACCTCAACCGGACGCCCAGCAATACCACCCTCAACAACAACACCAATGCTCAGCAGGGGAACCGCCCACGCCAGTCTGCCGATAGCTCCATCACACCCTCTTCAAACACAACTAGCAGCGAAATCATTGTAAAACCTGGTTCCAGCACCAACACCTCCTCCACATCCACCACCCACAACGAAAATGTGCGTGTGGTGCACCTGAAGAGAGGCCCGAATCCCGGTGACCCTCCAGAAATCTGTGCTGTGACCTCGGAGACAGTCACTTTCGGCGAAGAGCGCGAGAGCATCCTGTGAAAACCTGAATCCTGGTGCTGAAGAAGTCTGCTTTCAAGCTTTAAATGTTTGGTTTTGTCATGTGAAGTGTTGCATGCTCAGTGAAACCTGTCATTCCAGTGTTCAAGTGACGTGCTTGTGTTTCAGTGTTGAGTTTGTGGTAGATTGCCCACTGCAGTTTACTGCCAGCAGTGCTGCCTAAGCCTTTTATTTGTGATGTGCTCCTCCCATTGTTGGTCACTTTCAAAATGCATGTCAACTGAAGTCCTATTTTGTATTTAATCTATTTGTTTGTGAAATATGTCTAACAGTATTACCGCTTCCGTTCATTATGGAAATTTCCTTACGAAAAATTTTAATGTCACGCCTAGCACAAGCTGCTGTGCCAGCTCCTAAAGAACAATGACTGATTATTTTGGGCTGTAATGATTAACTAAAGTTTATACACAAGCCAGTAATTACAGGATTTTTGTCTGGTCTTTTTGACTGTAACTGGCAAATTATTCTAAGCTGACCCTTAAGGAAAAAGGGTTAAACCGTGTCCAAACTGATCCAAACCATCATCAGATCCTCGTGCTTCTTGCTAGTCGTGATGTGTTGAATCCTATCAGTGGCATGTTGTCTGCATATCTGTCAGTGTAGGACGGAGTTTCTTAAACGCAGGACCAAGTAACAATCATCCAGAGGCCAAGATAGATCATATGACTAAAGGTTTTAAGAAATAGCATGCAGATATATGTTTATTCTTGCAGCAGTGATGCCTCAATCACATGCTGTGGTCTTCCTTTGGATCCTGGCCTCCAGTTTAAGAAACTCTATGATAGACGTTTAGTAACAGTGAGCATATACAGCAGTGACATGCATGTGTCTGACTGCAGTAAATGTAATAACACTAGAAGTTGCATGCACTGTGCTGTTACTTCAGCTCTTCTGTGTGCTTGTGATATCTCCCTCAGGCAGGAAATTGGGATAAGTGAGAACTGTCTGTAACATGAAGAAAAATAAACCACAAAAGACACCTTTGTGTTGTTTTTTTTTTCTTTGAAAGAAACCAAATGACCACTCTCGCCAGTTCCTATTTATTATGAGCCCTTGGTCATTCATTTGAATAGGTTTAGTTCTGATGGTTTCTGTCTGCACACCTCTCAAAGTCTAGGTGTGTAGACTAAACAACAGGACTGATTTTGAAAGGACATGTGTTTTCAATGAACGTTTAGATAATTCAATTGTATACTGTGTGCAAAATAGAACTGGACAGCAAAACACATCTTTGTCTAAAATCTACAGGTCAGTTCATTGGTGAAGAATGAGAAGCTGACCCTCATACAGTTGCGAGTGCCATCAGTTGTTCAGGAGTTAATGATTGAAAATTGCATGTTATTTTTGTCTGAATAGAGGCTTGTCATAGTAGTTGTTCCCAGACACATTGTGAACACCAGCTCTGGTCCCAGAAGCCTCAATTCCTGCACAGTTCGGTGATTTCATTGTGTAATCACTCCTGGTTTGGCTCATGAGTAAACAAACAGGTTTAGTAAGGCTAGGTGTAACAGAGCAGGGATGGACCCAAATCCATCCTGGCACCTTCATGTTACAGGCCTGGACCAATAAACCAACATGAACATTTATTTTAGATAAAATGTGCACTTCACCTGTTTTCAGGCTATAGGCCAAGGTCAGTACAAAGACAGCAGGCTGGTTTTGTAGCCTACATCATTTATTTTTATATAAAAAGTGCAATTTTACAGTACTGTTATAAAATTATTTCGTAGCATTACAAATGTCACATTCTAGCAGAAAAGAAAGAACATACATCGATTTACGTTACAGCACTCAAAGCACAAGGCGAACGTTTCTAAAGCCGTTCATCCGTGCGCTCCATTTAGTTCGGGTTTCTCAGGGCTAGTCCTGTAGACCCTCCCCCATTTTAGTGCTTTCCCTGCTTTAACACACCTGATTCAACTCATCAGCTCATCAATAAGCCCTTCATGGAGGTTAACTGGGTGCACTGGAGCAGAGAAAACACTTAAATGCGCGGTGCGGTGAGGGACTCCAGGGGGAAGGTGCAGCCACCCGAAAGCCACGGTGCTGGGCAGCTCAGTGTCCCGGCTGTAACACGGAGTGGAGCTCCATACACACACACACACACACACACACTACACTCTAACCGAAAAAAGGCATTTTAAAAGGAAAAATGGTGCATTTTCTTCATTTTGTTTTGCTCCATCTCAGTCAGTGTCCAGTAACTGATATCTTCCTTTGGAAGAGAGAAAACTGTACAGCCTGTAGATAAATATAATATATAGCCTATATAAAAAAAACCCCACACTGAATATTTTTTCACCTCCGTTTGAGGGAAATCCATGTCATTCAAGACGAAGTCCAGGCAAAGGACACGGAGGAATAACAAAAAAGGTCCTGTTTTTGCTCCACGACCGAAACACCTGCAGAAAGGGAGAGAGAGAGAGGCGTGTTTAGTTAAGGCACAGGGAGCAGAAGGACAGGGATCCGGACAGACTGGCGCCAGACAGGAAGCCGGCGTGCTCGAGGTTTTTCCCCCAGACTTTTAACCCAGCAGAGCAGCAAACACCGGGCACCAATGAGGACACACTGATAACAGCTCGGGTTTCTTTTTTTAATCTATAACTGAAATGTAGTGGTACTGTGAGTAAAATAACAACTGAATGCTTGTCCTTCTCCAGCCTGGCCAGCTCTCCCCATGCGGAGTGTTTTTCACTGCCTCTGTTGAATGTGATTTTATCACCGTCTGTTTAATGAGCTGATATTGAGGGTCTGAACAAAGTTGTGCTTCTTACCTGTTTAGCTTCAGCGCGAAATCATGTGGTCATCTGAGGTCATTCCTCTTGGACAGATGCTGCACTGTAAAAAAGAAAAAAATCACGCACATTTTCAACTACGGGCTTTAAAGAAAGTCCTTTAAAGAAAACTGTTCACTACTAAAGGAATGTCATGGTCCCGCTAAGACCATATACCGTAACTGTATAGTATGACAATATTACAGGTCCAAAGGTTACAAATACTGGCATAAAACATTCCTGTTTCATATGTAGCATTACTACTGTTTTTTGCTGAACGTTTGAATAGACTTGTTTTCTACGTCGAGCTCGCGTGGCCAAAGGATCACACTAAGGGTCAAAGAGTCAAATCAACACTGTAAAAGTCATTTCAACAGGACAGATTCAACACTGTAAAAGAAATCAGTAAAAAAACCTAAGTCAATATGACACTAGGAGCGTCGATTGAACACTAAGGTACAATTTAACCGTGTACGAGTCAAATTAATGCTAACAATTTAACACAAAGTAAATTTACATTTTCAAATCAACACCGACATGAGAATCACTGTATAAGTCAATCACTTAACATCAACTCAATACTGAGAACCAACTCAACCCTGTAACGGTCAACTCAGCAATAAGAATCAGTTGAATATTGTAAATTCGGCACTAACGGTTTATTAATCATTGCAATAGTCAAATCATCACTAAAAAACAACTACAAACTTAGAAGTCAGGTCAACGCTAACAGCCAATTCAACTCTAAGAGAGCCCATTCAATCCAGTACAGTAGTTTAACCCTGTCGGTGAATTCACGGACAGTCACTTCCTAACTCAGTCAATTCAGCAGTTTGAGTTCACTCACTACTCTCAGAATCACAGAGTCAGCACTGGTGTTTTTGATCATATTGTGTTCGGTATTGTCACTGTAGTAGCAGGTAGAATCCTGTGTGTGTGTGTGAGAGAGAGAGAGAGTTGAGCAGATGTGTGTGTGGTGTTTACCGTGTCGTGGAGAGGAATTAGTGCTCTCTCTGGACCCCCTGCTCTCTCTGGATCTCCACTCTGCTGCTCGGGTGCGGGAGAGAGGGAGGCCGAGCTGGAGTCCAGAGCGTTCTGGAGGTCCAGGATGTAGTCGATGACATGCTGCAGGATCTCCACCTTGCTGACGCTCCGGTTCTGCGGCAGGCTGGGCACCAGCTCCTTCAGCCGGCTGTAGCAGTCGTTCATGTTGCAGAGCAGCCCGAGAGGCTCGTCCAGGCAGCCCTTGCTCCTCCAGACGCCCAGGTCCTGCTCCAGGCGCTCCAGCGTGTGGGACGGAGTCCTCCTCAGAGGCAGAACCGGGCTGATCGCCTTCATACTCAGCGTACAGTGGAGCCCTTTTGCCTCTTTTCTACCTTAAAAACTGAACAGAACTCTGGGAGGCTCTCTCACACAAATCAGTCAGTTCACACCCCACCAGGCCTTCCTCTCTTCTAGTGTTTTCGGTTTCTCTAACAGCCTGGGCTCGATGAGCTTTATTATAAGGCTCGATCCTTGAAGCGAATTGGCCAGCATATCCATGTCCATCAGCCACTCTGAGCAGTGCGATTGGTCCGTGAAGTCCCGCCCCGTCTGCATTCTTTCCTCGTGGTTGAGAATCCAACAGGAGCGGGCAGATGCTGAAGGTACACTACATGGACAAAAGTATTGGGACACCTGACCATTGCGCCAACAGGTACTTTAATGGCATTGCATTCAAACACACTTTAATATGGGGGACCCCTTTGCACAAGATTTTGGAGTTTCTGTGAGAATTTGTGTACATTCATTCTGTAGAGGTTTTTGAGGTCATTCACTGTTGGAGAAAACCTGGCTCGCAATCTCTGGTCCAGTTCATCCCAAAGGTATTGGATGAGGTTAAGGTCAGGGCTTTGTGCAGGCCAGTCAAGTTTTTACAAACCCAACTCATCCATCCACATTTTATGGCTCTTGCTTTGTGCACTGGGTTACAGAATAGAAAAGGTTCTTCCCAAAACTGTGTCCACAAAGTTGGAATCATGCCGTTGTCCAAAATGTTCAGGTGGCGCTTGCTTCCCCTCACTGGAAGTAAGCGCCACATGAATTCAAGATGTGTCCCAATGAATTTGAATTCATGTTGTATTGTTGCATTAATAATAAAAATGCATTAAAATAACATCAAAATAAATGTAATTACAAGTTATGATATTTAAGGTGTATTTAATTATTTATTCATTTATTTATTAATTCATTCATTTTTTACTGATTTAATGCTAGGGCTGCCAAAAACACATATGCGAGTCACAGTGGATGTGAGTATTTGAAAGAATGTGACTCTAAGCTCAAAGTGTCTTAGGAGTTTGACTTGAGATGACTGTACACATACAAGAAACGTAATCTTATGCAGGAGCTCTTAGTGCCTAAATACAGAGACTGACTTGAAAATAGAGGTTGTGTTGAGTGTTGCTGGGATCTCAGCAAGAAATTTACAGGAGATATTTCATGGGGCTCTTCAAGATGTGCACATATAAAACTGACCGCAAGCTGTTCCCCAATTAAAACACAAAAGGAGATCAGCGATTTATGATGCAGTGGGATTTTAAGTGGTTTTTAACACTTCCCAGTGGAATTCAAGGTTCAATGCAAAACATTATGCACATTTAGTCTAGGACAGTGTCTCTGGACCTGCAAATATTGCTAAATATTCTGAAATGCCTGTTCGAAATCGAATGCGTTCTTATATTCCACTCATGTATTGGAGCCATGTTTTGGAGCAGCACTGGAAACAGACATACACTGATCATCTATAATACTGAAACCACTGACAGCTGAAGTGAATAACAAGGTTAACTCCTGAAATGGCACATGTTAAGGGGTAGGATACATTAGGCAAGCAAGTGATGTGTTGGAAGCAGAAAAAATGGTTAAGTGTAAAGATCTAAGTGACTTTGACAAAGACCAAATTGTGATGGCTAGATGCATGGGTACCAGAACCATTACAGCAACCATTACAAAAGCATTTGTTTCATACCCCGCACTTTTTGTTTCCGGGACAACGGCTGAGACTCTGAAAAGAAAACCTGCACAGCAATGTTCCAGCATAACATGTAAAACCTTCCCTCAAGGCCGTTACTACAGTAAAAGTGGGATAAATTCCCTGTTTATACCCTTGAGAGAAGAAATGTTGTATGAGCTGCTGGACACAGTGTTTATGACTGTTGTATGTTTTCTGATGATACAATGTAATGAAGTGCAGTACACTAATAGGTTGTTAACTGTCAAAAATATAAATGTTCTAATGGTGACTAGCTATCATGTTTAATCAGATTCCATACTCATCTGTATCCTGTCCTAAGTAGGAGGATCATCAGAAAGATCTAATCAGGGAATGATGTTCTACTGATGGCAATAAGTATGCTGGCAATGCATGAAGCATACTGGTCAGTATGGCCACAGTATAAAGGCAACAAAATGGATTTCAGTGCAATAAACACCAGGACACTAGTGCTGTGGTAATGTTGGGATTTCAATACAGATTTCAATACATACACAACCAGTGCACCAAAGCAACCATTGAGAGTCCATGCTGTGGGAACTTAAATGTAGGTGATGCAGTTGGCATTAGTTTTTTATGCCCTTTTTCATCCATTTCTGGCTTTCATCCTTTTGTTTTTATTCTTGTTTTCTTTCCCTCTGAACCTGTTTTAACATATTAAGAAAATAAAGCAAAACAAACAAAATGCTCAGTGAACTCAGTTGAGACATGAGATATGGAGTCCTCTGGGAAAGTCTGATGTGCGAGTTTCAGGTTCTTGTCCAAGGGACACATAGAATTGTGTCTGCTGTCATAATACAAAGTGTCGGTGAGTGTTTTTTGACCTTTTTCTTCCCCAAGATGTTGGAAAACAAAAGGGAAACGTCTAACCTTACTCGACTGAATGGCATCCCCTGGACCACCACACGAAACTCAAGAGTCTCTCCGACTCTCTCTCTGCCCTTTATTGTTGTACATGGGCCAGGCGGAGTAAAGTTTCAGGATAATGCTCTTTTCTCAGCTGTTTCAGGGAACTGTAAGAAGAACTTTTTTTTTACACTGTCATCCATTATAAACCACGCTCCATATATACAGGGTTGCCAGATACCTCAGATGAAATCTTCTTTTAGGAGGACCTCCACTTCTCATTTCCTCCAATTTTCACATTTTCCTCTTGGTCTTCCGCCTAAAACAGTGGCATGTTGGTTTGAAAAATTGCTTTTGTAGTGCAAATTTGCTGCATAGTTGTTTAATCTCAAGTTGTAATCTGAAACATTCAATGAAAGGCTGAATAAAAATGACATCCATTGCCAAAACTGCACATGATCTCAGTTGTTTAATTTGAACCGTTTAACACGTCATGGTTTTTCAGTAAATACGTATGACTCTTCTTGATAACTTGCTGGTAGTATAATTGTATAATGGTTTTAGTTTCTTCCATATGTTTTTTAGAGAAAACAAACAGATCCAACCCACAGGAATGCCCACACGATCTAATCTATGTCTATGTGTGCAGGAGTTTATAATTTATATTAACTTTACATTCAGTATTAAATACATTCCAGCATCTGTATCTAGTTGGGAATGTCTCCCGTATTGTACACACATTCACATTATGAGTTGGTACAGAGTCCTGGCTGACCTCTCAGTATGGCCACAGTGCCACAGTCCTATAACTCTATACTTGTCCTGATTTGTGCATCTATTTTACAGCTTCTGCCTTTTGTGTATTAGAACTTAAGAGCATTATAAACTATTACATTTTGGGGTTAAAATATGGACAATTGGACATGGACAATTACATGATGACAACCCATTCAGTGTATGACTTTATTT
Organism: Clupeocharax schoutedeni; assembly: GCA_037974565.1. NCBI lineage: Eukaryota > Metazoa > Chordata > Actinopteri > Characiformes > Alestidae > Clupeocharax > Clupeocharax schoutedeni. The sequence continues at coordinate 4,589,719 of JBBPDH010000151.1, forward strand.
TTATTAAAATATGGGAAGAAAATGTTAAGTTTTTTAAGAAAATGAAATCTGATTTGTTTTCTGTGAGTACAGTCACTCCACTGTGCCCAATCACAATCTTCCTTATTTTCTCAGCCTGTCTGTTAGTGCCTCAAGCCTTTAAGTCTTTATCAAGGCATCTAATGCTGAAAGACTTGTGTGGTCCATTAACCCTCCTTTTATGTTGCGGGTCAAACTGACCCGTTTTAAATTTTAAAAATCTAAAAAAAAATAGTTAAAATTAATTTTTCAGTATGAAACTTCTTGTGCTTGGCTTAATAAGGATAATGAAGATATAAAATGAAAATGGTTCATCTCACATATGTGTAACCCCCCCCTGCATGTTTATGTTACATAGATGATGTTCGGG
>JBBPDH010000151.1:4633026-4643101 GCA_037974565.1 Clupeocharax schoutedeni
CAGTGTGTGGGGACAGTACCTTGCTCAGGGTACCTCAGTGGTGCCTAGCGGTCTTGGGAATCGAACCTGGACTTTCTAATCACAGGGTGAATGCCTAACCACTAGGCCACCAGCATATATACAACCGGTCAAAAGTTTTAGAACACCCCAGGTTTTCAAGCTTTTTTATTGCAATTTAAACAGTTCAAGTCCAATGAATAGCATGAAACGGTTTAAAGGACAGTGCTGAACTGCGAGAGTTTTAAAGATGGTAAGGTTACCCAGAAGTGGGCAATGATTCTGTAGCCCATGTGTCGTCCTATAGCAGGATAGTGACCCAAAACATAAGTCCAAGCTCTGCCAGAACTACCTTAGAAAAAAGATGGTGAGCTGGTAAACATAGATTGGCCAGAAGTCTTCAGACTCTGGAGAATCGAGCTGCTTTAGGATAAACCGGACAGAGGAGTGAAAACAAAGCAGCCTACAAGTGTCGCACACTTATGGGAACTTCTGCAACATGGTTAGGAATACATTTCTGCAGAATGAACAATGACACATTAAACCGCTTGAATTTGTATACAATAAAAAAAACAGATAAATTGGGTGTTCTAAAACACACACACACAGACACACACACATATATATATATATATATATATATATATATATATGTGTGTGTGTGTGTGTGTATAATTCTGAACTGGGTTTGTTTAAACATGGCTGGGAGTCACGCTGGGCTTTGTGTTCCACCTACAACTCGTTACAGAACACAGCTGACACCTCCTGTTCTGACTCACTCTTTTTAGTGGCTTGGGCAGCATCTGCTAAAATAAATGGTTCATTAAAGAAGAGATAAACTGATTAAACCTCCCAGAATACAGCAGTCTGGAATATTATTGTATTCTAATGCGGGGCTTGTGACAAATATTCTCAGAAGGCGGCGGAGGTTCCTTGAAACTCTCCAGTGCTCTGGGGAATGGGGAGAGTGTTTTTACGAGATGAAATGAGGGGCAGAGAGTGTGTTGGAGAATTTTAATAACTTTACATTGTTCAGTAAGATTATTGGTCAAACACAAAAAATATAACGACGCTGTTTATTGCTTTATTTTTGTAAATGTCGTTTTATAGCCCATGTGTATATTTATGGTGGCAATAAAACCAAGTCACTTGAAATTGATTTAAGGGGAAAAAAAAGTGGCACATAAAGTTGCTGCTGAAGAGACAGAAAAAATACAGTTCCAAAATATTCCAAACACCAAGCTCTTAAGCAGGCAAACCCATGGGCTGTGGAGTATTATATAATCCATCATTTAAAACACATCTAGAAGCTATTATACAAATGGAGACTCACCACAGTTCAAGCAGGTTCATTCAGACCGCTTCGGCCAGTTGACTGTACTGAGTAACCTCAAACCCAATCACTCAGACCTTAGAAGTCTAGAGTTTTTATCCTCATATTGTTATACTACCAACAGTTCAAGTCCAACTCTTTTCTTTCAAATGTCAAAAGAACTGATGTTTTTCTTTCTGCAAAATGACTGCGCGCCACCTTCATCAAGTTCAAATCATAATAAAATATCTCCTGCCTTGCTTTTGAAAATAAATATGGCATCAATCAAATGCTCAGAATTTATACATTCCTCCACTTCTTTCAATGAGCTATGAGTAAAAGTTAATTAATATCAAATCAGGTTATAGCAAAAAAGATTACATGGGCTGTGAGAAGTTCCAACTGTCTGATCCCCTGTGCAGCCAATCCAAGACCTTTCAAAGGGGAGGACAGGGTGTGGGGTGGGGGCTCCCAGTAGTGCCCTACCTACTGAGATCTTTACTCAGTCTCTGTCCACACCGTTCCCATTTCAATTTCATTACCTTCAATCAATATATGTTTTTTAAATCCAGATTGAATCTTCATGGTTGAGCTGACAGGAGATGCCTATCCAGCCAGACGTCCTCTGTGCCTCTGCTTTAACCTCTGCACCCGGGTGGTACAGGCCTAAAAGAAAATGCTCACACGGAGCAGCTGGCCAGCCTGACACTGTGTCCACAGCCCCCTTTGACATTAATTGAATTACACGAAAGACAGTGAGGCCTTGTGACCTCTCTATAGCGCAGACCTAAACGATAAGACCCGGGAGCTAACTTCTCTCTCACACAATGATTAGCTTGTCCCTAGCAGCTAATGCTAAATTTTCGCCTTAGCGGAAGTAGCTCAGACCCTGGGGGTGTACTGAGCTCCAAATTTGACACCAAACCCACAGAGTCCGAGCCTCCTCTCCTCTGAGGAAGCCTGATTACAGACATTCAGCAACTGGGGACCTGGAAACTTTGCTCTGCTATCCATTACGTTTAGCCTGACAGTGGACCACCGTGGGTCCCAAAAGGCCCGGAGGCTCTGTAGAGTCCGTCACAGTTCGGTTATTCTGCCGCTCTCCTGATTCTGTCTGTTTTCTGTTCTCTGAAACAAAAGGAATGCATGCACAGTCAGCCAAGCCAGACAGTTTGTTGTGGTGTAAGTCATAAAAGATGGCTAACTAAGCAACAAAAACAAAGTCACTATGGCATGGAGCAGAAGTGAATACAATGTGTTTTACAGCAGTGAATACAAGGGACATAACACACAATTCAGGGCTGGGGTGTGATATAATACAAGTATTAGGAACCTACACTGAGTCTAGATTACACTTTTAAAAAGCAGTATTCAAAATATAGTTACTTTTTACAATTTTAAGATATTTTTTATAATAGTAAGCACTAATAGTGTACAAGCCCTTAAAACATCAAAAAACTTAACAGACTATTTTAAAGTCACCAAATGATGTGTAACAGGTGCTTTTCAGATTGACTCTAATGAGGAACTTAACTGTTTTTTAGCAGAGTTCTTGCTAAAGCCTGAGTGAACTGATTAATCTAAGTGATGAACCAGTGTTATTAAGATAATAAGCTCTTTTTGTGGGTGATGAGTTTAGTATCAGTGTTGGAGTTTTCTAAATTCGTTATGGATGTGCTATTGTCATGTACTGTAATGGAATATATTACTGAACAGTATATCAGGGTCAAAAGTTTGGCTGAGGCCACTGCTGACAACCAGACAATGTCCAGATGTCCTTAAACCACTCCTTCTACCTTCACCAATCACCTAGTGCCCTTCTTTACTCATCCATGCGTGATATTGTATTCCAGTCAGAGTCTGCAGCCTCTACACATTTTGATTAGAATGGGGCCATTATCTCATCATCACTGCTACCATCATCAGTGTCATTAGAGATCAGCCGGCTGCCTGGAATGACCTCATTCAGCTCAATGGGCCTTTCGGTGGATCGGAGTCTACACCCAGAGCTCCCGACTCTGACCTACAGTAATTAATGACTTCAGCAGAACTCACGGCAGCAGCGATTTCCAGCTTTGTTATTTTGCCTGATGAAGTGGACTGGTTCAGGGCCCATGACAGACTCCTGGAGAGTGAAGGAGAGGCTCTGTGTGAGAAACTGTTCTTCTCTGGAACTACCCTGGGCCTCCCCCTCCGGAGAGCAGCCAGACTGTGTCCTTCACCACAGCTGGAAATGGTTCTATTAGCAGCTGGAAGGCTATAGCTGTGATAGGTAAGCCATGAGTTGGCCTTAAAGCCCCTTGAGGCCTGTCTGTGTAGATCTTATAAGGGCTATAGTTCACATGAATATTTTACAAGTTGACTCATTTACCAAAAAAAGTTATCATATTTGTCGGTAGCATGCTACTGGGATCATGTGGCAGATGCTGGGAAAAATGTGTAATGCAATGTGTAAAAATGTGCAGTAAAGATTTTGTGTCAGATTTTGTTTCAGTTAATGCTTAGACATTCTGGTCCCAAAGTTACACAGACCACATAATGCATGTCGCGCTGATGTACGTTGCTTCGGAAAAGAGCATCTGCTTTATGCTGTAATGTAAACCGTGAGCTACAATCACCACACATTTCAGAACCTTCCCTTACACAGCTGTCTGTGTTTCTGTGCAGTGCTTAGAAGAGTCTTTACAGATGATAATGCAGGTAGCAAACAAGATGTTCCTGCACAATAAAAAGCACTGAAACTTTCAGAGTGAGAATTAGTGGCAGGAGTGAGAAAACCTCATGTTACTCTGTTTTACGCTGGTACACCTCAAATGAATTTTCAATATGCTAAACACTGGGCTGTATTTTCTGCTGCTGTACTTAAGGGACTCATTTCCACTGGCTGACTGATGATCACTGACGTGACTGGTGGATTTATTAGTTAAGTAGTCTATGCAAACTCTAATAAGGGCCTAGCTGCAGCCTCAGACAGATTAGGCTTATAAGAAAGAAGCAGTAATTGAATGTGCCACTTAAAAACAAACAGTCTTGTAAACCATTTGTTCATGCCAGCATATGTCTGCTTTATTAGTTCTCTCGCAGCAAATAGCTGTCAAACACACCAGCAAGTACACTATTGTGTCAGTTATCTTTGGTGAAAAAGCTTATAAATTTATGTCAAAATTATTACACTTGCTTTACAGTTCAGTCTCCTTGATCCCTTTTCATAACTGGCACTGGATATGTGTAAGCTGTCGTCTCACTGCTCAAGAGTGAGCACTCAAGGGTAGAATGAATGTAATATCATGTAATACCTCAGAAATTTCACCAATTATGAAAGTTTTGCATGGCTCTAGAAGGAAACATGGTGCAATTGACCTCTGTTACCCTTACACACATTTAAGCTTTAAACTGGTATTTATTTTTCTCTCTAAACCCAAATCCAGTCAGTCGGCCAAGTCATGCTATGAGGCTAATGTGGTGCTAAGTAACAGAAACCTACAGCCACAAAACAGTGACAAACAACATGTCTAAATAATAATGTTGCTGAGAAATTGCACATCAACATGCTTATAAGGTTTTTGATGCTGTGACATATTGTTAATTGAAAATGACTATTCTGTACCATAGCTAAAGACTGAAGAATGAGTTGTGTTTGTACTTTTGTCCACTTTTTTGTCCAGCTTGATGTTAGATGAGAGAAGTGTGCAGTTATGCAGTTTCGGGTATGCAGTTAATGCTTAAAGCTCCACTGGCTAAAAATGTAAAAGGAAGAAAAACTCTGGATATGTCTTGCCTAGCTGACTATATCCACAGTGGAAATTAGATTTTTGCCAGCATGTCAAGAATATCACTACACCTGGTGATGTGTTTGCTAAGACAGAATCAAAATGCCATGCATTCTGATGATAGAGTTTCACAGGCCGCAACCAACTCTTTAATAAGCTCTGAAATTGCTGTAGAGGCTCTAGAGGTATACATTGATATTTAAGAATGCCACACCAGATGGAAATAACTGGATCTGTGAGTGAGTGTGTGTGTGTGTGTGTATGAGGGCGCAAACTTTTATCAAATTTTAACTTTTATCTATACATCTAATTCATGGGTGCCCAAACCTGGTCCTGAAGTGACCCTGTCCTGCAAAGTTTGATAGTTCTTGTCCTTAGACACTCTAAACCTGGCAATTAATCGATGAGTGAAACCAAGTGTGTTTGTACTGGGAAATTACCAAAATATGCTGGACTCTGGATCTTCTGTGCTGGATTTGGGCACTCCCGGGGCTGTATTACAGAAACCTCCTAACTTGAAAATCCTATGTTAACTTTAGGAAGTTTCTGCAATATGGCCCCTAATCTATATGTGTAAAGGGACATGTTCAGTGACATCAATGATCATATAGACTCGAGCTATCCAAATGGAGTGTTTTTGTGTTTTCTGTAGATGTGTGAGACTAAGAGAGAAGTGAAAGTGGGTTTTAGAGAGTGGCAGGGTGGCCTATTAATAAGACTGTGTCAGAGAGGCAGTGGCATGACGCTGAGCAGCCCAGACGGCTCTCTTTAAACGCAGAGCTTTGTGGAACAGAAACATCACTGCAGGCAAGCTCCTGTCATGCACTGTAGGCTCCTAATGCAAATGTGGACTGATACCAGCGTCACTTTGGCTTCGCATCGCAGGCTGGCTGTCCGCTTTAGAGACAGAGGACGAGTTGGGAGATGGATCTGCATGGGTTATCTTAGGCCTCTCTCTCGCTCTATCTCTCCCTCACCCTCTCTCTTTCCTTTTGGTACCTTGCCAAGTGTGGATATTGATAGACATCTTTTAATCCAGTGCAACTGTAAAAAGTTATTGCATAATTGTCTTTATGTCTAATCAGACTGATCATTCTAATGCTCCTCTGGCTGTTTGATAGTGTGAACCATTACTTTGATGGAATACTTGATAAATGTAAAATCATTGTTGGGTGGGTGTAACAAGTAGAACAGGAGAGTCATTCATTTCATCCAATTTTGCATGGCTGGTAGTTTCAAGTATTTGACCAAAGAACTCCTAAAATTTGCTGTTGAGGTATTAGGGGTCACTAGTGTCAATCAGGGGCCTCGGGCATCTGCATAGTCTCCACCATTAGCATAATTACCATAAAATCGTTAGCATACCTACAATTAATTTAGACAATAATTTTGTCTCATTTCTCTGTACAGAACAACAGAAAACCTGTTGGCTTAAAACCCATTTAAAATAGAAGCCAATAGGCAGTTGCTTCAGTATCTGTTATAAATTCAAATTACCAAGCAATCTGAGCTTTTACTGTGTACAGTGAAATGTGTCTGAATTATTATCTATGGTAAAATTTACATCCCTGTTATTTAATTTTAATGGTCCTTGGGTTGTTGCTTTCTTAAATAGCAGTAGAGTGGACTACACTGTGCCTTCATTACAGGGATATTGGATAGATCTGTCAATCAAAAGCTTTTTGGATCGTCACATAAGACAAGTTCATTGCACACATCCATCACTTTTCATGTAGTTTTCCATCAGATGAGTCAAGCGCAAGAGACCTCATGGCCAGACCCGACTGTGTTAAGCCAAGTCCATCACATTTAATTCAGCTGCTGTGTTGTAACCACTTCTCACATTGTCTGACATCTGTCATGCACCAATGTCAAAGGAGATTATATCATTCAGTCACTTTTATTCAATGGCTTTGCACGGCTTATCATAGCAGCTATGACCCGTAAGCCCTCGTACGATGCAAAGGGTTGATGTGAGGAGAGAAAATATGGAGCCGAAGAAAATGAAATGGTTCTCCCTCGTAAAAAAAAGAACAAGACAGGGAAAAAAACAGCAACGCAGTACATCAGTTATTGGAGGCCGCGGGAAACATTTTCATTACTCAGAGTCATGAGGCCCTACTAGTGTCGCGCTCTTTGAAGGTCACTGGACAAGTAATAGGCCATTGCTCTTTGGGCATGTATGTAGGGTCAGCTCTGTGGTTTGGCTCATGGTCAAAAGCAAAAGAAAATGGATGAGTCAGGTAATGACAAGAAGAGCGTGGAATTCCGAGACTACTCCTTGTGATTGATGAAATAGTGGCAGACAATGGCCTCCCCAGCTGCCTGCCCCAGGCGTGGGCCGCAGCCCAGTAAAGCATCCTCCCAGTGGCCGTCTGAACTGACCCCCAGGCTAGCACCTAGCGCCGAGCCTTTGTTACTTCACCTCCACTTTTAGTGCAACCAAAGTGATGGAAGCTGTGCAGTGGAGCTCCATTTTCTCCACTTATAACCTGTAACTGAGAAGACCCCATCACGCTCTTTCAGAAAACGGAAGTGTGGCGTTGTCGAGTTCCCTCTATTCAATTATTAACGCTACGCCCCTGGCCAGAACTGGCATTTACAGCAGCAAGTCGTCTCTTCAAAGCCTGGGCAGGGTCATGCTGGATACTGTTTCCACGGATTGGAGAGCCAGTATGTTCAAAGAGAAGGGAGTCAACGCGTTCGTCTCTCCACCCCCCTCCTTCTCTCTCGCTCTTTCTCTCTCTTTACAGCGTCTAGTCACTCTGGGGCTCAGTCCATTAAAGCCAGCAACATGATCCAACCGTGTGGCAGAAAGCAAAGAGAAGGAGCCGAAAGAAACCGCATGTGCTCTCATGAGCATTATTGTCAGTGCTAAAAAAGCTTTAGGCCAAAGGTAAGTAATGAAGCACAAAGTTATATATCTGGCTCAATTCATTTTAATATGATACTGTATACAAATACATATGAAAAAAAGAGAAGTACAACATATCAATCACAGTATGTTCTGCAAATCTAATGACCTAGTTTTCAACATGCTGTGGGTTATCATGGTCCATAGCTTCATTCAGTCTATGTTATATACAAGATTAAGGACATATTTAGATAGACTGTTTGATAAACATTTATTTGTTTAATAATTCATTTCCATAACAGTTATAGTTTTCAGACTGAGTCGATATAGTTTTCAGACAAACTACCTGTCCAAAAGCTTCTAGGCCTCTATTCATCCAACTTCACAAATCAAGATTTTTAATTAGGAGTTTCTCCAGAAGTAACATTTTAACATAGATTTGTAGTGAGGATTTGGTTGCAGCATCCCCAGATCTTTCTGCAAAGAAAAAGATATATAAAGCAATTTCTCTGTGCATCAACAACACATTTGATTTAAACACACATACATTTGAATAAAAACAATTTCCAAATCTCTTCTTCAGGACGCCCAGTGTTTCAAGTTACTATCCAACAACAAATCAGTCATTTTGGGATATACACAAATCCATGCAAACAAGATAATTAACTTTTTTTAGAAAACAAAACATTCTTGATTCTCAATTTATCTTTAATTGTTTTTAAGGTTGAATATGTTACATAAGGTAAAACATTTTCATGGGAAGGGGAAAGACTCAAGGAGAAAAATAAAGCAAGAAGAGGAGGGGGGTGTCTTTGTATTTGTGTATCTGCCAATTCCAGCTTGCAGTGTGTAAAGGGCAGGCTTGGTGCAGTAGACAGCCCCCTTCCCCCCCGAGGCAGGTGCCACTTACGCACTGTTGGCACACTCCGGAGAACAGGCACCACCTGCCACCTGAACACCAGCAGGGAGAACCAGTCTGAAAGCTCCAGTGACTTTCTATAGCACAAGATTCTACTTTAGACAAGCATGTTTCCGAAGATTTACCCGTAGAGTGCAGCTGCTTAGAAACTCAGACTGCACTGTGTGCTGTAAAACTGGCAGCACCCCAACAGAATAGCAGGACAAATCTAATGCAGCTTGTCTATCAGTGGTTCATACAGGTTTTTTTTTACAGTGTGAACAACTTGTATCAGTAATAAATAATATGAATCACTCATAATCCAGAAGGTCTGGGTTCGAGCCCCAAGGCCGCTAGGCACCATTGAGGTACCCTGAGCAAGGGAACCATCCCCGTGCACTGCTCCCCGGGCGCCGTGTTCTTGGCTGCCCCCTGCTTCACTCGGTGAATGGGTTAAATGCAGAGGTTGAATTGTGTGCTGTGGTGTGTTCACGTATGACAAATGGTCACTTTCCCTTTTTATTAAGAAGTCTGCAATGAGTATTTGCCAGGAATTTTCAGGCATAAATATTCATAGCAGTTTTATGGGCCTACAATTCAAATGAGCGTACATCAGTAGCAATTCCTGTCTGATACAATCTGATACCGACGTACTGGGCAGTACTGATAAAATTCAATATTTTCCAACAATCTCATGGTATCATGTTATATTTAGGTTCTTCTATAAAGATAATGAATCCAAGCTTCCTGAGTGCTGGTATTCTGAGCTACAAGAATGTTTTAATTGATTTGCATAATTCCTTTGTTTTTCATTCTCTTATTAAATTGCACCAAAGAAAATATTACAGAAGGCTTACTACTTATTTCCTTATTAATTTTAACAGATCTTTTATAACAATCTAAAGCATACAGCAAATGACAGTAAGATTAATTGTACTGCTACAGCTAAATTTTTCTGATGGTTTAGGGGGTAATGTGGGGGACGGCCGATAGATTGTTTTTAATTGGTTTTCTGTTTACGTATGTAAATAAAGTTACTTTGCAACGTGGAAACCACCCTGCGTGCCGGCTCTTACTTGGGAGAGAGTCAACGACATGACAATATTATTGTGTGACAGAAATATTAGCATTGTTGTAGACTATATGATGCCCTCTACTAGAGTTGACCTGGATACTCGGCTGAAACGAGTATCCGGTACGGATAAAGCACTTTTGACGAGTACGAGTATCATACGAGTAATACG
>JBBPDH010000151.1:4666490-4680163 GCA_037974565.1 Clupeocharax schoutedeni
TGGAGAACCACTTTTAGATATATGGAAATGAAATGCGCCCACACTAGAGACAAGTTGACTGTAATCCAGTCTGGTGCGTGCAGTCTACGGTTGTTGATTAGGTCATCACTGTTTTTGGTCAAGTAAAAAAAATTTTCGTCCAATACCGAAAATGCAGTTTTTGCCATTTTCAGCCGAAAATTTTTGGTGGCCGAATATTCGGTGCATCCCTACTAAAAAGCTAAAATACTGGAGGATCTCTCAGTGGAGGATCATTCCTTAATCTCAGCACTAGTCTCAGTGATATATACTGAAGGTCAGGGGTACAGATGGTGCATGAAAACTTATTGAAATGATATGTAAGTTAATTGGTTTTGTTGTCGCCTGCAAGAAAAATGATCTTCTTTTATTGTCTGTTGATGTAGCTTTTAAATATAATTTGTAAATGTAATGTATTCTAATTCAAATTTAAGACCATCTATATTGGTCCATTCATCATGAAATGCTCACAGAGTAGAAAGGGCTGTTAACATGGTGCCATGAAGATGAAGAGCATTTTTGCATCATAATATTCTTTGTGTTAGGTTTTTCTTGCATACTTACTCAGGTGTATAAGGCCTCGTTTACACTGCAGGCCTTGATGCTCAATTCTGATTTGTTGCCTATATCCAATTTTTTTACCTTCTCTTTACACTTTTTTTTTCATTGTGACCCATATCCGATTCGCTTATTTACACTTACTATAGCCAAGAGGGGTTGTTACACCACACAATAGCCAAGATGGACAAATGCGTAATATGCTTAATGCTAGCTCTGCAATACATGCAAAATTTGCCAAATAACCCCATGATTTTGTGGCGGAGAAGGAGGAAAAGGGCAATTATTGCAGCCTGCGCATATGTTTCAGTTATTATGGCCTTGACCATTCAGAGGAACGTCTGGGTGCGTGAGAGATCTCAGGATTGGTGGGAGAATATTGTGGCGGGCTTTAGCGAGGAGCAATGGGTCCGAAATTTTAGAATGAGCTAGCCAACTTTCGACACGACATTTCGCCGGGCCATACCTTTGCAGATGTGCCTCGGGGTTGCTCTCCAGTGGCTTGCAACAAAGCCTAGGAAAATCCGATCTTCTTGTTTACATGACAGTCGCATTGGCACATATCTGATTTATATCTGATTTATTTCCACATATGAATGAGGCCTGAAACCGATCTCAAAATATCCTGTTTTCCTGTTTACACTGTCATGGAACAGATCCGATCTGTGTCACATATGAGCAAAAAATTGGAATTGGGTCAAATTTAACTGACAGTGTATACAAGGCCTAAGTTGCAGTGTCAGATAGATTTTCATCCCCGTCTTAATGACTGTAACAAAGCAAAATTTTGAAACCTATGATTCATGCTGAAGTCAGATGAATATTAATTTTACCTACAAGTGTTGGTAATAAGTGGACAGTGTGGAAAGTCTATGTCCTTTCATATAAATAAAAGCCCTTTAATACAGTATACAGTATACCCTCCAAATTTGCAGGGGTTACGTTCCATGTGCACCAACGAATTGTGAAAAAATGCAAATTTGTGCTGTGGTTAAAATAATGCCTAAAATGCCTATTGTTGTAGTGTAAACATTAAATATACCCCCAAATATGCTCCCAGAAAACTTTAATTTAATTTAAAACTCAAGTTTAATACATTACCCTTAACAAAAATGTAAAGGTAAACCATATATGTACTGGACAGTTTACACTGAACTACAGTAGTGCTAGAATGTAAATACCGATCATATCCCTGTATAGACTGTACTGTAATTCATGCACACACGTTTTCTTTGGTATGGGCTGTTGTTTTCTTTGGTATATGCAGGTGCACACAGTAATACATTCATTTAATTAACAGTAATAAAAATACAGTAATAAAAAAAGGGCTTTAAGAAGAACAAAACAAAAAAGACAAGAACACATAGCCAAACACTTGAGCTCCTGCCATCCTGTTGTGTTGTGATGCAGGAATGGTGGACTGCCAGAGATGTGTAACAGGGCAGCAGCCAATATACGGTTGCTTTGTAAGGTTGACAGTACTAAAAAATGTATACAGTTACATTTTATATGGTAATTAGGTGGGAATATAATGTGAATTAAACTGAATTACACTGTTCCGACTGTTCTCTTGTCCTGTTACAGTTAAGCTTTATGTAGTATGTTTCAAATCACACTACTTCACAAATGGTAAACACACAAAACAGAGACACTCTACACATGTAGTAGTTATTAATCTTGCTTATTTTTTTCTTTCCGAAATTCACTCCCAGTGCTATCATGCAGGGAGGGTTTTATTGAGCCTTTGGTCTTCCTCCAAGAGCTCAACAACAAAATTGGCAGAGAATGCTAACGGCAGGTAACAGGTGCTTATGTTGGCTGGCATTGTGCTGAGTGATGGGAAAAGAGGGAGGGCCATCCTACAAACCCAGAGAGAGTGAAGCCATTTATGCTATTTTGGACTCGTGACCACTGATTAAAAAACGGACAACACATATTAAAAAATTAAGACTATAAACTAAAATGCATTAGTCTGTACCCTGCTCTCTTTATTACACAGTGTTGATGACCTAGTGGGTAGCACACTTGCCTTAGGACCAAGAGGTCATGGGTTTGAAGCCTACCTTCAGCATACCACCACTTTGTTCCTGGGCAAGACTGTCCCCTGGAACAACGTGGGGTTAAGGGTCTGGAGCAATGTCTAGTATACACAGGTTTTCACCAAAATTTCATTCAGCGATCAACATCAATTTCTATGCACCATCTATATGCGAGATTTGATACAAATTACCAAATAAATTAATGTGGAGGTGCACTGAAATAATCTTAAGAAAACATTGTGAATTCCTCCCATCACAGGAGAAAGTGTCTCTGAAGGTTTAACGTATCATTTTTAGGCACTTTTTGCTAAACCAGAAATACCCAGGAAAATGGCATGGCCCACTTGAAGAAACCAAAAATCAGTGGACCAAAGAATCGTTCCTGGCCTGTGGGCTCTGACGGATGCTCTGAACTTCGTTGATGATGCTTAAATATTTAAACATTTTCTGATCTCACGCTCTCTGGCTCAAACCACATTTGTTCACAATTATGTAATTCTGGGGCTTTCAAGTTGGACCCAGTTTAATAACTTTTTTCGATGGTGGTTTGAGGGCACACACACATGCCCATACACACACACACACACACACACACACGGAAAGGAATAGAGAAATTCTCATTAGCTGCACATGAATAAGTCATGAGCTACTTGTGTAAATGCCTGAAGAGTTATGCCACATCATATTGATCATGCACTACTGAGGAATCAATGAAACCAATATTGAGATAAATATCAAAGATCAAAGGCCACAAAAAGGGTTTAGAATGCAATCCTGGCAGCACTATTTGTGTGCATGTGTGTGTGTGTGCACTTAGGCTTCAAATGCATGAGCATGTGTGGGTGTCTGCCTGTAGGGTCATCCTTTTAGAAGCAGCATGACTGGTACTGAGGAAGGTAGCAAGCTGCTGCTCTAAATCCACACTGAGCACCATCAAATTTCTCCCTGCATCTTGCTAATAAACAAAAGCCTCTGTCAGCTGTCATGCTAGTCTTAAACCTTCAAATTTACACCCCCTAGTGGTGTAGATACCGTTGTCTACACTTAAATTACATTTTAGAATTTTTATTGAGAGAATAGTGATTGTATCACCAAAGTCCATTTCAATCGTATTAAATGTTCTGTCAGGATGCACAATTTATTGACAAGCACTAGAAATATTCTCGAATGGTTGTCTGGCTGATCTCCTGATGAAGATGAATAGGTTTTACTAGCTTAAATTTGTGTGTAAATAAAGACATCAGTTGCAGCCATTGGGGGGGGGGGGGGGGTATAGTTTGCTTGTGTCTTCGTACAAAATTTTACACCAGTTAGCTGATGGTGTAAACCGTTTGGTGTAATAAACCAAAATCAAAACCTTGCCAGTATTCATTCATTTTCTGTAACCGCTTAATCCTTACTTGGGTCGCAGGTACCCTGAGCCTATCCCGGTGCCAGAGGTGCAAGGCAGGGACTCACCCTGGGCAGGGTGCACACACACACACCCAATTCACCTGACACACAAGTCTTTGTACTGTGGGAGAAACCAGAGACCCGAGGGAAGACCAGAACCCGGATTTAAACCCCCACCCTGGAGGTGTGAAGCAACAGTGCTACCCATTGCACTACTGTGGGGCCACTTTGCCAGTATTTTTGCAAAGCATGGCTTTTGTCCACAAACCACAAACAAACAGGATCAGAGAAAAGTGCACTTCTTACACACCAAAATATATCCTTTCATTGTCCATGCTAGCAGAAGAAAGAAGAAACCATTGCTTTCTCAATGGCTGGGGAAAAGAGAATTATTTAACAAGGTGTAATGGTCAGTGACTCTGTAACATACTGAATAATAACCACAGATATGAGCACTCACTGAGAATAATCACTGTTTGCAATTATTATACTCAGTCACTGCTGGTTATGGTGCAGAATTAATATGGTACACTTAAGTGAACTGTAGCATACGTTGGAGAAAATTAAATGTGGACAAATATCAAAAGTTTCAGTTTAAGTTTGTGGTAATGCAACTGACATCGAACTTCACTCCTTGCTGTCTTAATACAACTCTGCCCTTTGGGCTTAAAGTTTAAAAAGCCAAGCGTCAGTTCATTGCTGTCATAATTATGGCTTATATATTAGATTTGTTGTTAATAAATCATTAATTGCTATGAAATATAGTTTTATGAATAGCATGGTTTACTATATAATTTATGGTTGTTGAAAATGAAGTATTAAGATCAATACCAGAATTAAAGGGTTGTAGTTCAATCACTCATACTTTAATGCCTGTAAAAAGTTCCTCAAGTTCCTCAAGAATTAAAATCAGTCCATGACTATTGTTAGCTAATTTATGATTAGTGCTCCAAGTATGTTGCTTATTGTTAGTGTACTAAGGAAAGCAGTGCTTGGAATGTCCATGAATCAAATCTAGACAGCTGCATGCGAGTAAAATGAGTTCTTCGATTAGTTCTCGCCAAAGGAAGTAAAGCAATTGTGTTGATATAACATATTTTATTTATGTGCAGCCACTTGACATATTTGAATCAGGGAAATTCAAAGCACGTTTATTTTTAATGTGCTTTGGTGTCTTTGGAAAATAACTGGAGCTAACTGGTATGATCTGTGTTCATATGACCCTGGCTAGGCAGCGCACTGTCTCGCAGAGAGTGAGGAATTAAGGCAGTGCAGGCTGATTAGACTTCATTTTCTGATAACGCATGGTTTTGGAACTCGCTGTGCAGGACAGATCGCCCTCATTTTCTCCCAGCTTACTGCTCCACTCCTGCTCCTAATGACTTCAGCTGCCCTTATACACACACACACACACACACACACACACACACACATACATATCTGTGTTGAGCGTCAGCATGTATCTAACTGCGCAATCCCCACAGAACTTGTTATTACAGTAGTGTGTATGTACACCACAGCCAGATACACCAGCTGTACAATACCTTGAACTGATTATTAAAATAGTGTCAAATTTATGTCATATTATATCTGTAGGGTGGTCTGCAGAAACTCTTACAATGGTGAAACTTTTTCTTCAAAAAATGCACCTGAAAATGTATTTTTTTTTTAAAGATGACAAAATCACATTTAACAATGTATTCCTGTGGATCCCACTGTTTTATCAGGAAACTATTTGTCATTATACATGTATGAATCTTTCTCATGCCTATAGTCAATGTCCCATTTAAATTTGGTTGCTACTCATAAGCCATTTTCAAACATGAAGTCTGGGGAACGACTGCACTTTCACACATGTAGCACATGGCTGGAGATTTGTATGCATTATCACCTACTGCAGGTACAGGTTGTAGTCAAGACGAGGGGTAGAGCATTCAGGAAGCAGCCACCCGGATATGGTGTGGTCACATAGCAGGTTTATTTCCGTCCCTTGAACTTCATGATCATGATTTGGTGTTGCTACCTTACAGACACAGTGCTGGCACATGAAATTATTTGTAAATTAATTACTTTAAGGTCCTATTCCTCTTTTGCAGTAAATGCAAAAAGTCTAGCTAGCTAACTGTAGCTTTGCCACGTCTGTGTCTTTTGAAAAGTTACGTCCTAGTAAAGCCACGTTTTAGTAAAGTCATGCCTTAGAAAGTTTTCATGACATAATAGACTTTGTTCAAGAAAATATACTTTCAAAACCCATTTTTATAGACATGAACAGGCTTACACTGGGCACCACACATTGAAATTAAGGCATGATAAGTCGACTGATGAGCTTGAGCGAACAGGTAGGATAGGGCAACAGATTGCCAAATGAATTTTGTGGAAATGCGTGGATTTGTCAACTCCTGTTACACCAACTCCAGTTTTCAACTAATGGGAGTATTCATGTGACTTATCAGCTGTAGTTTCTTTTGCGCTCGTCAGTCGACTTATTGTGTCTTAATTTCAAGATGGCGGCAACCGGAAAATTCCCTGTAGGTACTGTCTGTATAAACTGTCTTTTTAATAAGGTACCTGTGTACATTCAAAGTTCTCAATGTCTCGTTTTAAATATTAGGGCCCTCAGAATTCTAGAAATGAAGCTTGGAGCTAATTTCAGCCTGTTAATGGTGTAAAAATAAAGATTTTCCTGCACTGGCTATTTGATGCCCCAAGCGCTGTCATTATTAGCCTAGCAGAGCCTTGAGGTTAGGATCAGCTAAAAGCGCAGTGTTTCAGAATGCAGTGGGCAAATGAAGGTGGGATACTCAACAAAAGTTCATACTCATTATCATGCTTAAATACACCCCAGGTCCATTTCACACCAAACTCCTCCTTTAACTGGCACAGATCATTGCTTATTATTGCTCGACTTAAATCTTTTCTCAGTGTTTCTGTTACATATCCAGTAAATCAAAGTGCAGTGGTGATGCCACGGATTGTGTAAATAATAGTAATAATGTGTGGTCGTCTACAGCCACATAAAAGTGGAGGTTAAAAAGTCCAGTGTGATTCACACCAGTACCATCAGGGTGAGCTGGAGTGGTGTTTGTGATCCACAATCAGTGCCCGATCTCACTAATGCTCTTTTGACAATCGAATCCACACAGCAATGTTCCAAAAACTAGTGTAATGCCTTCCCAGAAAGGTGAGACAGTTACTGCAGCAAGAGGGAGAAAACCCTGATTAATACCTCTCATTTCAGAATAAAAATTGGATCATGTGGTCTGTAAAAACTTTTAGACATACATATAGTGTTTGTATGTGTACGCATACTCCCACATAATACTTACAGAACTCTCTCTCTCTCTCTCTCTCTCTCTCTCTCTCTCTGTCTGTGCAGTACAACCCCGCTGGGCTGGAAGACAGTTGACGGGTCAGGCTGTACTCAGGGTGATGTAATCCTCAGCGGACGGCTGGCAGGCCTGACTCACCAAGGCTGATTGGGGATCAGCGGGAGTCCTTCTGCCTGGGCCTGCTCGCTGAACCACTAGAGCGGTAGACTCAACATGATGCCGGTGTATCATGCTCTAGCTGAGCACAGACAAAAACATTGCCTCCCATGTAGGCTAAACTGAAATGAAGTATGCTTATGGTGGACAAGATACATTTTACATTAACATAAGCCATACTACCCCCAAACAGAAGAATATAATTACATTCTAGCTGTTCTAAAATGTGCTACAAAAAGGAAACCAGAAAAAGTCCATCCACAACAATCTCTTTAGTTAATGCGCAATCTTTTGTTTCAAAGTCAAACGTTTAGGTCCATTACATTCTAAAAGAGTAATGGGATGCTCTCAGGTCTAGACTAAGCAGAATGCAGTATCAAATAATGCTCTCCTACGATTTATTTCTGGAAACATGCCCAAGCAAAAGCCAGTGGGCCAGGACATACCTGAGTGACAACCTGATGAAATCAAATTCAACCACAATCTCCTTGTTAGCTGAATAATAGGCTGTTTTGTTGGGAAAGAAAAGGAATACGGCAATAGTGCTACAAGTGCCAGACAGCAAACAGATGCAGAATTCCCCTTCTTATGACTGATGTGTGTAAATATTTGCCAGTTCAAAATGAACATGTTGATCCCTTTGTAACCAAAGTGTAGGTGCAACACACATTTTTTGTTGTCTCAGTACAAATAATTACAATCCCTCTGCAGGGAACACACTTCTGTACATCTTAATGCACAATTACTGTCTATGTGCTGAATGTAACATATTTTGAAGGAATAACATCAAATGTGGCCTGTGCACAAATTGTGGCATATTTTATGTTATTTTATTATAGAGTAGTCGTTCCAAGACCACCCGCATTTAGTGAAAAATGCATATGTTTATAGGGTAAACCCTAAATATGCACCCAAATATGCTCCCAAAATACTTTAATTTCATTTTAAACTAAAAATGTAAAAGGTAAAGGTACCTGTAAAGGTAAACCCATTTTCATACTGTACAGTTTACACTGAACCCCCAGTGCTGTAAAATATTGATATTACCCCTGTATAGACTCTACTGTAATTTAGTTGAATGTATAGTAATAAAAAACAGGTCTTTTAGAAAAACAAAATGAAAAACACTAGACCACTTGAGACGCTCCACGGGGGAAATTCTGGTCTACAGCTGTTACACATGCATCACAGGGCAGTTGCCAATCAGAAGCAAGGAGAATAAGTAGTGTTTTCAGATTGGCTTCTTTCAAACCTCCCGCCGCTGAGTACAGCTGTATTTATCCATCCCAAGACCCGCTTTCATTGTGTTTTTCTCCACAGTACCAAAACATTTACAGTTATTTTTTATATGGAAATGTGGCTGAATTCACAGTAATATTTATGTTACAATATTAGTTTTTATTAATAATTTAGCACTAAAATGCATGAAAAATTATATACGGCCACAAAAAAAGCTGTGACTTCTGGGCCTTGTCCGCCACACCCCCTCATCCTCATGCTGGTTGTTTATGTTTCGGTGCGGTGCTTAACAAACTAGCATGAGGACGAGAGGGCGTGACAGACGAGGCCTGGACATCACAAAAGCAAAAAATATCTGCCATTATTTGTGCGGTTCTCTTAAAAAATCTGCAATGAACTGAAGCAGTGACTGCTGCTCTGCGTTAAAGTGGGAGTTTACTCTACTCCAAAATAAATGTGTGACATTTACTAGAGAGGGGATTCAGCATAGAACAATCTATGAACTCTTCTCATGGGGCACAGCAGGGAACTAATAACTCACTCACACTAATTCCACACACTCAAACTCCTAAGAGCCATGTATCGGGGTGGTGGAGAAAAAGAGAAAAGGCTCAGAGCACAAAGATCAAAAGAGATGCAGCTGAGCCTTGTTTAGTCACTGAGAAAAGTTAATGTTGAAGGAATTTCGTATTATTATAACTGTATTATTTTTTTTGTACATATATAACGGCGATATTTTTTTTATCGCGCGATAAGAATCTTGTGCGTAAACGCTAATATATATATCAGAGCTGGGCCGTTAATGGCGTTTCCATGCGATTAACGGCGTTAAAAAAAATTCATGCCCACCTCTAATATATATATATATATATATATACTCTTACATCGTTGTGCGTATTGTTAATGTGTCAATACACTGGTGGCCTGGTGGTTAGGGAGTTACCCTGGTCATGGGTTTGAATCCCAGGACTGCTAGTGGCACCCTTGAGTAAACCCCCAAGAGGGGATTGCGCTGGAATGAAAGGACTGGGAAAACCGGGTTCAGGGGTTGGAAAATGAAATGGAGAGTGTTGGAAGAAAGAGAAGAGGTTAAGCGAGGAGAGAGAGATGAAAGGCATCTCTGGATAGACTGAAACCAGGTGCCCTTGCAGTGCAAAGCCTGGAAGAAAAATAAGCTAAAAAAGACAGAGAGAGCAAGGAAACTGGATACTCTCTTGATTGGAAAAAAAACAGATTGATAGATAGTTAGACAGAGAACAAGGAAGCATAATGAAAAACAGGAAGAATAAACAGCCATTCATGTCGGAGCCGTGCAGGGCTGGAACCACCAGTAGGATGATGCCATCAAAACTTTTAGCTGGAGTGACATGATCACACATCTAGAATAAGGAGGTGTTGATGTCATCACAACAGGACACTGTAGAAGAGGACTGGTGTTTACCAGGAGACTGAGGTAAAGAAAAAATCAGCAGCTTTAGGAGCCTGATATGCAGAAGGAGACAGTGTGAGAAAGCACTGGAGGCAGTGAATCACAAGGCTAGAATAAAGATGTGCTGATGTCATCAGCTTCAGGTGCTGAATGAGACAAGGGGATCTGTCTAGTTCTCAAAATCTTCTGAAGTTATGCCCTTGTCTGATGTGCAGGCATGATTGATCTCAGAGGAAGAGAGAGTACAAGGGAGCAATGGAGGCCCTGGAGTCAGGAGAAGTAGCTTACTGGAGAGAACTGGGTACAACAGAAAGGGGAGTCAGAAACATAGACTACTTGGACAATAGTACTGGGACCATTATAGTACTGAGACCACCTAACCATTATACCAACAGGACTTTAATGACACAGCATTCAAATACATAGATTTTAATATGGAGTTTGTCCCCCGTTCCAGTTATAACAGCTTCCACTCCTCTTGGAAGACTTTCCATAACATTTTGGAGTTTCTTTGGGGAATTTGTGGCCATTTATTCTAAAGAGCATTTATGAGGTTAGGCACCGATGTTGGACGAGAAGGTCTGGGTGGTAATCTCCAGTCCAATTCATCCCAAAGGTGTTGAATGGGGTTGAGGTCAGGGCTCTGTGCGGGTCGGCCAAGATCTTACAAACCAAACTCATTCAACGTTGTCTTTATGGAGCTTGCTTTGTGCACTGGGACACAGTCATGCTGGAATAGGAAGGGTTCTTCCCCAAACTGTGTCCACAAATTTGGGCGTATGTTGTTGTTCAAAATCTCTTGGTATGCTGAAGCATTAAGATGGACACTCATTCGAAGTTTGGGGTCTAGCCCAAACCCTGAAAAACAGGTGTATCCCTATACTTTTGGCCATTTAGTGTAAAAAGGGAATAAACTAGGGTGATTGTGTTCAGGTGTGGCTTTGTCCTTAATTTCAGTTATTTCATCATTCCACTTTGAGCACCAAACTTAATTATTAAACAGGATCTGTAATGTCTAAGGTTAAATGCACTACCTATGAATATGTGTAGAGAGAAAATGAAAAACCAGTGAATGAAAAAGCTCATCCCAGAGACCTGTGTCAGCATGCATCTCAAGGACTGTGTGAGAGCTTGTAGGTGTTCACACCTGCCTAATTAATTTCCACACCCAGATTCCCATTTGTGTGTGAGCCTGTGTGTAAGGTAACAGATCTGACCTGGTGCATTTCTCCAGGCTCATCAGTTGCCATGTTGTTTGAGACATATGGTGTGATGGTGCTGTGATGTGTGTGAGAGAGGAGGTGCTGTTGACAACCACCACAGCGCGCTACCTGGCCCACTTCCACACCATAAATTTAAATGAATGAATCATGCTGGCGACATATGCTCAAGCGACTCTTCCCTTGCCAGAAGCCTGGAGGTCCAGTACTCCTGTAGCCTAATAGTAATTCCACAATCTGTTCCTCTGCAGTCTCAAGAGGGATCCCCCTTCCCGAACTCTGAAACACAGCCTGAGGACAGGAGCGCTTTCATCCAAGTGCATTATCAACCAATACATCTCACTAGCAACCGGTCTACACATATCCTCTTTTATCGTCTCTACATTTCCCCAAACCACTGTACCATAACCATCACTGTTATACGGCACAGAGGATGCTCAGAGGGGTAGTTGATGTGCCATGTTTCAGCTAAGGTTTTGCTCTGATGATTCTCGGATTCCAGACCATAACAATGCACATTACACATGTTAAAGATTTATTCAGACCACCCATTTTGATAGAGAAATTCCAACTGTCCTAAATTTTTGCATGATTAAATGAGGCAGATTTAAACCAATGAAATTCTAGAGCAACTGAATCACTTTTCACAGCAGTGGTATATATATATATATATACTGGAGAGGTATATGCATATATAGAAAAATAGTCCCCAAAGAAAACTCATTTTTTTATATTTACCTGTATTTTATCACTATCAATATGCACACCTCTGCCTTTGTCTTCATTTCAGCCATTGATTTGTGGCAAAAGTAGAATGGCCCTTTAACCGATTCTGATGCATTTAACTGAAACTGAAACTGAAAATTCACATTGTGCTGAAGCAAGGCTTTTTCCCAAGATGGCAGAATAACAAGGACATACAGTACTGTACAGCACTGCTGAGTGCAAAAACCAGCACATGCTCCAAAAGCCTATCTCAACCAAAAGCACGAGGCCAGTGACAAGCTCAGCGATGATCTGCCTCTCTTCCTTGCCAGAGAACGCTCTTGCGGTACTACAGGTCTGTGCCCAAAGCTGATGTAATGCTGCCACGCTCACAGATGGCTGAGTAATTCAATGCCATTTTCACCCTCTGCTCTGTTAGCTATCCCAAAGCATCGGCAACTTGTTAATGACCAGACTAGGCCTGAGAGCGTCCAAATCTTTAATGCTGAGAGTCAGGTGCAGTCTTTTATGAGTGCTTTATTCCACTGAAATGGCGTGATCTGATATGCTAAATAGGCCCAAGAGAGTCACAAGACATCAGGAGACAGCTAAGCTGCCTCCCCGCAGACAACAGGTGTCCACCCATGGAGAGACGGCTATATCCTGCTGTATTGTGCATATAGAGGGAATAAGCAGGACACCAGTGACGAACCGTATCATTCTGAATGAGTGTGCTGTGAAAGCCATACCTGCTACATGATAATCCAACCCCAACACACCCTTGTACGTGTGAAGGTCAAAAGGGTTTGGGACAAAACGATTGCTTATATAACTCATTGTTATAACTAGCTCTTAACAGACTATAGATATGCCTCTTTTGTTTATGGTTGTTTTTGTTTGTGTTGCATTTTTAATATTTTTCCTTTTTAGCCTATAATTATTTTTCTATTTAGTCGTTACGGCTACTATTTGTATTTTTATAGCAATACACTTATTTCTATTTCATTTTTCTGCAGTAGAATAATTATTGTATTTGGACTCAAGTTCTGCACTACTACTATTTGAACTGCACTTCATTATTGGTTTGGAACAATAGGGTTAAAGACACACAAGAAAAAATTATTCAATCATGTTTTTATCACAAGCTCTCCCATTGAGACATTCAAGCACTGAATTGCGGAAGTGGCAGAGGAATTAACCAATCGCATTTTGATTACCAATGTGTGGCACTATATATCATGGAGGAAAACAATGCTCTGCGGCTAACACATCATCATTAGACAGCACAATCCGCTTGGACGAGAACACTGATTGCCTATTCTAGTATGCCAGCTAACAGACGCCTGTGCCAGCCACCATCATACTGAGTGATGTGGGGGACAGAGGGCCACTCTACCCACCCAGAGCACTTACCTTTGCCTCCACAGTTGCCTCTGGTCAGAAAATAATCTCAGTACACATAACCAGAGGTGGAAAGAGTAATAAAATATGCTACTCAAGTAAAAGTACTATTACTTCTATGAAATTTTACTTAAGTACGAGTAAAAGTACTGGCCAAAAAATCTACTCAAGTAAAAGTAAAAAGTAA
>JBBPDH010000151.1:4691177-4703565 GCA_037974565.1 Clupeocharax schoutedeni
GAACAAGGGAGGACAGGGAAAAACAGACCAGGACAGACACGAGAGCTCAGTAGACTGGGGAAGACGAACGGGGAATCACGCGAGGGGGCGGGGCGACCGTCACAACCAAACTCGCTTTGTGCACAAGGATGCAATCGTTCTGGAACAGGAAAGGACCTGGTGCAATGAAGTTGAAAGCATATTATTTCGTGAAATTTTCGTATACTGTAGTTTTCATGTTACCCTTTACAGGAACTAAGAGACTGAAAAGCCTGAAAACAGCCATAGCCCATCATCCCTCCTCCACCAAACTTTACTGCTGGCACTAATTATTCCATTGGATTACCTACTCCTGGCATCCCCAAAAACAAACTTATCAGTCAGGCACCCAGATAGTGAAATGTGATTCACCACACCAGAGAACACATTTCCACTACTATAGACTAAGTGGCGGCATGCTTCACACAACTCATCGTTTGGCATTACACATAGTAATCAGCTTGTATGCAGCTGCACAGCCATAGAAACCCATTTCAAAAAGCTTTTTATGCTTTTTTATGCTAATGATTCTTCAAGTAGTGGTTTGGAATTCTGTAATGAGTGATGCAACAGAGGATAACCACTACACTCTTTACCACTCGATGGTCCTGCTCTGTGAGTTTGGGTGGTCTACAGCTTTGTGGCTGAGCTGTAATTGCTCATAGATCCATTTCACAACAGAAGCACTTGCAGTTGGCTGGGGAACATCTAACATTTTTACAAATGTGGCAAAGATGACAACCCATCCCTCAATTTCATGCTCCTCTATGCAATGGTTGTGGCTGAAACATTTGAACTTAATAACTAGGTGTTTGCATACATTTGATCAGTGTATTTTACACTTATCTGGGAAAAAAAGCTTTTTTTATGATTCTGCGTTTAATTCTTTGTAATAGTAAAGATTTCTGTCAGCAAGAGTCCTTAAAAACAGTTAGTTTATTAGAACTAGAAAAGTAAGTTCTATTGGTTCCCATTTGGTCCAGTGTTTGAGTATGCAGTGGGAATAGCCTAAGTCAATTTTATTCAAATAAATTTGATCCATTCAAGGGCATATAACAATTTCAAGACATTAAACGCAGATGGATAAGAGCTGCTACATGAAGTTCTGCACATGTGTGATATGATGAGAATAAAAGACTTGTATATATGAGTCACTTGAAGATCTGAGAGGAGACCGTGGTTGGTGTGGGCGACAGCCCATACTGTACTGATTACTCAGTATGTCCTCAGTACTGACCTCACTCTAGGCATTTTTTGTTGCGTATAGTGAGAGTGTGAGCCTACAGTGGAGAAACTATCAAGAATTTGATTCAAAGCAAACTGTTAAACCACCATGACTGACCCCTTCCTGAGCTGTGCTGTGACTGTAGGTGTGTTTACATTAATTTAAAAACCAATTACACTGAGCATCATGCTACTTTGCCTGCTGTGAGAAAAAAGAAAAACCTTTGCATACTTTCTGAAATGTATGCCGGCAAATTATACAACAAAGTTTGAAAAGTGGGACATCTCTGCACTTTTTGGAGAAAGGAAGATTGCACCCTTGCTATTTTTCTAATCAGGTATATTCAAAAATGTATCTCATACATCAGTGCTCCCTACATAGCTAATCTTGTGCTGCTGTTGCTTGAACCATGAATTTCCTTTAAAAACATACTCTTCACACTCCACCTCATTTGCAGAAGAACTTTTGTAAAGATTTAGGCAATGAAAAGGTCTACTGAAAGGGAGGCCTTAAGCAGCTTCTCTATGGCATCGCTCCATCTTTATTTTTAAGAGTTTCGAGGTGGTACGGGCTATGTGAGGGATTTGAGAGGAGGTGTGATGCTGTAAAGAGTGAGTAATGGGTGTACTGGCTTGATAGGGTTCAGTGGATCTGGGCATCAGCTAGAAGTCATTGGGTCTCCACTCCTGCATTATGGCACGGAGCCAGATGGGATTACTCCTGACTCACACACTCAGCCAGTGGAGCTAAGCCAACTCTATAACCCCCACTGTGGCTTCTACTTGTTGCACCACTGCTGGGGTAGGTGATGAAACTCTGAAGCCATGCTGCTATTAGTTAACACTAGCTCCTGTCACACACATCTTCACTGCTTTTGCTAATTAAATCCCAAGTCACCTGCTCGGAGACTCCTTTCACGAAGATGTGACAGAAACTTTGAGAAGGGTAAAATTAATGACATTGCATTAAAATCCATAGACTTTAATATGAAGTTGGTCCCCCTTTACAGCTATAACAACTTGAAAGGCTTTCCACAAGATTTTGGAGGAAATTTGTGTCTGTGGAAATTCATGCCCATTCATTCTGTAATGCATAATGTGTGTGTGTTGTGTTTTGGAAAGAAAATGCCGAAAAATGCCTTTTTTTACAGTGTAAATCATAAATATGCCCCAAATATGCTCCCAGAACATTTTAATTTCAACTCATTTTAATTTTAAAAGTAACGGTAAGGCCTCGTTCACACGGACGTCTGAATCAGGCGTTTTTCTGGTGTTCGTGACGCCAGATGAGCGTCTATTGAACGCCGCCCGTTTTTCTGCTCATTGAAGCAAATCAAAGCGTCTACATGGGCATTCAGCCGGCTGCGCGTTCGAATAGCGTCAAATAAATGCTGCATTCAACGTTTTCTTGGTGTCAAAATCCCGACGAACGTGAGGAAAACGTCGCTATGGCGTTTACATGGCGTTCGGTTGACATTCTGGAGGACCGAATATGTCCCATGATTCTGTACGGCAACTGAAAAAAAACACGTTTTACGAAAAATGTCAGACATTGATCCAGCCCATCTCGTGGAAGAAGTATAACAGAGACCAGTGCTGTGGGACATCTCCTTAGCAGAATATAGTGACTGCTACAAGATGAACAAGGCTTGGGATTCTGTTGCTGAGCGACTGAGAGTATTTACTGCCCCACAGGTAAATACACTACAGATTGGGCATCAGGCTGGCGTTAAACGACATGAGACTAATGCCAGTCAAACGCCTTGCTGACGTCGATCATAAATTGCTACCAAACGCCACAAAAATGCCTATGGCGTTCAGAGTGTGTTCATTCCGAACGTCCGTGTAGACGAGGCCTAAATAAGTAATCAGAATCAGAGAATGTTATTGCTTAAAAAACATTAGCATTAGCGGTTAGCATTAGCAGCGCGCGACGAGCCCAAACAAAGACTCGTACACAAAAGAAACATTGAAATAACTCTCTTTAGCCACATGTTTAGACAGGGCTCACCTTACTAATACTAAATAAACTGAGATAACTGTTGAAAGTTGGGGGGAAAAGTTTAAAACACTAAAATACAAGGACAAGACACAGAGCAGTCAGGCTACATGCTGTAGCAGGCTTTGTCTTCTTCTTTTTATTGCAGATGACAACTTTTCAGTGTATTACCACCACTATTAGACTGGTGGCAGTAATTCTATAAGAACAAGAGTGTGGTAACATTTGGTTTGCAAACACTTTGAACAAGTAAGGAGGTTTTGAATGGCAGTGTTCCCTTCAACACAGTTACAGTTCAAATATTTTTGTAAATCCCAACTTAAACCCTAGATATGCCAAATATGGTCCCAGAACACTTTAATGTCATTGTAAACTCAGTTTAATGCATTACCCTTAAAGAAAATATAATGGTAAATATATGCATTAAATTCCCCGCCAAGATATGCAACTCGGAAGGTTGTGGGACAAAAGTATTGGGACACCATGGCAAGCACAAAATGTGATCTACAAATGGGGATCTACTGAACTGTGGAGTTTGGAATGTCTGAGTGCTTTTCCTGCCGAGATATGCAACTTGGAAGGTCATGGGACAAAAGTATTGGGACTTTTATGAGGTGAACAGGGTGGTGAACAGGGCCCCTCTGGTGAGTTGAACAGGGCCCCTTGTGTGAAAACATAAAAAATATATATATTTATTGCCACAAAAAAAGCAAAAAAGGCAGAGGATATTTGCAGTTTCCATGTTCTTGTGGGGACTTCCATGTTAAACAATGAGTTTGGTTTTCAAAATATCTGTGTGTGACTGAATCGCGAATAAGCCTTCAAATTCAAAGTGACACCTCATACAGTACAATAACGCAGATTTTAGAATAATCTCATAATGTTTTTGCCAAGATAAATATGTCTGATCAGGACTTAGTTGTTAAATGCACTGAAACAACAGAGTATTGTGATGACCCAGGATGGCAATGTGTGTGTTGTGTTGGCTCATCTTCATTCACATGAAGTTCATGTGAGTTTGTTGCTTGTGTCTGCTTAGTTCTCTAGCCAACCACATGTGCTGAAGCCTGTGCTGTAATTGTGTGTTCACCCAGTGTATGTTTCCCACAGATATTCCTGATACCACATTTTCCTTGGTGTTATCACAGTAAGCAATAAAACAGTTACTTTTGCTTTCCCTTAGAAAATCCATGTGTGTTTAGATAGCAGCACCACTATATTGGTAACATGTTCCAAACATACTCTTTACTCTGGAAAACTGCTGTGGAACATGTTTCTCATGAACATTTACTGACAGTATTTGACAAACGCCCATTGGTTTTTATAACAAGTGTGTTTTGAATCTTTTGAGAAGGGTTTCTCTTCTAAATATATGGAAATACACTGGAATGCTCTCTTTGTGTTAAATGCCCAGACTCTATGGAAACCGCAGATAGAAATGACATTTTACATTAAAAAATACTGGAGTGTTCCTTTCATAAGATGGACAGTTTGAGAGAAAAGAGAGAAAAGCAACACAATGAGAAACATCTTAACAAGAGAGGATCTATAAATTGGTTGTCATACTGTATGAAAAACACCATGTTTTTTCCTAACCTCCTGCCGCTCTAAGCATGGTAATCAGGGCAGTTTCACTCCAGCATGGTGCTACACGCTAATTGAAGAGGGGAATGAAAAGCACACATCAGAGGACCGTTTTCACTGGTGAATGTGACATCTACTGAGCACCTGGTGAGAGAGCTACATTTAGAAAGTTTGCTGATTGGAGGATGAGTGTTCTATTTATCTGATTACCTTGTATAGAAGGTCTCTGAACCAATGCTATGAGGCATAACCCATAACTCTCTTCCATGCTCTAGTCCTCTCAGCACGAGAGGTGACGGCATACACTTGCCTGCTGTGTTGTCACTGTAACCTCCCACCAAACACATGAACACACACACACACACACACACATGCACTCATCTTGATGACGGTGCTCAGTAGAAAGCAGAAGCACTGTAACCAGCTGTGTCAGCTTTCATTTAAGGTGGCAAGGTGGCAATTCGTCCCTCCCACTAAGAATGAAAGCCCAGATTGAGTTTGAATTGGCAAGGTAATAAGAGTGATGCTGCATGGAAATTGACAGGGAGTGAAAGGATGAGGTTGAATGGGGGTTGTAAGCACAGATGCTCTGCACTTCTGGCACTTTATGCACTCTGACATAAAAAGCAAATATATTAACATAATGTATCTGCTGGATACGCTGACCACTGTGATACAGGGGCCTCCTAGCGTGAACTTTTGCACTCTATAAATGTTGCATGTCTTTGTAGATCTAATTTACTCTGCCTGAATGATGTGAAGAGAATATCAGGAAGACCAGCTAACCTCCATGAACCCTGCTTTAGTCTCAGGGTTCAGCCCCAATACAGATGAGTAATCTTGATTATGCCTTAACTATTGGCTATAACACCATGATCTGGATCTGGATGATTGCATGCATATTGGAGAAAATAAAGCAGGGACCAAAGTGTGGTCCAAAGGCCATGTTGTCTTAGGTCTGGGGTCTAAACAAAGGACTGTTCTAGAAAAGCACAAGATTCTGCATTTGGAAAGAAACCTAAAGGTAAGTGATGCTAATGATGATAATCACGGCAATCTTGCAGTTAAGACACAGCTGAATAAACAAAGAACAACTTAAGAAAGCTGTTTGCTGAAACAGCAACAGGATATCTTCTTCACGGTCCCTGTTTCTGTTGCGCTAGCCTTGATACAAGACACATGGAGCAAATCACCTCAATCTGCTCACCTTTTAACCATGATTCCATGATGAGTTTCAGATATGGAGCAAAAGGCAGAGAGATTCATTTGATTAAGGCAAGAACAGAAATATGCTTTGCTTTAAATATTACATATTGTTTAAAAAGACTGAATCTGCATGTTAAAACTTGGTGGTGGCCCTTCTGGGACTATTGCAGAAAAGCCTTTGCACCTTAAATGTCAAAACTCAAAATAAAGTGGGGAAGTAAAGTGGCCCCTTCTACTCACATGTGAAAACAGCACAAATTCTTTCTCTGCAATTAACTCATTCACCAAGTTTAGTCGATGGACAGCCAGTGACGCACACAGCACCCGGGGAGCAGTGTGGGGACGGTACCTTGCTAAAGGGTACCTCAGTGGTGCCACTAGCACCCCTGGGATTTGAACACACCATCTTTCACTTGCAGGGGCAACTCCCTTACCACCAGGCCACCAGCTGCACCAAGCCAAAAAAACAAATAAAACATTTCCACATGACAATGCTAATAATTGTTATGGGATTCTGGTATTATGTTAGCACTAAGCTAACAGCCATTTACATTAACATTTTGCAACTGTTAAGCATGTTATAGACATAGTAACCTTGTATGTTAGTGGTTTTACTGTTAGTAAATTGTCATGGCTTGGAGCTGCCACTGTTTTCAATTTCTCAAATTTCCTACCCTTTCTGATTGGTTGATTCTACTGTCACTAATGGCAATATTTTTTTTATCGCACAATAAGAATCTCGCGAGTTAACGCCATTAACGGACCAGCACTAAATATATATATATATATATATATATATATATATCTTATTTTATGAAAATCTTTAAGCCTGCTATAAATATCTAATCCTACACTAATTCTGATTTGGATGGTGGTCTGTGAGTTTGTGATAAACAGAAATATTATGATTCTATGATGAAAAACAGCTACAAATGCTGCATATCACATGATCTATTTCAGTTCTATTGTACATTTTATTATTATATTTACCCAATATTCTGTTTTTTCTTTAGTTATTAGACAGCCGCCTGTATATGTTTCTATTTGAAGAAAATATTGAGTTTACTAACAGTTAAGCAATTAAAGCAGGAATCTAATTTTGACCTTAGTCCACTTTGAACTTTGACCACTGGACCACAATTATGGACACTGGCCTTTGCCCTAACAGACTGACAGTCAGAAGGGGACTGGTGTAGGATGACTAATTTCTAATTATACAGGGGATGCTTTTCTCATCAGCCAAATGGACATCAGCCAGATGAAAATAGACTTTTCCCTTCTGCTGCCTCATGTGACCTGATTGGCTGATCAGTTGGAGCTTGTGCAGAATTTTACATTTTAACAGAGAATGGCTTTTGCTTGCAAAGAAGTCTCTTCATAATAATGGATCAACTGTGTTCACAAATCTCTGGGAAAAACATTGAAAGTGCCTAAGAAATAGTTTTGTAAATAATTAAATGTACACAATTCTCCACCAAATATTTAATTGATTAGCCATGACAAGTTAGGTATCTGAAGATGGTTTCTTCATTGAAGCCCATCCCAAACCCCCTTGAGAGGTCACCAGTCCAATGCACATATAGGAACAGCTGAGCATCTTCTCTGAATGTCTTTGGACTGTGGGAGGAAACTGGAGCACCAGGCCAAGCAAATACCTTTGCTCATCATTTTTAAATAAATGTCAGGAATATTATTTGTGACCTAGAGTATGTCACACAGTCCCTCTCACGACAAGATCTCTCAGAATCAACAACTCTCTTGAGTTATTAGGAGCCCTGAGGAGACTTTGAATAATCAATGCCAAGCTCATTCAAACAAAGCCATGTCCTCTGGAAAATTGATGGCTGTTTGCTGGATTTCTGAGGCCTCAGTGCCTCTCCATTTTTTTTTCTACTTATGGTCCATAGGAATGAGCACAGCCTTGTCTGGTGAATGGTTCATCTTTTACAGTGGGGACAGACAGATCAAACATGTGTGGTGTCTCGGCAGTCACCGGTGCTGTAGCGCAAATAAATTATGACCGACTGACTGATTCATAAGGTCAACAAATTTTAATAGCTGTCACAAGGTTATTGACAAGGCGGAGGCTGCGAGTTGGATTTGTTTGGAGAAAAATGACGCTCAATTTGCAAGGTTTCACTCTTCTTGTCCTGTGTTCCTTTTATGGCAGCAGCCGTGATCCTCATGTGACTTATGAGGACAACAGCAATGGCAACCCAGCTCAAAGACCCTCTCCAATAAATCAAGAAAGCACTCTGCTATAGCCTAATAAAGGCTGTCTGAGCCAATTAAACAAATCTTTATCTTCTTGCACCCCTGTCTGACTGGATGTAAAAAGGGAAAACAGACAATATTATTACTAGGTTGTTTAACATGCACACAGAGAAAGAAAATAATGAGAAAGAGAAAGTGAGGGGTGGTATTCTTCAAAGGTTCAAAGCAGAGGGGGTTTCAGAATAGTGGAGGCAGGCGGGGTGAGGTGAAGCATAAAGGGTTGCAGGCACGGCTTATGAATGCATATATTCACCATCGCCCTGTGAATTGTAGACGTATGGCAGGTAGCGCAGGGCCAGTTCACATCTGGGTTACTGAGCTGGAGAATGGTTGAGGGTTTGCGAGGTCTGCTCTGCATCCAGGACTTAGCAAACTACTGCTCCAGTGCGGCCTCGGCTTTATCACTGTCAGGCAGAAGAAGAAAAGAAGTGGAAAAGCCAGCAAAAAATTGTGTGTTAAGCTGCAGAAGAACCGGAAGCTCTTCCATACACAGGCTCAGCATTCAGAATTTCCCATCCCCAGTTTCTCTGAATATCCTTTTTGTATAAGCTTAAGATGCAAGCACCCCCGAAGCCTGGGAGCTCAGGGCAAAGTCTATGAGACCACTGTGATTGTGGTATGGAAATGAGGTTACTTTTATGTTCTCCGTTCAGGCAGTAATTGGCTGTGCATGCAATTTAGTGTGCTGTTTATTTTCTATGTTCGGGTCATTGGAAAATGATGACTGCAATGAGTCACTTAAAAAGAATCACTGCTTAGATGTGCGCAAGCAATTGTCTGGATCAATCTAACTGCTCCTTTTGAGCGGGTGTAATGACTTATGCTCATTTTAACTGCTTTTTGTGTTTGGTAGAGTTCAATAATTATTATCTACAAGGGTGTGAAAATGTCACTGTGAATGGGAGAGCAAAATACAAACATGTGAAATAAATATTATAAAAATGTATATCGGGGCCAATAACCTTTTTTAAATTACATTATAAATTAAACATGACGTTGAGGAGCTGAAGTCTAGATAGTAAATCGCTTCACCAAGGAGTACGTAAATACATTTCACAAATCAATCATAGATTTTAGCAGGTTCTGTATTAAAAGCAACTTAAGGTTATCTGTGCTTAATTCCTTCCATGTATCTAGTATACCAGCACTTATTTCGTTGTTCCGTATTTCACCATTTACCAAATCGGTAAAAAAGGAAAAACTGGAGATTTTCTATTTTTTCCTTCCTTTAACGAAAATACTGTCGTTAAAGAATGCCCAATACATTTAACTGCACAATAAACCTCCAGCAGGCCTCGCAATGGTCCAGCCCTGAGGCCACAGAGCGAGCCATGAAGTAGCCTTTTCTCCCTCAGCATGGACTCTATTGATCCAGGGAAGGCAATATCACACACATCTCCCATTTGAGGCCGGCTCACGTCAAAGCCTTAACCCTTGTACTTCTTAGCAGCACCTGGCCAGCAGGGCCCCTGGCCCTGAGGTCATTCTCAAGCATGGGGCCCTCTTCCTTCCCCCAATCTCCTCCGCCTCTGCATCCCCATGGCCTCTGTCACTCTGTCTCTGAGCCCCAGCAGGGCTTCTCCTGCTGCTGCCTCCCATCTGCTGCCGCACTGGGCCTGGGCCTCAGAGAGCCACGCTGCTTCCTGCCCATATTAGCAACTCAATGCAGCTTAAAACCACACCCGTCTCCTCAGCCGGTGGTGGCCTGCACACAGGCCTTGGGATGATCTCCTTCTTTCTGATGAGTCTACATACTTAAGCCATTGCTGGAGGGCACTATTCAGTGTTACCTAGTTTAAAAAAATGTGAAAAAGATTCAGAAGAAGGGGGGTGTGGAACACAATCATTTCTATTGGAACTGATCAAGCAAAGAGACTGAATATCATCTTAAACAAGTAACAAAAGCATGAATACCACCAGTTAACTCTGAGCAAGCTGGATGACTCAGTCTCACACTTGCCTACAACCACGCCAAGTTGATGAGTAATCTCAAACAAACTTGCTTGTGTGGTTTTTCACAATGACATACTGTTATCTAAAAAAATGACAAAAGTATGTTATGTGGTAAAACAGAAGCGGCACTCAAGTTGAAACCTGACTTATATCCATTTTCTTGGATAACGTCATGTCATACATTGTAAGAAACCACATTAGCAAGTCAACTTTGATGCAGTGTGTGGCAAATACAGGATGACTTACGCATGCAGTTTGTGTGTGATTTTCATTTGAACTACAATCTTGTTTCCAAAAATGTGTAAACGTAAATACAAAACGTAAAATACAATCATTTAAAAATTATACAAAAAAAATTTTAAGTGGAAATAGCACAAACACATCATATCAAAAGTATATATCAAGTATATAAATAAGCATATATCAAGTATATAAATACAATATATATAATCTTTAACAACACTCCGATTGCTGAAGTTCAAAAACTGTAATGTTCCATTTTTCCATGTTATATTGTGGCAAATGTTTTCAATGGCTAACAGGTCTGGACTGCAGACAGGCCTGTTTATCATCCAAACTCTTCTACCATGGTTCCATGCTGTTATAATATGTGAAGAATGCATTTTATAAACATATATTTTAAGAAAACAACATTTCTCATTTGTTATTGTTGCCTTTGTACTCTTTTTAATTAAATCTGGGTTAACATACTTTGCAAATCATCATCACATTGTTGTTGACATTTTACACACCGTCACCAATTTCGCCTCATAGCTACATCATAAAGCTGAACAAAGAGACTACATACCACTGAACATCAACAGTTCATTCAACTAACATACTTAGTCTATTGTAGGAAAATTCTTCTAAGATAATATTTCTATCCTTGGAATGACAGCTGCAGACTATTGATTGTAGTTGTAGATGCGATCCTGAGACTCAGAGATGTAGCTGAGGGACCCACAAAGGCCATCATTAATGTTTCTATTCATGAGAGCTACTGTAAATCTATGGGCAGCTTAAAAATACAGAAGAGGCAGCAGGGGTCTTCTGTTTGGCAAAGAATTATCTTGCAACTTTCAACAGTCCTATGTCATTTCTGCATTTGTGTGAGCTCTGAGGCAGATTCAGCATTGAAAGGATTGCTGGCATCAGATGCAGTCGGGCTTGATGCCAACTGAGAGAAGCGCTCTGAAGTGTGCAGACTGGTAGCCATGCTTGATCTGAAATGCCTGCTTAGAGCGGACAACCAACAGAGAGGACATTTTGGGACATGGGGATCATGAAGTGGAGAGGAAGAGGAGTGGAGACAGGTTACTGGATGCTCATGGGAAACATTTGTAGCTCATCGCTATATTTCTTGAGGAGCTTCTGATTTCAAGATCAAACGTTCATATAAGACTCGCTTAAAGGACCCTGAGGAGCAATAAAGGCAAAGTTCTGAGATCACATATGAGATTATCATTTCATCACCATCTTTTACATCTACACTCATAGCAAAGGATTCTTTGAAGCTCTAAGTAAGATAATATTTAATGACATAATAACAAATTAGAAACTCCATTTGGTTTTAAACTGAACTATTTAAAAAAGTTCTTGAAAGTACAATGTAGGAACATCATTTGTTAGGGGAACAAAATGAGAGTAGAGTGACATCAGTTTGAAGGTTACCGTAAATAAGAGATAAAAAAAAAGCTTTATTTCCCAATTTATCTACCAAAAATTACAGACAAATCTATTTTCAGTATCACATACTCATACTGGTCGTATGTGACCTGGTTGTATCTTAGTCAGGCTCACAGACTCCCATTTGTTATCTCTGAGATTACACAGGGCACAAGGTGGAGTACACCTAAGGCAGGGGGTAGTCAGTTGTTGAATACAATCATCTGAAAAATTAACAGAACTATTTTGCATGTGGTGACTTTGAACCATGCAAACACACCAAAGAAAATGAGAAAATTCAAAAGAAAAATATTATCTCTAAACTATTTTGATCATGGTGAGATAAGTGACATTCTGACGGGAGAGTTTCTTTATAAATTCTTGTTTGTGTCAGGATTCCGGTCAGTGGCACCTTAGCCACTGCTTTTGTTTTGGGGTTTTGGGGCTTTTTCTGTTTTGGCACGT
>JBBPDH010000151.1:4712449-4725126 GCA_037974565.1 Clupeocharax schoutedeni
ACACACACACACACATACACACACACACACACACACACACACACACACACACACACACACACACACACACAAACAAACAATTACAGACACAGCTTGTTCCATTTCCATATTTCCAACAAGATGCTCTGGGGCAGCGCACATGAGTCTAAGGTCAC
Source organism: Clupeocharax schoutedeni (assembly GCA_037974565.1). NCBI lineage: Eukaryota > Metazoa > Chordata > Actinopteri > Characiformes > Alestidae > Clupeocharax > Clupeocharax schoutedeni. The sequence goes on from JBBPDH010000151.1 coordinate 4,712,605, forward strand.
TATGTCCAATGCCAAGTGCTCTCTGGTTTTCTTTGACATGCTGGAGTTCCATCCAATACCTTTTTGAAGAATTGATGTGATGTTTGTGATCCAGATCTAATCAACTGATATCAGTACCAGACCGAATGTTCAAGTAGCAAAATGCAATCAAATCCTCAGGGCAGTGTTCCAAAATTTAATAAAAAGCCTGGAAGATCAGAATCTGTTTCTGCAGCAAAAGGAAACAAACTACACATTAATACCCTTAATCTCAGGAACAATGGGCATGTAGATGTTTACAAAATTTTAGACATACAGTGCATTTACTAACACATTTAACATTTCTTGGTTTCCAGAGCGATGTTTTTAGAAATAAAATGAATGTACTTAATTTGTTTTCTGGTGTAATTACCGATACAGTGATGCAAATGGTGCCAGGAGTGCTTTTTACATAATTGTACTTTGTTCAGTCATACAGAACATGTAGCTCAGCACTGGTGAGTTTAAAGTTATATTGAATGAATTATTACCAAGTTCTAATTAATTGCTGCTGAAATGAATGGGCAGACTAACCTACTAAGGTCTAACTTTGATGATGCCATCCAACCTCACAAGGGCATGAGGTATCTTCAGCGATAATGTATTTGGTCATGTAAAATGTAATAAAGACATTAATAGGCACTGAAAGGCCTGCACTGTTTGGATCCTTGTCTTTTTGTCAAGTATGTATGTTTGTCAACCCATCTGGTGATGTGAAGCTTTGGGTTTTTGATATTGTTTATGACAATCATGAATGTCCTCGAATACAAGAAGACTTTACATCAAAATCTTGTTACTTCTGTTAGGAGGCTAAAAGGTCATGGCTGGAGCACAATTCATGAAAAAGTGGAACTGAGACAGCCTCTAAAAAAGCTTAATTCTGTGGTCTGTAGTGGTTTACAGACCACAGAATTAAGCTTTTTTAGAGGCTGTCTCCGTTCCACTGACCTCGGGAGATACAAAATATACAAAAGTACTGGGATGTCTAACCATTACACAACAGGGACTATAATGACACTGCATTAAAATTCATAGGCTTCAATATGCAACTGCACCCCCCACCCCATCCCCCCTTTTGGAGCTGTAACAGCTTCCACTCTTCTTGGAAGGCTTTCCATAAGATTTTTGGAGTTTCTGAGGGAATTGGTGCTCATTTATTCTGTAGAGCGTTTATGAGCTCAGGAACTGATGATAGATGAAGCCTGGCACGGAATCTCGATTCCAGTTCATCCCAAAGGTGTTGGATGGGGTTGAGGTCAGGACTCTGTCAAGCTCTTCCATGCTTTGTGCACTGGGACACAGTTATGTTGGAATAAAAAAGGTTCTTCCCCAAACTGTGTCCACAAAGTTGGAAGCATGCTGTTGTCCAAAATGTCTTGGTGTGCTAACGCATTAAGATTGCCCTTCACTGGAACTAAGGGACCTAGCTCAAACTGGTCTCAGATTCCTTTAGATCGGTTCAATATAATGCGACACGATATGAGGAAGCCTATAATTGGTGTTTTAATATTATACATTATATTTAAACATTATATTTTGCATAAAAAGAAACCTGGGTGGAAGACTAAATGTCCCTCCTATTTCCAGCCTAAGATGATGGGGACAACAACCAAGACCAAGTTCTTCAAAGCTCATCTTTACCAAGCTTTCCTATAATTCTGGAGGGCACTGCATATGTTTAACAGGCTAGTCAGTTAATGACACATTTAGAAACTATTTTTACAATCTATTTACATCGGTCTGAGGGATTATGAATCCTGGACCTCTGGAGTACAAAAGGCAAGGCCTAGCTTATCTTCAGTTAAAAGGCTTTATTTATCATTTACATGTTCATTTCATATCTCCCTTTTTTCACCTCCAGGGAAAGAGAAGTCATCACCCTCTCCACTCGCCCATGCTAGTCATTTAGTCTCAATTAGGAAGAGGGAGAGCGAGCAGTTTGTGAAGCCAATGGTAAATTAAGGCCACAGTATAATGTAATCAGCTTTGCTATTGAAAACACGCAAACCATTCCGACTCTCCCTGTTGATTGTGCAAATAAATGCTTCATTTAACTTGGTGCCTCTCAGATGAATGCAGCGCAATTATTGCAAGCATCTATTACAAACTAAACAAGATGAGAGTTGCACTGTGGCGTTTTTTTTAATCATCAGTTTTATTGGGAAAAGACAAATTGAGCAGAATAAATAGGTCTAACTTAAAGCAGCATCGGCAATAGCTCTCGGGGGACAGGCTTTTTCCTGTGTTTGGAGTCATTTTTAAATATTTGTTTATGTGTTTGCCCCTGCACTAAATATTCTTAAGATAACTAGAATTAGAGCTCGCGGGCACTTCAAAGCATGCCATGCTGTACATGTGCTATGAAGTGAACCTCACTCATCACTAGCAATGGAGTGAATCTAATCACGGTGAAAATCTACATACGAATCCTGTCTGTCATCTGTGGCCCTGTTGAACAAGTGCATACAATTAGTTGAAAAAGTCGAAATCCTTTGCTGAAAGCAGCTGAGCTTCTAGGCAATAGATCAGTCTTCATAACCGATAACAATTACAAGGCTTTCTGTAGCTCAGGAAATGAGCTGCAGAGTCTCGGAGACAGTAAACAGTGGCATTTGTCAGCTGTTAGTCTCCAGCCTGTGTGGGCAGCATAGGGCTGAGTGAGCTCTTTCATACCCCCTCATTACCCTCACTGGGATGAAGTAAGGCTGGGGTGGAGTGCTAGCCATGGCTTTCGTCTGAAGCCAATCTCTGCCAGGCAGAGTTATGTGTACACCACATGCCTTGCCTTTAGGGTCCACAGGCTGATCTGCTCAGTAGTGCTTCCTACTGAAGTTAAATGAACAATCACCCATGTATAAAAGGTTGTAGACACCTGGTCATTCATTGCTTCTTCTAAAATAAATTATATCAATAGAGAGTCTGTCCCTACAGTATAACCCTCTCACCCTTATAGAAAGGCTTTACAATAGATGTCTGAGCATTACTGTAAGGATTTGATTGCATTTATCCACAAGAGCATTAGTGAGATCAGGTACTTATGTTAGTTGATTAGTTTTGAATTGCAAATGCTGCTCCAGCTAGGCTTATGTGCAACCGTCGGGCGGGTGTACCTTAAAGTTGAATTCACAAATTGAATATGTTTGGACGTACAGTTAAAGAGCGGAAGCTCAAGGAGCTTGTGGCTGTGCTCCAATGTGCATGGGGGAAGATTTTAACACTCTTAGAGGGCATCCTCCACTCTCTCAATGATACAGATGAGCCACAACAGTAAAACCCCTAAAAGCTGAAGCGAACAACATCTGCCATGAGGTGAGATATATTAGGCAGCAAATGAACAGTCAGTTCTTGAGGCAGGAAAAATGACTTGAGCCACTACGCCGAGGGCCAAGTTGTGATGATTCCAGCACGTGTGGGGTGGTACTGTTTCTTTATGTGGTGGTTAGTACCTACTAAAAGTTGCCCAAGAAAGGACAACCTGTCAGCCAATGACAGGGTCATGAGTGCCCAAGGCTCACTGATGCATGTGGGTGGCAAAGACTAGCCCGTCTGGTCTGATACCACAGATGAGCTACTGTAGCACGAATCAAAGTTCATGCTGGCTACGATAGTAAGGGTTTCAGAACACACAGCTGAAGCTGTACATATTTAGCATAAGCTGGCTGTAGATCAGACAGACTGCACATGCTGAGCTCTATCCACTTCCAAAAGTGCCTACCATGGGATTAATGATTTCCATTTTCTTTGACGAACTGCTGAGTGGATTTGCACCACTTACCTGAGGAAGACATGTTTGCATATCAGGAAGCAGTGTGATGATCTGGGCAACTTTCTGCTCAGATATCATGGGTACTCTGCGGCTAATGTCTTGGTGCCAGATACCAATGGATGCCTGCAGAGGTCTTGTGGAGTCCTTTGGGGTTTCTCAATCCGACAGAACCGTTTCGGCAGTAAATGGGGAGCCTACACAACATTAGGCAGGTGGTTTTTAGGTTTGGCTTGTATATATGGCCAAACTATTTTAACCTCTTTAAAAATAAAAAAAAAATCTCAAACAGTCTTATCTGTTTAAAAAGAATATATGAACTTATACATATTCATAGGTGCAATCACTTTTCACTTCTGAACAGCATATAAAATGTGTTTCTTAAAATTGAGATTAAAAAGAATGACTGTGGTGTAAGGAGCATTAAACACTAAGCAAGATTTGACAGCAAATACACTCTGTGAGTGATGGACTATAATGCAAAGCTTGGAGTATATGATAAAGAATAAAGTTAACAGCAATGCGTAGTGATAAATCAGTGACCATAAACAGCTCATAAAAACATCCAAACAGTCTGGGATTAGAGGAAGAAGTGGAGTCTGAAGTCAGCAGTCTGCATTGACTTTGCTTAACTCGTTGTGAATCTGCACTGTGAAAAGAAGTACAATCATTTATTTCATATAACAATTTCACTAAAATATTGTTTTCATTGGACTTCTATAGGAAACTTTTAGTAAAAGCTGATAATTACAACCTCAAATTAGAAAGCTGGAATGGAAATGCAAATAATAATAATAATAATAATAATAATAATAATAATAAATCAATTATTCTTACATTTACTTAGACCTTTATTGCAGACAGTATGAACCAAAGATATTTCACATTTTGTCACGTGAACTGTCTGCTAAAATACATCCATTCCTACATTTTGTGCCTACAATTCCTTCTGACAACATTTGAAAGACATGTTTGCACTGAAGATATCAAGCAATGAAGTGTTTCGGGTGTTGTATTGTCCCATTTTTTCTGCCATCACCTCTTAAGGGTCATTGTTGCATTTTTCTTCTCAAAATTGTCATCCCCTTCTCTCCTGAGGAGAGGTTGGGACTGCAGACAGTCCAGGACCCTCCTCTTCTACAGTCCTGCCATTGTCTTGTTGAAAATGTTTAATTGTACCTGGATTAGATCTTACATTTTAAAGGGAACACATGTACCTTTCTGCATTAATGCTGCAATCACAGTTGTATTTTGCCGAGGGCAATGACAAAACCCCATACACTGACAGACTCTGGCTTTCTGCTGATAACAGCCTGGATGGTTCTTTTCATCTTTGGTCCAGAGAACACTGTGCCCAGGTCTTCCAAAATTGCTGATTTTTATGACCACAATATATGTTTCCACTGTGTGATGGTCAATCCCAGATGCCCCTGATTCCAGAGAAGATTCTGATCATAGTTAGCATAACGCTTCTTTTTTGTACAGTAAAGTTTAAAGTGGCATTTGTGATTGTAACTCCATATTGTAGTGCTGGACAAAGGTAATCCCTTGGCCATGTGTTTATATCAGCTATTGATGGATGACATCAATAGAGATCACAGGAGTTCAGCTTAGGCTAGTGCCCTTTCCCTTTACACACTGAAATTCCTTCAGATTCCTTTCATTGCTTTTATATTATATGGGGTTCAATGGCCTCAGCATACGATGTTTTGAGTTTACGACATTCACTCCCACTTGGCGTTGTATTCAATTTGGATATCTGTCAATATGATTCAAATCCAATACACGCTAAATCTTTTTAAAATAGAAAACAAAAAATACTGCTTTCAAAAAATGTCTGGATACATTTTGTATACATTTTGTATACATTCACAAATACAAAAATCATAACTGTGATATAATAAGGGACACATTGCACAGAGAACATGGTATAGTAACATGTCCCCTATGGTGTGCCGTTTGTAAAAACAGCTCGAACAAATATAGAGGTGTAATTTTTTCATCATTTAGTGCAATTTTCACACATTTATAGATAAATGTGTTTAGAAAAAATGTTTCGCTTTAAATCTTAATGTAGCATTTTTACAAATGGCGAGATATGCTAATTGGCCTCGACCAGTAATTACAATTGGCTGTTACTTAGCAGGGGTCTGGACTGCGTGCTGTAATATGCCCTCACTATCATGATGGATTTGCCTTAAATGATCTTAAATCTAAATATTAAATATAAAAATATATCTTGCACTCTAAATGTGAAACTTCAGAGGTAGATCGTGCTCGATTACACCTTTCCAATGACCCCTCATTCGCCAAAATAGTCCCGGGAGATCGATATGATATGGGTGAGCACTATCTAACTGTGATGTTTCACAGAGATTGATGGTTGCCCCGCCTAGATAAGCCGCGAGCATGTTCCGTTGGGGTATAAAGTATTGGGACAACCGGGCGAAGTGTCTGAATTACATCCAAACTGCAGGCATGTTGGCAAGTCTCGCACACAACAGAAACTCTTATCACTTGATGCATCTTCTTGCGTTATGTACGTCACAAATCATGTTATGCATGCTGTAATTATTTTCCATATTTTTTAAAGAATCGGATTACATGTTTCATTCCTTCCTGATTCCTGATCCAGTAATTAAGGTCAGGATCAGACCAATGCCGATTCAGAATATCAGATCAGCTCATCTCTAGTACATTCAGTACTTTTTTATTTGTGGTTGCAATAAAGATTACTATAGAGTGCTACTCAAGTGTTAAGGTAACTAAAAGACCAGACTATTATACATATTTTAGATCATTATAGTACACTAGGGGTGGTTTGTTGATAACACACATTTTTTCATTAGCTTTATAATTATGACAAGTATGTACCAGTGACATAGTGGATCAGGGTCAGTGTGTATTTGGTTTGCATGTTTTGGTTAGCAAATTGGTCAACTGTTGTTTTAAAGCGCTCACATCCTGTATTGTCTTGCCCCAAATTCCTCAGCTGATATGTTTTTGGTTTCTGTACCAAAAGTCATGTCCACTTTACACCAACCAGTCTTTATACCTTTGAAATGAATGTACTGTCTTTGTTGCTGTGTCTTTATAAATGTCATATGTAAATAACCTCTGTTTTGAGTGGTTCATCACTAATTCTAGCTATAACATGAATGATCAGATCAAACTATAGACTGCATAATCATATTTATATAAAACCAATGAATTTTGTGATATAACAACATTTTGTGGGTCTTTTTTCAGCTTAGATTCAATATATTGACTGGGGAGTAAACACTCTTTTCAGAAGTTTTATCATTGTAGCTAAAAGATGGCCAAAACATGTAATCCTAATCTGCACCTAGCCTGGTTGGCAGCATTCTGCTTTGCTGTATCACAACAAATCCCAGTCCCACTGCATTAATCACTTTAATTGCTGTACGTGAGCTGGACTCAGCGGCTGGAAACCATTTGACCGGCCTTGTCACACAGAACTGTTTGTGCTGTTGTGGCCCATGTTTGGAGAATGGGTTCCCTTGGGCTGCTGCTGTTCACACTGCACCGTTTGTGAAGGCCTGTCCAGGATGGTCGGGATGACCCTGCTGACCCCAGGGCGTCTCTCAGGAGGTCAGCCATCAGTAGGCTCAATCTAAAGAAGGGCATGAAGCAGAGAGGAGGTGGTGGTGATGGTGGTTTGGTGGTGGGGGGACAGGAAGCAGGCGTTTGGCCTTGTCTGACCTCAGCTGATTTCCCCTTCTCTGTGTGTTTTTCTCTTCTAAGGATCTTTCCTCCTCTGCACTTCAGCTCTGATGAGGTGCTAGATGACCTACGTTCTCTATGATGAGCGTAAAAGGAACTCCACTTAGTTGCTTTCTCCAATATCACTGGCAGTGCCTCTGGGCTGCTGGTTGAAAGACTCATTTCTGGAATCTATACAATCAAAGAACAGTAACCATGCCAGTGGAAACAGTGAATTTGAGAGAAACGCTTGTCCAAAAAAATATAACACAAATATTTAAAGCATATTGTGCTCATACAAGACTCAATATCATTATTGCTTTCTGCTAGGGGAATTACAACTCGCTTACACATAATTTACTATATGCACACTACCAGTCAAAAGGTTGACACTTTCTCAGTCAATGTTTTTTCTTAGTTTTAATTATTTTCTACATTGTAGATTAATATTGAAAACAAACAAAATGATGAAGGAACACATGGAATTATGCAAAACAAACCAGAATATGTTTTGTAATAAGGTAAGGATGGACTGGTTTTTTTTTTACTTAGTAAAGTGGTTCTTTTCATAATGTGCAGTAGAACCGTAGTGGAATCGGATCACTAACAGTACCCTATCCCTATCATCAGGTATCAAACACATTAAGAAGGCAAGAAACTCTTGACAAAGAACACCTGTTAATTAAATACCATTCCAGGTCGATTCATTATAAATCTGACTGAAAAAACGACCGGAGTGTGCAAAGCTGTCATCAGAGCAATTGGTGATGCTTTCAATATTAATCTACAATGTAGCCAATAATAAAAGTAAAGGAAATAGTTGAACGAAAAGTTGTGTCCTAATTTGACTGGTACAATATATATAGACATATTTTAATTGATTGATAGAACTCACATAATATTATGCTACCAGGAAGCCTAAAAAAATTTTTTATTTAATATTATTCACATTCATATTATTTTTCATGAATCTGGTATCACTTACTGAGGCAACCTTTTATGAGCCCAACTCATGTCACTAATTGACTATTTTTTCTTCATTGTACCATTATCAAGGTATTTGGTACCTTGTTTTTTCCTATTACCCAGTTCTAGGTCAATCACAAACCCACCCAGCCAGAAACAGCAAGGGCAGTTTTTCTGTCTTGGACACCCAGACTAGAGTGGTTGTGTTATCACCACAGATTGAGCACTGATCTCTTGCTGATTGGGTCAACACATCTAAGCACATTTGGACAGAAGATTATGACAAACCTGTTCTAAAACTAGGCTACAACCCAGAGCAACTCAAAAAGCATGGTTATATAACTGATCTGTGAGTCATAATAAGGTCTAGAGCATGTTCCTAGTTCTGCAAACCTGGTCCTGCGGTACACATTAGATTTAAACCTCTAATACTCGCCTACATAACCACAAAAGGTTCAGCTCCATTCTCAGCTTTGGCACCGAAGTGGTGGAACGAACTGCTCAGAACTGCTGAGACTCTCACTGCCCACAAACAGAGACCCACCTCTTCACAGAGGACAACTACATGTTGATGAACTTACTTAACTAATACAAAAACATATTTTTATGTGAACTGATAGTGTGGTGGAGAACTAGCTCCATCTCTGCTTGAGTCTACTTTTCTTCTGGACTATAAAGCCTAGATGTACATTGCTCTGCTGAATGCTATAAATGTAAATGCCAAGTGTTGCTCATTTGTTTACTGTGCCTTGAAACAGTCACACTAACCAATCAGCTAATGAACAAGCATTTCCTGAGTTGAAACAGAGATAACATTAAAATGTGCAGGACAGGGATACTCCAGTAACAGGGCCAGGCTAGACTGAATTGGTGTTTTATTTTTAGAACCCAATGATAGGTCCCTCTTTCACACACCGCTCCTGCCCTTCCTGCCTCAGATCAATATGGCAAAACATGAGATTCAAAAAAAAAAAAAAAGAAAGATGTTATGGAGTTAACCATTCATGCGTGGCCCTGGTACGGGATGGTCACGTGGCATCTGAAGACCTCTGCAGCAGCCCAGCCCAAAGGAGCCCATCTGAGGTTATTAATGGGCCGAGCAGCACGCAGACTGCAGTCTTGCTGAAAGTGTATGGCAGACTCATCTGTAGCCATCATTAACATGTCTGCTAGAGCGACCACACCAAAGGCCGGGCCTGCGCCGGATACGGCTGATCTGAGAGCAGTTCTTAAATCAAAATCTCATTAATCGCTCGCCTGCCAGCCTGTGGCACCACACGCTCCTACCAGGAAGAATCAAACACCAGTTTACCCCCCCCCCTTTTCCTCCAACTTTATGTTTCTCAATTTCCTCCTCTCTGCAGAGCCACATTTGCCCCTCCCTTTCTCTTCCTCTCTCTCTCCCTGGTGTGTTAGAATGTCTTCAATGCACAAAAAAATACCTGCACTGTGAAAAGATGAGTCATTTTAATTTGAAAGTGAGCAATCTGGCAACCTTAAAATGCTGAGCTCATTAAACTAGCGCTAAGCTAACAGAACAATAATCAGTATGTTCACTTATCACACAAGTTTCAGTATAATGCATTTTTAAGGCATTAATGCATTTAGAAGTTTAAATGAATTGCTTTTTACAGTGTCATGCTCAGTGATTCTTCTAAAAATTATGTTACTTATTTCTGTATTTTTAAAGGATTATCATCTTCATGATGAAAACGCATGTTTTGTCTTGTGTTATGTAAACACTGAGGGGATGTGAGGATATGAGACATTCAAAACTGAAATGAGATGAAAGGAAATGCACATAAAAGGAATAGGAAATGCTGAGAAATTGTTTCCATTTTTACACTATGAAGTCTTACATGTTGCTAACTCTACTAGCACACACCGCTGTAGCAGAACCAGCCCCTCACAGCTCAGTCCCGAAAGCAAAGGCAAAGCCCACGGGAGGCCAGTGTATCTGTTTCCCGGAGAAATCTTCATGTAAATGTACCGCTTTGGCTTGAAGGACGCTGGGATTGCATTAAGAAGAAGCCTTGGGATACTTGTACTCCAGTGATTTCCGAGGAAACTCGAGAAAACTGTTGAGTGGCGATGATGTTGCTTCAAACCATTATAAACATGAAACTTTCATACGAGCAATCTCAAATAACCGGCCTTTTGATGAATAAAATAATACTGAGGATTGGATCAGTGATTTCACAGAGGCTATCAAAAGAGATTTTTTGTATTTCTGTTGGTAACATTATAAGAAGTTCTGCACAATTGGAAATACAGCTGAACCTGCCTGGAGGGTGTGTTGCATAATTCATTTGAGTACTTTCCTTTTTTTCTTCTTCGGAGCCGGATGGCTATGAAAACAGTTTCTGTCTTTTACTGGACCACAGTAGTTCCAACCTTTCAAAAAAGCAGTACTCTCTTTTTCTCATGAGGCACCATCATATCTAGATCATCTCAATTGTTCTGAGATGTTCCAAATATTATTAAGCTAATTAGCTCGCTCATATCGTACTGAGTGCTTCATTACTTTCCAGATCAACTAGAAAACCCCCTTCTGATGACGTACCTCGGAGGTGGGAGGAACTTTTGTGAGGCAAAGGGGGCTGTTTAACTAGAAACTGTCTGGCTGGTGGCCTAGTGTTTAGGAAGATATCCCTGCAATCAGAAGGAAATGGGTTTGAATCCCAGGACAGCCACTGGCACCAAATAGGTAATCTTGAGCAAAGTAAAATGTCCACTCCACCTTCAACTTATTATTACAATGGAGACAAAGGATTGATTAAATGTCAGAAAAGGCATAATGATAAATGAAGGGTACGACTAACTAAAAGCTACTCCAAAACCAGGACTATTAAGATGTCTTATCTCAAAACTTGCGCCAAATAAATACAGAATTGCTGACTGAGATAAGAATTACACTTTAACTTGAGATTTATTTGTATGTTTTAGTCTATATATGAGCTAGGCTAGCAGTCAGGCTTGACTGACACAACAGGGATTCACAAATGCTCAGGATTTGAGTAATCTCAGTGAGGATGAACTTCCAGTTTCCTAAAACATCTCTGAGTCTGTTTTAAAAATAGAAAGGGCAACAAGGCCTCTCAATTAAATTACTTTATGGAACCAAAGTGTTTCTTCTATGGCATGACAGCTTTGTTTGTATGCGTTTGTAATGCATTTTGACTCCCTGGCCAGCTTTGAGGAATCTGAAATGTCATGTTTATAACCTGTGATGTTACAGCAGAACCTAAATACTTGTTTGTTCACCCTCGCTGTCACCGCAGTAATAAGCTTCAGAGTGAACCTGCTGTCACCAGAGCCTCCTGGAGAGTAGAGAAGGTCATGTCATACAAGAGTGAGTGACCCAGAGAGACAGAGGCACAGAGACAGAGAAAGTAAGAGGGAAAAAGTGAGAGAGGAGAGAGAGAGAGAAAGAGAGAGAGAGAGAGAGAGAGAGAGAGAGAGAGAGAGAGAGAGAGAGAGAGAGAGAGAGAGAGAGAGAGAGAGAGAGTATATTGGAAACGTCACTCATGGGTGCTATCTCTGAATGAGTCCACAGTGATATTTCTCAGCCTGTGGGGGCTGTGGCTCACACTGTTTACCTTAAACCCAGTCACAGACACGTTAAGCCCCGGATGCCCAAATCCCATCTCGTCCCGCAGATAACACAGCCAGGTGCCTCTATGGGTCGACGGCAACAGCAGATGCATCAGAGAGAGAACATTAGCTTGGCTGTCAGTACCACATGCATTTGCATGAAATGGTTACAGCACCCACATTGTTCCTCAAAATTAATAAAAAATGTATTAATTGTTGCTGTCATAAAACAACTTTAAAAAAGTAAAAAAGCAAGTTTAGTGTTTGGTGATATTTAATAATTTTTTTTATAAATAAACATGATATGGACACAAATATTGGGGTGCCTGTCCATTACAACAGGGACTTTAATGGTATTGCATTCAAATACATAGACTTTAATATGGAGTTGTTCTCTCATTGCAGCAATAAAAACATCCACCCTTTTTGAAAGGCTTTCCACAAGATTGTTGACGTTT
>JBBPDH010000151.1:4728971-4740003 GCA_037974565.1 Clupeocharax schoutedeni
GGCAAATGTAACGCGAGTAACTAGCTCAGGAAAACTGTAATAATATTACCATTTTCAGACGAGTAATGCCTTACACTTACTTTGTAACGCGTTACACCCAACACTGTTGGTGACTAACTATGTCTCTTTCCTACTACTTACTTATTTCTCCAAAAAAGCAAAAAAAAAAAACAAAAACAAAAACAAAAAAAACCTTGACTTCCCACTTCTCTATGACTTGTGTTCTTCTCTAGGCTTATGTATTGTTGGGTTAGGTGTTGGCTAATTATGTGACAGTTGTTGTATAGATGCTCTGACTGCAGTATCTTGATTAAATAGTTGACATGAATTTAAACTGTTAATCAAGTAAGAAACAGTTATGGACTTCTTAAGCACTGTTGTACGTCGCTCTGGATAAGAGCGTCAGCTCTAAATGTAAATGTTAATTTAAATGTAAATGTAAGATATGACATGAAACAAGGAAGTTCTATTACTTATGTTGGTAGAAAACGAGTAAAAATGTCAAGAAATAAAGTTACATATTCTTACAACATTCTTAGAATGAGAAGTATTTGATATATGAATTGGGTGGAGGGTCATTTCACCTTCACAGATCTGTACTAGCATTCATTTTCTGAAGTAGAGATGGCCTCTGTTTTGATGTAACAGTGACAAAGTGTTTAGTGTTTATTTCCCTGAGCCACAGTTCTCTGTGTAGATGATGAAAGGAGATATGGAAGTGAATCAAAGGGAATGACAAAGTAGGGCACCCATGATGCATCAGGGATCCCCCCTTGCCTCAGGCCATGGTGAGTGTGCAGAAACCAGAATGCTGCACAATATCTATGTATGAGTCAACACACTACACTCGCAGGTCCTTTAATTCCTTGGAAATTTAGCGTGAATGGTGTCTATTAGCTTACAGATCCACATTCATACTCCATATTCATAATCACTGTGTCATATGCGCACCATTGTATTGTGTGTGTTTACATTGCTGTGAGCTATGTTTTGGGGTGGATCTGTGTACTCAATCCTTTTTAGCCAGTCTGAATCTGGGACTGGGCAGGTAAGGTTCCACTGAAACTGTACGTGTCCAAACGTGTCTTTTTGTATGGCTGTGTGAGTTCATGTCAGTATGACTAAGCATGTGTTAATATCACAGCTGTGTGACTGTTCTCTTACGCACGGATGAGATTTCCAGAGACAGAGAAGGAATAACGTATGCTTTTCCTGGCCTAGAACCACCATTAGAGCAGGTTAGTGACAATATCCTTTACACAGACATCCCCAAAACTGTATATATTCAGGGCCTGAAGGGAGTTAGCATCAGGTTTTTTTTACATTTAAAGAATCTGATAGATGGTGTTATCTAGAGTCATTGATACTATTATTCTAGCACTGCTGCCATGATAAGACCCAGTCACTCCAAACTGAGAACATCACAAGGGAAAGAAAAACTTTGTAGAACTTTATCATATGTTAAGCAATTCCAAGCAGTTTCTATCCAAGGCTATTGCTATCGGCCCATTCTTTAGGAAATGTTCACACAATATAAAGGGCCACTGGCACTTTCAAGTATTTAAATATTTATAAAATTCAAATTTAATTACTGAAAGAAAAAAAGGAATTACAATTGAAAGTGATTTAAATCGACAGTAATACACTATAAATAATTGCATCTATGCCAGTAAAAGTGTCTTAGAAGAAGGCAATATATATTTAATATTTTTCATTAGGAGTTCATAAGAATTTTATGAGATTTTTTTACTTCTCCTGGACATTTTGACTCACTTTTTGTGTCACGGCACTGGAAGTGCATTTTACTTCTAGCTTTATTTTAAAATAATACAAAGCCAGCAAAATGCCCAGAAATAAGTTGTAAGAGGTGTATTCGTTTAAATATAAAGAAAGGAAGCCAGCGAATGTTATATGTAGGCTTTTATTTAGTTTTATTTAAATAAAATTATTTATTTATTTTGATTAAGTACAGTAATTAAAGTCATCTTTGACTTCCATGAAACAAGAAAAAATAAGTGTTTACCAACCCAAACTCCATTCTGAGTGAGTGCATGTTCTCACACACAGCCAATCACAGCATATTCAACATTTCAGAAACATTTTTGTGCTTCTTTCATATGCCAGTATCAATGGGTTCTACACTCTGAACATGAAAAGTGATTATTATTACACATGTGAAGTAAATCCTTAGTTGGCAGTGAGCAGCTTGTTTTGATACAGTGTCTGTTGGATCTGTGAGGTTAATAACACAGTTATTGAATTCTCTTAATGTTAAATCAAAGTTTAGTGAGTTTTGATGATTTGCACCAGTGGGAGGAAAAAAATATTACTTATCAGTAACATAATGTTTCATCTCCAGCCTTCTATCAGCCTCACCTGTCATGCAGTGGAATGTTCAGCTAGCTCAGAGACCTCAGATATAATGTTTCATTTGGAAATACATCGCATTATGGAAGGAAAATTAATCATAACTTGTTGACATTAAGGTGCTTTCACTTGCTAAGATCTCATTTCTGCCACACAGACCAGCAACAAATTATCTTATTTCATTTTCTTAGCTTCCATATACAAGACCAACCCCCCACCACACACACACACACATATCTACATGCACATAAAGCCCATCGCTTCTGCAGTAGACAGTCTACTTTCTCAGGTTCAAGGGTCAAATGAGTTTAGGTTCTGCCCTCACCATTTGGCTCTGGAAATGCCTGGCATATGATGACATCACCTGTGGTTCAGTGGTACTACAGACCGTATGGCCTACAACCGGAGAACAGTTCTCTCTCTCTCTCTCTCTCTCTCGCACTCTCTCTCTCTCTCTCTCTCTCACACACACACACACACACACACACACACACAAAATCCCTCTAGACTGGCACTAATGCCTTTGCTCACCATTGACCTTTAAGGCTGTGCTTTATAGTCACACCACATGCATGCAGCCATCAACAATTACGCATGACGTTCTACCAGCAGAGCACAGGCAGCCTTAACGTCCACTCATGCAGAAACGACAACTAAGACACGCGTCCAGGAGAATAGTTTTTATTTTCTCAGAATGTCTTCAGCCAAGGACCCCTACCACTGTGTTAAAAAATACACAGACCCCTATGATCTTCAGACAACACATTTAGAAAATGTGTACCTCTTTAAATAATAGTCTGTTAGAATGCTCTAGGAATTCACTCTTATGGGTGAGTGACACATTATTGTTAATGTAATGGTGCCTCAGTATGCTTGAATGCTTTTCTGGCTACACTGTGAATATCGTCTGTGCATCAAGAACACTGACCGTGTGCAAGTTTCATTATAAAGATATGATTAGATCTGTGAATGTATTTAGTGCTATGTTTATTTTAAATGTGATTCTGCTTGGCCTTTTTTTTTGACTGCTTATTTTATCAAACCTCAGAAAATCAAAATACTGTGATAAAATATACTGTGATACATTAAAAAGTCTTTAATAATTCAGTACTGTATTTTTACTGTATTTGTGCATAGTTTTCACCCACCTTGATTTGAGTTATCAATTCCCCAATAACGAGCGGGGGAATTTGGCTCATGTGAAGTTTATAGACCATTGGCTCAGAAATGGGCCATTGGCTCAGATGCAAGACGTTTGGTTATTTGGTGGGTTTTTTCTATTTTGTATATAATGCAATACGTCTGTACCCATTTCACATTATTCAAAACATTACTCATAAAACTGAGGACCCCCCTGGCTATATACATCACAGAGCTTTGAGGAGGCCTCAGGTCCTTCGCTTGGACAAGAAACGGTCTAAAATGGAGTCAATTAATCTATTTGTTTCCAATTTAAAACCATTAAAGAATACAATTAGATTCTCAAGCCTATTTAAATGTGCATTTATAACCATCTCATTCTATTGGCAAATAATGTTGCTTGTTAAAAAATGTACTTCTGCAAGCAGAGGTATATGGAGTAGCCTGAAGAAGCTCACATTGTTCCTTCAATGAAAATAAGTCCTGTAGAAGTAGAAGTAGCAAAAAATAACTTGAGTAGGAGTTAAGGGTTAAAAAACGTCCTCAAGTGCTGAGATCCCGATAGAGCTCTACTGGAGCTCCAGGCCCTATTTTCCCACCCTTTCACCATCTAAAATAAAACACTAAAGCTCAAAAGGTACAGGTGTGAACAACAGCAAAGCAGCCTGAGGGCGAAGCAAACAGGATTAAAATAGGATTAAATGAAGGAACTGAAACGTAAAAAGTATATTTGGTGACTTAATATAAATGACTAAAATAGACCCGAGTAATATTTTCCTCACGAATATACTCAAGTATAAGCGAAAGAATGATCGCTGAGCGAAAGTAACTACTTATTGCCCACCTCTTGAAGCAAATGAG
Organism: Clupeocharax schoutedeni; assembly: GCA_037974565.1. Classification (NCBI taxonomy): domain Eukaryota; kingdom Metazoa; phylum Chordata; class Actinopteri; order Characiformes; family Alestidae; genus Clupeocharax; species Clupeocharax schoutedeni. Next base: position 4,733,340 of record JBBPDH010000151.1, read on the forward strand.
CATCAAGTAAGCAATCAAAAGAGCATTTAATGCTAATGAACAATGAACACCAGCCACTTTTTAGTATGAAAAATATTACGGCACCAAAAGGCATCAGAAGTTAAGACAACTTGCTGTGGCAGTAGGAGAGTAATTGGTCATTAGATTGTATGTTTGGGCTCCACAAAGCCTGGGCTCCAGGCACAAATACTCAACAGTTGAACAAACACACACTCACGACTCAGCCTCTCTGACCTCCCACCTCGAGCACACACTCAGCTCTACCCCAACACATCACGCTGCAGCGAGCACACAGAGATAAGACATAAGAGAAAACAGATACTCAGGCCTGCTTTTAACATTAAGCTGTTTACCACATACCATAAAGACCTTGGTTTCTCAATAAATGTTCTTCACAGTCTGATAAGACTACTAAAAATGATGTATGGTAGTATGAATGCTATGTCCTTAAGAATAACATACGCTTTTGCCTTATGGTAGACTTCATAAGGACAGGCATACTGTGAAAAAAAATCTCTTGTTGAATGTGTACAATATCCAACATCATTTTTAGAGTATACGTACAAACATACAGTAAGAAGGAGAAAGAGGAGCCAGCTGCCAAACAGCTACAGTGGAAAGATACTGGAGTTTTTCAGTAAAAACAAGTCACTGTTTAGGTGAGTCATTAAGCAGAATAATAACAGTCTGGTTAAACTGGGCCTTGGAATTAGCTGTGGTCAGCCCTAAGTGTGTTTAAGCCTTGTGCTGTAATTGTAACATGCTTTTAAACAATGGTTTCTTTACTGGTGGTCTATAATCACGGGGTCTACTTACAGTCTAATATGTCACTGAGGTGGACTACAGGGCTTCCTGCCATGGTCAAAACATTCTCTCTCTCTCTGTCTCTCTCTCTCTCTCTCTCTCTCTGTCTGTGTGTGTATCTCTCTCTTTGCTCTCTCTCTCTGGGTGTTTCTCTGTTTCTCTGGGGGCCTCCCCTTTACTCCCACACCCGTAATTCTTCTAACGACAGTGTGCTATGGATTGTAGACCAGTGGCCAGGATGAAGGCCACTATTCTGAAAATGCTAATTCCACTGAGTGTACAGTGGGTGTGTAGTGCCCTGTGCTGCCTGGTCTCTGGGGATGTTGGTGCTGCTGGCTCTCTGGCCCACACACAGCTGGATGACTCCGGCATGCAGGCGAGACACACACGGAGAGAGGCTGGGCACAAAGCTTTGCAAATTAGGCCTGCTGCCAATCAGCTGTCTCCGCCACCTACCCCTAGGCCCTTCTGCCGCGGCCTCCAGAGGTGCCAGCCAGGGTTTGTGCTGTGTGGGTGTTAGTGTTTTACATAAAACTTATGTAAGACACAGGAGGACTCTGCAGTCAGCACACAAACAGGCTGGCTCTTCAACAGGGCCTGATCAATGTGAAAATATTTTTTCACCAACAGTGAACACCACTTTACTGACCTGAGTGATATGGCTGCCAGTTCTCAAATATGGTTATAAATTCTCAGCAGACAACGTTTCTTACAGGAGACACATTTTACAATTGAATCTAGTTCCTTTTGCTAAAAGACAATACCTCAAGTCAACACCTGGATTATTTAGCACTGGCTGCAGCTGAGGACAGCACAGGGAAGATTTGTACAGAATGAGCTTGTTAACTTTGTTTCCAATTCCAGCTAGACACACTTATAAAATGATGACCACAGGCAAACCATGCATATTAATATTTAATGCATACAAAATTTAATTCCCGCTAGTGCCTCGTATGGGCTTCCCAATATTATCTTAGTGTTGGCTCTGGCTAACAGAGACTTTTGACACATGTAACAGATGTTCAAATAGTAGATTCTTTATTTCAGATTTTGCAGTAAGTAAAAAATATAACCATAGGATCTGCCATGGTCAGCTTAGTCTAGAGAGAATACAGTTCAGTTACTCCACAGAGAGCCTGTTAACACTAACACAAAACACAGTGTGAGCTAAATGTTTACACTGTGATATAATGTCACATTTGTCCTGCCATGACATGTCTGTTGGAGTTGTCTGCATGGGAAATAAAGGTTGTGACAGTGAAAGTATTAAGGGTGAGTGAGTGGGAGGTGTTTATTTGAGTGGGATGAGACATTTGCTCACTGTAAAGCAGAGAGTTTGAATAGTTCGTATAATCAAATGTTTTCTTTTGTATATGTAGACTGGTACGGGAACTGCAGTTTTGTTTACTACATCTACTGTAATGTAACAGAAGGGTGGAACAAAGAAGGGGCAAAGAAGACTCCAGCTTCTCTAGTAACACACATGGAGATGCCTAGCATACACCGAACAACCAATAAGACACCGATTCAAAAGAATGTGCCCAAATTTAATATCAGATCACATCAATCAAGACATACTGTTAAACTGGATCTCCTTCCTTCCTATCCTCCTTTTTCCAGCTGGCTTCATTCAGGAAACTGTGACTTTCTGTCTGATTTCATTTCACACGCTAAAATCAGGCTGAGTAGCCATTTCAGCCCAGCTGATCCTGAGCCTCTGACATGTCGGAAACAAACCGCAAGCTCACAGACACACAGATAAGTACAGCCTTGGCATGACAGGCCATTTTTCCCCCAAACACAAACACTCCAACCACATGAATCAGCAGATGAAAGGCATGCCAGAATCAGGGGGCATCGCTCACACGCAGCCGTGCCGTATGCTAACGAGCACCGTGCACAGAAAAACAGAAGATTTTTTTTTTTTATTTCACAAAAGAGTTCCGTGGCGGTTGTCTCTATGCGTCTGTGTATGTGTTTTGCATGGGTGGAAGTCAGACCACAGGTGCTGAGAAGATCAAAGAGCTGCAGAAATCTGACATGAATTTGGACTAGGATTCTAAACATGCAAAGGGTGCTGTACGATTAGCCAATGCATCAAAGCTCTGACAAGTGAATAAGAGAGAGCAATAGCTCCCCTCAGGCAAGAATTTGCTTACCCAGCTGCAGACATGTGCCACACTCTAACCTGAACGGCGAAGGAGCTAGACAAATACATCAATAAAAACACACTGTATGTACAAAAGTGTCTAGACATCCTTTCTAATTAGTAGCTAGTGTAACATCCATTACAAACTTTGATGGAAACAATGTTGATTTGAAGTTGGGTAGAACAGTGAATCAGCCTAGATCTTTGATGTTGAATTTACATAGATCTTGCTTGTTGTATTGGTCGTTGATTCAGTGACGGAAAATCAACAAACCAAGACTGACCCAACAGCACTTGGTGATGGTGGAATAGCTGTTGATTTAATGTCAGTATTGATGCTAATTTAATGCAGAAACACTGTTTGATTGTTCAGTGTTAATTGACAAAGTATAACAGACTTTACCAAGCATTCTGCAGACATGCTGGTCCAGAGCAACATATAGTAGTAGACAAGCTCAGTGTTTGGAGACTTACCTGCACTATTCTTTCCTTCATGTTACTGGAAGACCTTGTATTGACTTGAGATGATAAAGGTTTGTGATTGACAGCACAGTGTGAAGGAATCATGAAGGACCGTGCAGTGGGTAACACTCACCCTGCACATGGAAGAGCACAGTCTGTGCTGCACTGCCTTTAGGGATAGAAGTTCTCCAGTAAGTTATCAGTCTTTTTTTTATCAAAGTATCTATTAAATACAGGAAAAGGTAAGAATTGTATGTTATAAGTTTAATACAATGTTATGTTTGGTTTAAATGCTGAATTACTACTGAACTATCATAAGATCAACAGCTTTACATCCAGCAGCAAGTGCTCGACGAACATTTGATCAACACATACTCAGCCATTAGTGAGTGCTGCTAAATTAATGTTCAACACGCTCAATTTTCCAGTGTTGAATAAAATGCAAATACAATGAGTGAGATCAATGCAAATGCAACAGCACAGATCTACACTGATTACCCGGCATCAAATCAACATAGTTTCAATCAAAATGTGCCATCTGGAACAGGTTCTGTGTGCACACCATCACACAATTTCCACAGAAATGCACTTGAAAGCTTCTGTGCATGCCTAAGATCACCATGAGCAATGTCAACTACAGAGTGGTGTAAAACTTCCTGGCATTAGGTTGTTGAGCAGTGGAAACATTCTTTGGAGTCATGAAATGAGACTAGTTGAATGGCTGTTTGTGATCAAGACCTAAATGGAAAATATCAACATCCGTACCTGACCTCACTAAAATTCTTTGGACTTAACAAAAGCCAATTCTAACCCCCAAGTGTAAAGCCTTCCTAGAACAGTGGATGTTCTTATTCATTATCAAAACTATTTTTGGACGGGTCTTATTGAGAACCTGCAGGGCTTTACGGGAGGCCTTAATTGTACTTGTTTTGTATTATCTGTAACAGCCTTTGTAAAGATTCACACATTCTCAGGTCTATGACAGAAAGGCATTCAGGAACATGAGAAGCTCATAGCTGTTTTAAAAGAGCTGCTCAGTTTAAGGCAGGCTCTACAGAAACCTCGGACAAAAGGGTGCGCGGGTCTCCATGCTTGTCTCCACTCTCCTCTTTCCTTTTTTTTCTTACCTCTGTTTGTCTCTCCTGCACTTTTCTCTTGTGGGTTGGGCTCAAGCAGAGAGTTCCAGCCTGCAGCTAAGTTTTTCATTTGGATCAGATTTCCCCAGCGCAGATGCTGCAACAGAAAAGGACTCGTGAAAAATAATGCATGCTCGCGCGCTTCGCAAAACACCAGCCTCAAGAATTCCAGTTTGGCCTTAAAGACCTAAACAGTTTTTGAAAGAAACAAAAAAACAAAAAAAACAGTTTGACTGAGAACCGCCGAGTCTCAGATGCAGACATGAAAAGGAATGCTCGAGAGCCAGGAGACATGAGACACCGTGTTTGTTTGGAAGCGCGGCACTGCTAGTTCACCAAGGTCATCTCAGCTAGCTGATCAAACGTGGAATGCATTCTCTTCATGTTTTTTCCCCCCAACTTAATGCTGGTAAAGTATCTCATATTGCCATCTAGCTTCCTGGTCCCAACATGTCTGTTGGTTTTGATATGGGCTGGGATAGTGTCATAATAGGATGGAATTACTGTAAAAGGATAGCGGAGGGCCTACATCTGTTCTTTGGATGTTTTTTTGGAATAGGAGGTATTCAGTGGTAAACAAAAACATCAGTCCTGCGTAATCTCCTCTTGCTGACTGGTGTTTATTGTTTCCCCCACTCATACTGACTAATTGGACGATCGTGAAAGATACAGGGACGCGCAGTCAGGATGGAATGGTACATGCGTGCGGATGACACTGACGTCAACCTGCTGTTCGGCCACTTGCTGGCATGCACACACTTGTATCGACTGCTGCTCAGATATAAGCTGACAGCCATTGAAGGCTCCAGATACACCATCAAACGTTCATTCGGCCTCTGTTTTGCGCAGGTGGCCAACATGAAGAATGAAGGATGAGCTGTGTCATTTAATAACGCACAAAACGTTCAGCTGCTATTGGCGTGAATACAGTGCCAGAACAAAAAAGCAACGCTGGTTTCCACTGCATTTATCATGAGGCTGGACTTTTTAACCAGAGTTATCTGGTTTCCTCAACATGGGAATTCAAACCATTTGGCCATGGGCTGCAAAAAGAAACTAAAGGGGTGAGGTTCACTTCTTAAATATTTCACTTAGGGTATTTTAATACATTTTAGGACTGAAAAGAAACACTGAACATCTGTCATCTCCCAAACACACATTCAATATTTCCCTCAGCTATGCCAGTCAAACACATTTGTTTTGGATTGTCCGTCTCATTATAAAGGTTTTTCATGCTAAGAATGTATAGCATGTCCCAGGAGCCACAGTGACCCAGGCCGTAATTAGACTCCTCAGTTATACTGGAAATAGTCCAGTTTTGATTAAAGTAATCCCTCAGTCTAACGGATTTTTTTCTGAGAACCCAACTGTATAACTGCCACCAGTCCAGTGGTGGCGGTAATACACAGAAAAGTTGTCAACCGCCTTAACAACAAGAAGAAGAAGCCTGCTGCAGCATGTAGCAGGACCGCTGTGTCTCGTCCTCGTATCCCCCCTCCCATTTTCAACAGTTATCTCAGTTTATTTAGTATTAGTAAGCTGTGCTTTGTCTTAACATGCAAGTAGATTATTTATTTACCTTAACTTTTTGTTTAAGGGTAATGCATTTAATGTTCTGGTAATGCATTTAGAGTTCTGGTAGCATATTAAGGTTTACACTATAAAAATAGGCATTTTTAGGCATTTTCTATACCAAAACACTATGCACGGGTGCTGTTTGATCGTAAACCCTGTGAAAAGCAGAGGATTACTGTATATCAGACTAGCACGCTGTAAGTGATTTCCACCTGAGCTTTAATCCAGACCATGCAGAATTCAACATAAATATAGTTTGCCCAAATATAGTTGAGCAGTTAAGACGTGTTCAAGTTTGCTCCTTTCATTTTTGCATCATACTTGATGAAACCTTCACATGTGACTCAAAGTTGTTAAGTAATCCAAAATAGACTTACTTATGTGGTTTCAGACACTACATAGCAAACTTTTCAATCGATAGACACAATTATTTTTTAACTTGTTTTTAACTGTAAGTTACCTATCTACAGGGAGTGCAGAATTATTAGGCAAGTTGTATTTTTGAGGAATAATTTTATTATTGAACAACAACCATGTT
>JBBPDH010000151.1:4744730-4767971 GCA_037974565.1 Clupeocharax schoutedeni
CAGTTAAAACAAAAGCACTTAAACTATACAACTTTTACACGACGAAGAGATACAGTTTTTACTGACCCTGCTGATGTAACCTCCACTGCGAGCGGCTGTGTGTATCTTTGTGTATTTGTGCATCTTGTGGTTGTGCTCCTCCCATGAGCAGCCCAACTAATCGATAACGGCATTCGTTGACAACGAATTTCATTACCAATTATTATCGATTTTATCGATTAGTTGTTGCAGCCCTAATATATACAGAAAAACACAGTGATCAGCCATAACAGCCATATTAACCACACAGGTAAAGCGCATAACATTGATTTTCCTGTTACAATAGTACCTGCCAAAAGGTTACGCTGGACCGTCATTTCTTGAAGTTGTTGTGTTGGAAACAGGATAATTAGGTGAGGTCACTTTGTCAGGGCCCAAATTTTGAGGGAGTGTAACATGAACTAGATTTTCTTCTTCATAGGTAAGCAAGTCAACATTTTAAGCAAGTGCTTTTGTTCTGGTCAAATTTATTATGGCTGTATTCTGATTGTGGTAATACTGTGGCATGATTAGAGGTTAGAAAGCTGTAGTTCTGCTGTTTGATCTCAGCATGGCCATCCTTGTGGAGAGGTGTGAATTGTATTCACAACAGGATGTTTTCACTCATCCTCTTTTAATCCTTATTACTTACTAGCAGCTCAACACAAAGTATTTCAAATACACAGTAAAAATGATTCATTGCAGATATTATTCAGAGAAGATAAACAATTGATTTGTGAAATAATAATGGAATCCATGAACAGAGCCATCTAGGTTTAAATCTGTACTGACTGTTATGCATTCTCATAAATAACACCTTTGCTCATTGTTTATAATGCTTTATGTACTATAAAGCTTTATATTAATATGTCTTTGTCCCAGTATGACTGCATGATCCCTGGATGTCTTTGAAGCAGGTCTTCTACTATTCAGCGCATAGCAATGTCAGTAAATCTCAGTCGTTTATTTTAGCATTACAGATTTTCTGAGAAAATTTTAGGCTCAAGTGTGAATGCTTCATAGCATCCCATTCATCTGACTGCACTTTTCTATAGAGATTATACAAGCTGTGTATGCAATATTGAACACTTGTGTATGCAATAGAAGCACCTTAATTACTAATTACAAGGGCAGTCTGGATACTGGTGACTATTAAAGGAATTCAGAACACACCTGTACGATGCTCCATTCTGCTAGCGTACCAATGGCATACTAATAGCATTTTAGTGCTAATGTTATCTGAAGCGCATAGCAAATATGTGAGCATATATTTTACCTTGTATGGAATTTCTAAAGAGGATTTCTTTTGTAAAGAGTCCTGGAATACAGCTGATGCTGTTTGTCATCTGACAGAAACTGACTGGGTGCTGATATTGGCTGTTGCTTGTATTGGAGGAATGACTTGTTTAGAACTGAGTAAGAATGTTTTCTCATGAAACTGATTCCACACTTTGAAAATTTAAACATGAATGGTTGATTCCATGTGTCCTTGTTGTATGAGTGGATAATCTGTCACACTAGAACTTCAAGTGAATGAAGGCCTAACCTAGAGGAGAGAGATTTGACTAAGTCTACCCGATTGTGTCATTTTCTGTTGGAAAAAAAATCTAAAATGTAACAATGAAAGTATTTCTTCAGAGTTTAAATGCATGCATGGTTTTGTTGAATACAATTTTAAAAAATTGTAAAAATTGTAACAATTGTAAATGTAAAAAAATTTTTTTTTAACTTATTATTAGGACTTCACGTCAGGCCTAAAAAAGCCCTGAGGATTCCCCTCTGATAGAGAGTAATTCTAATGAATTAAGCCAAACTCCACCAAGCCAATGCATTTTGACTAAAGCAAACTGCATACAGTGAATAATGCATACTCAAAATCTCGCTCTAAAGTACTCAGCCACTCTTGTGGATGGTTTGTTGGATTATCACTCTTAAGTAAGAATTTAGAGTAAGAAGGACTAATCCCCATCACAGTGCAACTGTTTAGCTATTGGTTCGTCCTACTTAAAATTTTAGCTGAAGAGGACACAACTGCATTGCGAAAATAATTACATCCCCAAACACCTTTAAATTTTTTTTTCAAATCAAAATTGCATGGAGCTTATTAATGGCGTTAACAGGTTTGTCGCCTGCTGAGCGTATCTACGGGAGCATGCCAATTCCTGTTTCTGGAGGCTACAGCATAAGGTTTGGCTTGCAAATCCAGCACATAGAGATCTGTTTGGGTTTAGTCAATGCTACAGACAGCCTTACAGACATCCACACACCAGACCACCATCTGTGTGCGCATGGAGCCGCTAGGTAGACACATGCTTTGTGCAGTATGAGTGTCAATAATCTGCTTTGCTTGTTATTTGCTGTCAGCCTGATAGCCTTTTGAGGCAACACAGAGAGCGGCTAATAAAGCCACAGCAGAAATGCAGGCGAAGTGGGTGAGAGGGGTGGGAGGGCACCCAGCTGAGGGATGAACTCCTGTAGACACTGCCAAATCAGCTTAATTCACATCTTTAACAAGTTGCACATGTGCGCATATCAAAGGCTTGTCTTTACATTCATGCATGAATGCAGTTGAGTTAGATGTGGCTTGGGGGGCACTTCACTGTCAATAGCTGTTTCTATTGGTGGCTCGTAACTTCTGAGGCTTGTTAGGTGCTCATTTCACTCAACAACATCTGAACTGTGATTGCCCTTGTTTATTTCTAAACAAACATTAGTGCTATACTCTATGCTAACTCCATACAAGGCTAATGCTCTAGATAGCCCCATGGCCTGTGCATAATATGAAACATTTAATGAGCATTTGATCTTCGTAGCCCATCTGAAAAAGCATATTAAAAAAATGTCAGACACACTGTCAGTCGCCTTCATCATAATTAGCTGTTGAGGCACCCTTAGCTTCCTGTGCTAATCAAGCACCAGAGCAGCCATTGGGTTGACTTTTAAATCACAGCCCTGAGCCACAGAGCCTGAACAACCTCCAGATCAGTGGAGAGAAGAGGCACATAATGGGCCTTGTCACGGTCGATATGCAGTGTGAACATATGGCCAAAAAGCATTAGCTTCAAAATGAATGTGAGCAGAATGCTAAGCTGCTGGTCAAAATGGTGAAGGCCTTGGAGCATTTATAACAATTTTGCTAAGTGTGCACCACTGAAAGGTGCACATAAACAGCCTCCCTGTTCTCCTTTACTTTATCATGGCAAGTAGGCCATTCAAACGAGCATACAGTCATAATGAGAATGATAGGCTATGTGGAGAGCAGAAAGGAGAAGAGAGAGAAAGGGAGAGATACACACACACCACTCCAACAGGGCCTTTTCAGTTCTTCAGACTGTAACACAGACCCATGAAAAGAACAGGGGGATGGATAATCAAAGCCATATATCATGGCAAGGCTCCAGAAAGTGACTTTCCTTCTGTAGCTTAAAATATGTGGTAAACGAGCATGCTGGAAAGCAGTTATATGCCCCTACAACACTCTTCTCCTCCTGCACAACCTAAACAAATTCTGGCTTAGGATAAAGCTTGTACACCCCGATTATGGTTGGTCATTTTCATCTTACAAACACAATTCAGATGAATTTTATGTATTCAGATAAGTATATGTAGCTTCATAATTCATTTAACGTGAAAAAGAAAAGGCAAATAACTCCTGGCTTAAAGGGCCGTCTTAGCATGACCTTTTGACATTTCAGCTGTTTTTTGAAGTGCCACTTTGTCCAAGATAGCTTGATTTTGGAAACTAATGTCTTAAATCATGCTACAAATAACAGTTGGCCTGAAATGAAAGGTACGTTCACTTCACACAAGTAAAGTGCACAGTTAGGTGTTCTTTCTGCAGTCATTGTAAGTGGAGAGGCACTTGGAGAACAGCTGCACTTATATGCTGAGTGTATGGCTGCTGAATGCATAGTTGAATAGCTGCTCAGGGAGAGGGGCTTAACTCCTCCACCGCGGGGGAGCAGCTTGACCAATCAAAGCAGCCCCTGAAGGCCGCGCGAGATTTGATTTTTCCCCCCTCCTTCTTTTCAGGGGAAACGGTCGTCGCTGGGTAAAGAGGGAGAGAGAGAGAATGGTTTAAATAAAGACCATAGCACACAAACTAATGCAAGATGATCAACTTGGTTCCCACTCAGCCACATACTCCTAAATGCAATCATGGACAATAAAAGCAGACGTACATGTTATCAGTTCCAGCTGATTTATTTGCCAAGATACAGACTTCAGCATGACGACATGTAACGCATTTCCTTTGCTACAAAACGCAGATGGTCCATTTCAAGAGTATATTGCACAAAATAATGAAAAACAAAATGTGCCTTTAAGATGATAAAAAAAGAAAAAAAATGAGTTTCACGCCTGCTATTTGGGACCCATTCACACTGATATACATAAACTCCTAGCTTTTACTATATTACAGAACATATACAATCTTGAATCTAGTACCAGCAATGAGGTCTATAATTCCCCAAATTCCATTGTACATCTCTATAGAAACGCATGGTCAGATCTACAACTGTACACAGCCTAGACTGAAATAATAACAAGGCATTTAGATGCAAGATGATCTCATTTTTAACCCTTGCATGCTTTGAACCAATGAAACCGGGTAGAAGTGCCTGAAGAAACCTCACTGAGAGCACAGTAAGAACATTCCCTTTAACTGTACAAAAATAAGCCAGAAAATATTTCACTTCTTAGTTTTTTCTTTTAAAAAGATGAGGTATGTTGGTTTGTTATCAAAAATGCTTCCTGCCATACCTGGGTTCTACAACAGTTTGTCTGCGTTTTTATATTTATCATCTCCACACCTGGAGAGGGAAAAAAACGGAACCGGTTAGAAAAAAAAAACAAACAGGTTGTGGCTTACAGAAATCACATAAAACCTCGGAGGAACAAAAAAATAATAAAGTTACATCCTGAACAGTGTTTCAGATTTTGCCTCCTTTTTTCCCAGACAAGCAGTCGCGTTTCAGCTCCCTGTAGAGAAGATGTGGGTGGGACGTGAATGCATAGTTTTTTTTTTGTTTTATTTTTTTTACACTTTTGCCGTCCACCTCGTGATAGCAGTTACACTGCGGCCCCTCACAAAAGGAAAAAAACAACAAAAAATAAACACCATAAAACCCTGTCATGGCGACAAATGTCACTTTTTTTTGCGATGATACCTTCCTCAAAACGCTTCTGGTTTCGGTTCCCCTGTTCACACAGGCAGAGGACGAGGCCAAAAGAGGAGAGTCTTAAAAAAACCTGAAGATGCGAGTCGTGCTCTCGGGTGAGCCGAGTCTAGCCGAGCCCTGGCGAGTAGGGCCGAGTCGTGCCGAGCTCAGCCGAGACAGCTGTGCTTTAGCAGGTGAACACCAAGTCAGAAAAGTTGGCCTCTAGCCAGTCTCCGGCTATCATCTCGCTCAGCTCTGGGGTGCAATAGTCCGGGAACTCGAAGTGTGAGCTGAGGCTGCCCTCGCTGAACGAGTCCAAATCCTTATCCACCAGCGAGAGGCAAAGGTTCCCCGAGCCGCTGCCCAGCTCCGCTCCGTGCGCTCCTGCTGCCAGGTTCAGGCTGAAGTCTACCAAGAGGTCGTCCGCGTCGTCCCCTGAACTGGACGAGGTGGAGAGGGTCCGGAACGAGGAGGCTGATGAGGAGGAGGATGATGAGGAGGTGGAGGAAGGTGAGGAAGAGGCATGGAGATAGTGAGTTGAGCTCTGCTTCGTGATGTTTTTGAAGCTGTAAAACAGTCTGCCCCCGTGTCTCGACTCCTCATACATACTGGCTCCCTCCGTCTCCACGGCCGAGCTCAGCGTGGGGCTCGCCGGCACCTTCGCCACGCCGTACGGCCTCAGCCTTTGCTGGCGCCGCTCCTCGTCCTCCTCCACTTTAATCCGAGTCGGCAGCTCGTCGTCGTAGTCGTTATCATCGTCCTCCTCGTCGTCGTCGTCTTCGTCCTCGTCGTCGTCATCGTCCTCGTCGTCCGTCAGCTCTCTCTTGACGGACTTGGACACTTTTAAGTTCGTGAACGCATAACTGTACCTGCCGTCCTGGTGGCTGGGGGGCTTGGTGGAGGAGGTGGTGTTGGAGACCCCCATGCCGGGCTTGGTGGGTTTAACTTTTACGCACTTCTTGGCAGGAGCCTTGACTGCAGCTTTGCTGCTGCTCTTCTCCGGAGACAGGCTGGCCGGCTTGGAGTTGTCCAGCTTGGGCTTCTTCTTGGGTCTGTACTTGTAGTCTGGGTAGTCGGCCATGTGCTGCAGACGCAGCCTCTCAGCCTCCCTGATGAAGGGGATCTTCTCGCTGTCCTTTAGCATTTTCCACCGCTTCCCCAGCCGCTTGGAGATCTCGGCGTTGTGCATGTCCGGAGACTGCTCCATGATCTTTCTCCTCTCAATCTTGGACCACACCATAAATGCGTTCATGGGTCTCTTGATATGACCGCTGGCAGTCTTGCACCAGTCCGGTTTTGGGGGCACCAGCTCTGTCTCCTCCGTGTCCGTGGCCTCCCGGGACATGCTGCCCTCCGTCTGCAGCACCATGTTTCCTTCACAGCTTACTAAAAGTTCAACTTTGTTGCTGTATTTGTTATTTATTCCTCCCTTCTTCCAGCCCTAAAGCTTCAGTCCAAACCTCTTTGCAAAGTTCCTGTCTGCCTTCTTAACTACTTCTCGGGGGCTTTTTTTCATACCGGCTACGTCACGCATAATTATCCAATCAGGCACAGGGGCCCCGCCCACACCTTCATTGATTGGTGCTTCATCTTTGTGGGCGGGGCTATCTGTTCCACACTGCCTGGTCTGCACTTGGTGTGTGAGACACACAGAGGAGCAGCTGAACCACTGAACAGAGGATCTCGTCGAGGAGGTGTATGTCAATGCATTATGGATGTCAGTGCAGTAGTTGTGACACTAATAAAGGTTTCTCTTGTACAAAAAGATCATGATAAAGAGTTTAGTCTAGGCCAGTTAATATTCCTTTTGTTGCATATTTGAAAATGTAGTTTCTCTCTACTCTCAGTGTGGGGGACACTGTGTCTTAACATCTTCATCTCTAATAAGATTGTCCTTACCCCAGACACAAAAAAATCTACACATTGTCAGTGGTATAGTGCTGACTGATATTGTGTGGATATTAGTGGGAAATCGTTTGTGCAAACAAACTTGGAAATAAAAGTGATGTCAGGAAGGCAGACACAGTTTGCTGTGTCAAGGAGGGGAGTGCTCTCTTTCTCTCTCTCTCCCTGCAGGCCACCCCAGCATCAGGGCTGGCTGCCTGCCAGGCTTCCACTGATAAGCAGCTTCTCCCTGCGTCCCCTAGAGGGCAATCATTTACCCCCTTGAATCTGCGCTGCCCAGCCCCCCACTGCTACAGCACTGCCTTTCCCCTCCTGCTTCAATCTCATGCGGTGACACATTAGAAATGCAGTGCCCTGCCTCTCCCCCACTCGCCCCCCGGGCGGTGCACGGACACTTTTGCACAGAGATATTGAGATATAGCTTCAGATTAATTTCCACCAGCAGCCGCAAACGGCCCACGTCGCGACTGACTGCTGAGGTGGCTAAAGATCAGCTGCTTCAGAGGGGCCGCCAGCCAGACTCAAGTGATCTGAACAGCTATGTTCATGCATTTGGTTTGCACTCATCCCAGTGCTTGCGATATTTTAGACAGCTTTGGATGGACTTGATCTCGATTGCCTACATTCTAATGATTTTACTGATAATTTAATGCAGAAGTGTAGTAACACTAACAAGTGCATTATTCTGCATGCTTCTAGGACCTGCATATTCAGATGTGTGTGTAATGGGGGTGAAGCTTCAGCCCTTCACCTTTTAAGAATTCTCATCGTCACATTAAGTGGCTCCTGCTGCACTCCTTCCCCCGTCAATAACAGCCTCCTCCTCTGAGCAGTGGTGCGTTACAGTAAATTAGATGGAGCTTTTATAATGGGCAAAATGGGCCCATCAGAGAGGAAAGGCAGAGAATATGAAGGAAAGAAACAGAGAAACACAGAGAGAGGAGAAGACATGAGTGTGTTAGAGAGGGAGTAATAAAGTGAGAGAGGAAGACAGTAAGAGAGAGAGAAAATGGTGGGCATGAGATGCAGTAATAAAGGGTGAGAAAAGAAAGCAAAATGTTGAGCATGAGAGGGAGACAGGTAGGGAGAGGGAGGGTGAGCACTAGAGCAATATAACAAGGAAAAAAGGCAGAGGGTAAGCAAGGGAGGGCAATAAAGTGAGAAAAAAGAAGAGAGTGAGAGAGAGAGTTCCAGATGGGAATGACTCATCTCCTGGCTGACTCTTATCATCCCAAGACCCCCCCCCCCCTCCCCAAACCAGCTACACAGAAGGAAGGGATCAATAGGCAGCCCTGACTGCAATCTGATATTGAAAATCCTGGAATGTATTTCTGAATGGCCCCCAGACAGGTGTTTTTAGATATGTCTTAAATCTCCCTGACTCACAAAAGGCCAAACTCAGATTAGGTAACGGCAGGCCCGAGCGCCAAGGCAGCCACCCTCACTAATGAAATTCTTCCTTTCAGACACACATCTCTGATTATTCCATTAAAGCATAGAAGTCTTTGGGAATGTATTTTTTGCAACCGTTTCCTTTTGCTTTTCATTGCAAACCATGCAGGGCAAATGTCACACTTTGAGGAGAGGCTATTCTGTACAGGTGGAGTCACATTCACATAAATGAGTTAACTCGCCCTACATCCTGACCGTCGATTAGGAATGCGCCGGCTAGCTTTGGTCTGAGGAGACGTGGCTCAGCTAACGGCTGCCGTTAGACGTGTGAACTCCGTTCACTGGGTATGCAAATGGCCTGCTGTGAATGCCATGTCACACTTTTGTTTTGGGGACTGTAAACCTGTATGAATAAGCTGTTGTCAGCTTTTAGTGGGGTTTACGGGGTGGGTTTAGATATGCAGCCTACTCAACAATAACAACAGCTCATTTAAAATGTGCAAGTGAAAAGCTGTTTCTTCTCTATTCAATTACAAATATTTTGTAGAAAGCTGTATTAAATAGAAGACCTTAACTTATGGATTTATCTACTTTTCACACACCCTGGACACACTTCTAAACAATTCAGATCCCTCCACAGTCTCAGCAACACAAGAATGCAATATTAGCTGGGAGTACGTCTGATCTTCCATTGCTTCATTTTCCCCCAGTGGAAAAAAAGCATAGCCGTGGAGAGAGGGTGAGAGCAAAAGAGTTTTGTTATCAGGTTTAGATAAGGAGCTTCTGAAGTGGAATACATACTGTAATGCATTTGACCCCGTGTCTCCACACTTTAAAGGTCTGACGCTTCGCAGACTCTTCAGCCACAGAGGCTTGACGAGAATGTAAACAAGGTGTTCTTAACACTCTGGTGAGTGCTTGTCTGAACACAAACACTTTATAGTGCTGCAAATGCACTGGCCAGTTATCCTTCCCTACTACCTTTAAACACACACACACACACACACACAGACACATACCTGTAAATACATCTTAAAGGGGGTTGGGAACAAGCTTTTTGAAAGAATTTGGCAAGTCTTATTATTAAATCATGGAAGACTAATCACTCATTTTTACACAAGCAGCTCTAAGATTCTCATAAGAAAATCATCATTAAAGCTCCAGTTCCATCTGAAAAAAGGCACTCAATCATGAAAATGCATGTTCACCACATTAAACCAAATGGTATGCCAAGTAACTAATGTAATGAACCCAAGTACTACTGTTATACTCTATATATCTCTTCGGGTTTTTTTGTGTTTGTTTTCGCTTTTTAGCAAGGAGAAAGGACACATTAAACTTTTAGACACGTTAAACTGATGTAACTGATGAGTCTTTTTCCAAACTTTGAACCATATCTGTTGCCCCAATCTGTATCAGTTGGTTATACGCTGTAAAGTTCAATGGAATGTTGAAAAGGTGTAAAAAATAAATAAATGCACCCAGAAACGAAATCTGAAGTTAAGTGGTTTCGATGTGACCATGATGTGACATAATGTAAGACCGACTGAATATAAAAAAAGAGGATTTAATTTGACTAATTTCAAGTGGGCCAAATTTGAAAAGACCCACGAAATATTAAGTTCTGGGTGTATATTAAATAATACATACAAATAATAATTCATTTTTAGAGATCCGCCAAATAAAGGCAGACTTCTACTTTTCCATCTGCGTGTCTATAAACGTGTGTGGGTGTCGTGTGCAGACGTCCGCATGGTTGTCTGCCAACACACTTCTGAACATCTGCAGTAAGTGGCACTGCACAATCCTGAATATACAGAAAACAAAGCAGAAATCTTGCCATTTTCATCATCACCGATTCTGTAATGTTTTGTAGTCTGGACTATTTTATTTATATAGTGCAATTCACAACTGATGTTGCCCCAAAATAGTTCAAGTACAGGATTCGAGGCTGAGTTTCTAGAGAGCAAACCAATGGCAGCTGAGATAGGGAAAAACTCCCTAAAGCTGGAGGAAGAAAGCTCAGGAGGATTCAAGCCTTAAAATGGAACCTTGCTGGAGACGCCAGACAGTGGGAGAGAATAAAAGGGTATGAAGTTTAACATTAAATAAAAGGCAGAAGTATGAGCTGTACAGTCTCTAGTAGGATCAGTTAGAATTGGTCATTATTTTAATTATTTGTAATATTGTAACTCTTCTTCCATCCAATCCTTGGGCTCCATTAGATGAATAATTGATTACACCATATTTTTACCACTGCATTACACCAGTTACTGTTTGGGTTTCATTTGGCCCCAAGCACAACTGGACAACCAATCAGCATTCACCTGAGGCACGGTTCCACAGTTCTGGACGACCTGTAGTTGAGATTTTGGAGGTGTGCCCACCAAGACCTCAAGCCATGCGTACCTATGAACCACTTCTCTGCAGATACGTTTACTTGCGTCTTTGCTGAAGCATAAATCAGCCCTGACATCCACATTACTGATAGCTTCAGACGAAAGCCATGGACATGGGAAAGCTCATGTCCGGTCTGCATATTTAAAAAAAAAAAATCACCTCACCTTACCTAAACTACCACTAAGCATGTGTACAGTATGGTAGTGTTTGTTTGTGGTGTACTAGCCATGGTGTACTTGTTTAGTCATTTGTGTGGTAATAGTAAACATGTATTCAGAGGCTTTTTGGGGGGCCCTGACCTACTATAATGAGAGTGTGTTTAGTCTGAAGGCCAGGCCCTGTGTTGATGGATTGCACTGCCTGAGGGAAGGCTCTTTTTTCAGCTCTCTGACACTAGCAGAAGGAGCAGAGTGGATATAGATTCACATGTGTGTGCGTGCCCTTTTCAAAACTGTCGATTACTGAAGCCGGTATGGTGCCATAGTCCTACGTTTCATATGTATCTGATGGCAAAGGGCAAGATGGAAGACACAGAGCAATGCTCTTGTTTTATTAATCTACAAGTGAGTTGAATCAATGTTATGATACAGATATTTGCTTGCTTAATATAAGGTTTTATTTTATTTGTTTGTTCATTATTTCTTATCCTCTAGGCATTTTTCATTTTATTGCCTGAGAGGTCGTCTTTATTTCAGTAGAAGTGCTGCAGTAATGCCCGATTCCAGCACACTTTCAGTGTAGGAAAAAGAAACACAACATTTAAAGATTTGATTTTAAAGGGCAAGATGAAAGGCACAGAACAGTAGTCTTATCAATCTGTTGCCCAACTTGCAAGACAGATAAATCATAGGAAAATAGAATAAAACTGTTTCACCTCTAGATTTTGTTTAGGCTGAAATGTCTACTAACATAATATCATTCATTGATTTATTCCATATTTTCACCATATTTCACAGATCTTGTTGTGGGCTGAGAGAGAACATGCTCCATATTTTACACATGACGATAGTGTAGAAGTGAATGAATGTTCCAGCTAAAGTTGCAAACTAATGTTCTGCCAAGGCAGCTGGTGAGTCCAGTGCACCCTAAAACAAATGGCATGCTAAACCTCTATTGTTTACAAGAGGAACAATATTGTTTTTCAGACTCCTGCTCATCTTAAAGGATTTTAGAGGTTTATTTTTTTTTTCCTCTCACTCGCCGCTTAGATGTTGGAAGTCAAGCTGTGGCCATAATGGCTGTAGATTTTTCCCACTCAGCCTGACAATGAGAGGCAGTTATCCACCACTGTGCATGACCTCACGGCAAGGTCGTGTGAGGGAGTCATCCGTCTTCTGCGTGTTCAGCCACTGTTAAACTAGAGATGAAGGTGGCCTACCTTAACGCCCATGCCTTCCTTCTGATCCCCTCCAGACCTGAAAAATAAAGGTGCCAAAACGTTGCTCTTGGAGCGGTTACGAAGAGCCATTTTTTTCAGTGTATGGATCATTTAAAGAACAATATTTGTTAGAAAAGGAAACATTTTTAGGTTTTAAAAGCCTTCACACCGTGTCAATGTTCTATACCAAGTAAAGGCAGAGCCAAGAACCATTGAGAAATCTTTATTTTGTGCATTAAATTCAATGTAAAGATATTAAAGGTAAGCTTGCACATTTCTTGTATTGCATGGCTAAAATAGTCATTTGAGCTTACTGAAAATTCAGAGTACATTTCAGTCCCAGGATTCACATTTTCCTCCATATAGTGCGCACAGTGCTCCCATCTGAACTTGCTGTTCCTGAAGTTTAAGCGCTGAATTAGTAAGCTGTCAAGGGCTTACTCGCAAATTGCTCGTAGCTGCTTGAAAATTGAAGTTCTCTCTCCTCTTCAGAGCACTCCATCCTCAGGGCAGGCTAATTTAAAGGTAAGTAGAGGATGTCATCAATTTTGAACAAATAAGACAATGGTGAGGAGGGGCCAGGGGGTGGGCAGCAGGCAGCGGAGATGGCTAGAAAAAGAAAAATACAAAGATAATGATCACAGCTCGTAGATAAAAGAAGCTATTATTTCACCCCAGTTCATCTCATGTTGACATTCCAGTTAATTACCTGGTGCCTGGAGAGACAGACAGGGGTGTGAGGAGGAGCCCACCAAACACACGCGGGTGGAGGGAGCAGCAAAATGCAGGTAACTCAATCCACAGCCCTGAGTTTATCACAACCACCCTATCAACATCCATCCAGAGCCATCACACTCCCTCACTGAAGCACATGTGCATGTACACACATACCTTATAGGGTTTTGCGTGGCTACTGTTGCTGACCCATCCAGGAAGCTTTTAGCCACTGTTAGTATCTTGTAAACTGCATGACCAAATCATCATACACTTACTTCAAAACCACATGAAGTTAAGTAATCTGAAATAGGCTTTCCTATGTGGTTTCATAAGATGATCTATAATATAAATGAAAGTGCAGGTTACTATTAGTTATGCAGCAGGTTCCCTCCATTTCTAGGTAACAGCATACAATATGATATTTTCTGCTGTATATACTGCAATATTTGGGCTTATTTAAGAACTCACTGCTGTGTGAAGCAAGTGGATGAGGATTTAGACCTGAGACTTGCATGGTGCTGGCTTGTGGCTGAGCTTCTCATATTTGTTAGCTCCATTAGCCATGTAGTCTATTAGTCTTCAGTGCAGAAACAAAGAAGCAAATCAAGCCATTTCTGTGATAGACAATGATGTTTTCTGAATCTGAAAACAGAAATAAACCTGTGGGTGTAAATGTAAACCCTGATCATGAATATAACTTGAGTTATTTGTGATCCTACATGGAGGTTTCTGTATGTAGGCCAACAGCCTGTCAGCTCACAACAAATCGATTTTCAGAGGTAGATGTATTTATGGAAGCACTGCTCATGTCACCTGTGCTCCTAAGACATGTGAACGTCAGACTGGATGTGAGCGCATACACAAGCACATGTGGAAAGCAGTCTTAGTATGCTCTTAGAGCCGGCAGCATGCAGTCCCAACCCCAGCTGCAGCGGCCAGCTCTTCCATTGACTGGCTCTAATGAGCCTGAAACAAACCCGATGAACCTGACTGAGGGCTCGCTGCTGTGTGTGTGCGTGTGTATCTGCATGTGTGTGCAAATGAGCCTGCATATGAAGGAAAGATCTGATTATTCAGAGGCATGTTTTTTTCATAAGGAGACTTACATATTAAAATATGTAAAAAATGTTATAATGGTTTCTGATGCTATGTTCAATATTGTTTTTCACTAATACTCTTACTGCTTCTGTTTTTCCGTTAATGGTTTTATGTTATGATTTTACTGATTATACACATTGTACCACAATTATACTGAACGTAATGATATTAGCGTTTAATCATGATGAACACTCTGAAGACAATCATTTTACAGCTGCTAGGCCTGCTGTCTTGCACATGACTATTTCATTGTTTCCCCTCAAACCCCAGGAGGTGTGTTACAAAAACATACATTCCTGTATGCTTTTGTACATACTTTTATTTCAAGAGCCTAAGATCAGTCTTATTCATTCCAGGGAAAAAATCTTTCTTGAGTAATTAAGTAACATTTGAAAAAAAGAATAAAACATTTTATGTAACAATTCAGTCAAGTTTTCTCACAAATCTTTCCCAGTTATAACAATATAATGGGCAGTCATTTGAAAATCCAGTAACTGAAATGAAATATAGGTTTAGGGGTTCATTTTCCATTCAGGGCTATTAAATATGCACATATAGACTGCTATTTTCTCACTCTCCATATCAGAAAGTGCTTCTCACCTTTTAAGTGTCTCCTCTACTATATCCCTCAAATGTCAGTCATTCTCCTCTTTCATGTTCTCTCAAAATGTCTTTTAAATGGAGAAGGTACGTTTACTAGTCTCTGTTATTTAGGACTTTCACAGTTCAAAGTATACGACATTCTGTGATGAAGAGTAAGGCCTGTTCCTTCCTCCCAGCCCCCTTTCTCTTTCCAAAAATACTCCCCAAAACACATCCACTCTCTTACTGTCTGCAGGTACTTATGCTATCTATTGCCAAGGAGGTTAGGGGCCACGGACTTCCTCTGCAAGTTATTTCTGGGTTTTGCCAATCATAAAGTAAACCTTTGCAAGACCTTAATCCAATTTCCTGCTTCCTGATCTTAAAAGATTTTTTTTTACTTTCCTGTGCAGCATATGCTTTTAAATGAAGGGGATTTCTTTGCAATTGTGGCCGTTTCAAAGCACAGCTATTGTGACTGTAATGCTATAGAATGGAGCAAAGTACACAGAATCATGAGATGTGTTGTTTATGCTTCGGGCAATCAAAACATGCTACTGATTTATTTCTTTAAAGTGTGACCCAAACCAAGGTACCATGTCTCTCCTGATGTTGAAATAAATCTTGATGTAGGTTCATTCATTTTCTTCTCCACAGACTAGTGCATCCGAATAACGTATTCTGGTGTCATTTCTAGTTGTGGTAACAGCAGTATTACCTCACAGCCATTGACATGAAGCGCACACCTAAATGATGGATGGCAGCCATTATAAGGCAAAGCCTCCCGCCTCCCCACCCCTTCACAATGGCACAAAGGCAGGGATTAATCTTTCCCATTACAGGAAGGCTCTGATTAGGAATACAGAGGAAGCTTCAGAAATGGAAACCTCCAGGAGTTCTAGGTGACCCAGGCCTTGGCCTAAAGCATCATTCCTGAAACACCACATCTCTCGTGCAGGAACTGCTCTGCTGTGTCTGCTAGAGAAACTATACCTTGGGCTCAAGCTGCCTGAGAGAATGACCTAGAAGGTTTACAAGATTCATAATTGTCAAATCTTACAAGAGGCAGAGAGGGCAAATTCAGTGACTGGTGCTTGTGCGAGATGTTGCTACTGTTTCTAGCAGTTGTGCAGAAAATAGCTGTGGAAAATAAACAGAGGTCCTTCAAGTGATCTGGTATGGTCACTCTTGGATATTAGAAGTGACTCATTTGTGCTTATGTTTATTAGTTTTTGGTGTTTGAGGTTTTAAGTGCTTTTACCAAGTTCAAAATGCTCAGCAAAGTTCACCACAATTTCGCATGGTCAAGATTGTGAGCTATGATGCCGTTACTTTTTACTGACAGTAACTGCCATGTTGAACATAACGATACCCCCAAAATCTTACAAAATCTTACAAAGCCAAAAAGGGAAATAGCTGGTGGTTTAATCAGTCACACTCTGATGCTCCTGTTACAGACTTGTGGTGACTGTTTTCTCAGTATGCACTGTATGTTGTCCAGTAAAATTGTTGCTCTTTTTGTTGTGTTTTTTCTCTCACTCTCACTCACTCTATCTGTGTATTTTGTCCTGGCAGCACTCATGTAGTCTTGTTTTTTTCTGGATTTTGTGTTTCATTGTGGTCCAGGAGGAATGTTGTTTTGTTTCACTGTGTACTGTGTGTATGGTTGAAAAGACAATAAACATACATGGCTTGATCAGGCAGAGATGTGGAGTTTCGTTTGGTAGTTATGATCTACAATTATATAAAATGACTATTTAGGATTATTGACATGGGGTTTCCAGACCCTTTGTGTGTTTGTATATATATATATATATATAAAGTCTAATATAACATATATATATATATATATATAATTATATAAGACTGAACTGGGTGCCAGCAAGCAAGCAAGCAAGCATAAATAAATAAATAAATAAATAAATGATAAATAAATACTGTTGACAAATGCTGTGATTAATAGTAGGGGAAAAGAGATAGATGGGGATGTTGCATGTTCATGTAAAACAACCTAGTAATTTCCCCAGGTCATCTACACTTGCTTGTTTTCATTTTTCATGCGCATAGGAAAGTAAGTGGAAGACAGACTGGGATGGGGGGTCATTTGATAAGAAGGAGTGTGCACTGCTGTTAGATTGATGGCCAAGTGCTTGACAAATCCACAGTAAACCAGCGGGTGTTACATCAGCATGCGCTGGAATAAGGATGGTTGTGGGGGAGTTTAAATGTACAGTACATCATCTTATTGACCAGCCTATTAGAGTCTATTAATTCTCCTGGACACTGTTCTTAATTTATTGCACAGGAGATTAAAGCAGCTGGACACTAAAGTAGCTGTACACTGAAGGATACAGCCATGCCTGCAAGAGAGACCTGCTGGTTTTTATTAAGGTTTTAATATTGTTTTCTAACTCAATGAAGACATCTTTGCATGTGGAGGACATTGCGTTGATTGGTTTTGACAGTTGTCTGGCCATCCCCATATTTCTGACACCACATTGCTCAAATCAACCATATATATATATATATATATATATATATGGATCTCTAGTAGGCTGAGCGTGGTCTCTGCTTATCAGTATAAGCAATTAAAGTTAGTTTTCCTGATGAGGCGGAAGTCACTCATCCAAATACAATATAAGGCTGTTATAGTTTAGATATTGTCAACAGTTCAATGCAAACATACAGCACCTGACACAATTATTGGCACCATTGATAAAGATATATAATATATTATTATTATTATTATTATTATTATTATTATTATTATTATTATTATAAATATGAATATCACAATAAAAAAGTGAGAAAAATCCAACCTTTAATTTGAGCTCATTTATTCAGTGGGGGAAAACTAATTTTTACACGAATTTGTGTGTGCCATTGTTAATACTTTAATATTACAAGGCAGGAGAATGCTGTATATAGAGAATCCTTGGTCATCTAGAGTCCTGGGTCCACTCTAATGCTCTCTCCTCTTCAGCTCACCCCTCAGGTTTTCTATGGGATTTAGTTCTGGTGACTGAGATGACCATGGAAGTTTGATTTGGTCTCTGGTGAACCATTTCAGTGTTGTTTTGGCCATGTGTTATGGATCATTATCTTGCTGAAAGATCCAATGATCTAACACAGTTCCAGGCCCACTGGAAGAGAAACAGGTTCACAGCATCATGTGAAATGACCATTCTGTCATACGTGAACACACCACAGCACACAGAGTGAACATCATAAAATTATTCCTCTGCATTAAACCCATTCACCAAGTAAAGCAGCGGGCACACAGCGCCCGGGGAGCAGTGTGTGGGGATGGTACCTTGCTCAGGGTACCCCAGAGGTGCTTAGCAGTCCTGGGAATCAAATCCACGGCTTCCTGATCACAGGATGAACACCCTTAACGCTAGTCTACCAGCTGTATCATATATCCTCAACTATACTTTACAGTGGGCAATGCTATATGCCAGATCAACCTGGACTGTTTGTTACCAAAAAGCTCAATCTTAGTCTTGTCTGACCAATGCACAGAGTTCCAGTTAAAGTCCCAGTAACGTTCAACAAACTCCATTGACATTTGTGATTGTTTGTGGGATGTCTTCCAAACAACATTTTGGCATGTAATAGTAATAATACGTTTGATCTATAGGCGGCACAAGGGCACCGTACAATAAAACAAGTGCCACAAACAGTAAAAACAATAATTACAGGCAAGATTAAAAAGCATATAAAATATAGACATTGCAGGTGAATCTGAAAGAGAAAGCACGCTTGAACAGATGGGTTTTGAGTGTGGATTTAAAGTGTGAGAATGAATTGATGCTGAGCGTTAGCAGAGCGACTGAAAGCTCTGCTCCCCATAGTGTTAAGATGGGTAGAAGGGACAGTCAAGTGGATGGAGGAGGATGATCTGAGGGTATGAGAGGGAGTGGCAAGATGGAGGAGGTCGGATAGATATGGAGGGTCAAGGCCATGAACGGCTTTGAAAGTTAACAGAATAACCCCGAAACTTAACCGGGACCCAGTGGAGCTGCTGCAAAGGAGTTATATGATCGATAGAAGGATGCGGGCAGCTGAATTCTGGACAAGATGAAGCTTGTGGAGAGTTTTGAGAGGGAGACCAAAAAGGAGGGAGTTACAATAATCCAAACGAGGAATGACAAGACTGTGAAAGAGGATGGCAGCAGCGTGAGGAGTCAGAGAGGGACGGAGACGGTTGATATTACGAAGATGAAAATATATAGACTGGATAATATTCTTGATATGAGGTTGAAAAGAAAGAGTACTGTTGAGGATGACACCCAGACTCAGAGGGGGAAAAGGAGCAATTATCAATATCAATGGAGATACTGTCAGTTTTGGATGATGTTGATTTGGTACCAATAGGGAGAACATCTGTTTTATCACTATTTAATTTAAGGAAATTTTATGAAAACAAGGTTTTGATTCCTGTGAATCAGTCAGTAACGGAGGAACATGAGGTTGGAAGTGAGTTTACTGGTAAGGCAGAGCTCGGTGTCATCGATGTAACAGTGGAAACTGATGTTAAATTTGCAAAATATATTGCCAAGAGGAAGGAGATAAATAGTGAAGAAGAGGGGGGCCAGGACAGATCCCTGGGGGACACCAGGAGTTACATGTGAAGGGTGGGATGAGAAAGATTTGAGCTGAATGAACTGAGTGCGACAGGAGAGATAAGATTTGAACCAGTCTAAGGGGATGTGAGTGATACCAATGAAGGATAATCTATTGAGGAAAGTGGTGTGACAAATGATGTCAAATGCCGCAGTTAGATCTAGGAGGATGAGGATAGTGAGTGGACAGGAATTGGCTGCCATGCGGAGGTCATTGGTCATTTTTATGAGGTGAGTTTTTGTGCTATGAAAGGTTGAAAACCACAATGGAACTGTTCATATGGGTTATTATGAGATAAGTAGATAGCATCTAATAGTTGTTATGGAGACTTGGTTACCCAAAGATGCCACTCTTTGCTGCATTTCTCAGTGAGCTTTGGATCATTTTCACCTCCTTTACCATCCTCCTCATTGTGCATGGTGGCAAGATAAACTTGGGTACTTGTCCAGTCTAGTTTGTCCCAGTTTTTTTTAATTATTGCTCTGACTGTTGATTTGTTTACGAAAGTAGCTATTTTCTTGGAGCCATTTCCTGACATACTTGAATGGCATGTTCTCTTGTCTTTCCCATTTTGAAGAGTGAAAAATGGGCCCCTGTTTCATGTTATATTTATACCCCAGAAACACAGGAAGTAACGTATTACAAATTAAAAGTTCATATACACTCTGATCAACTTAAAAAAGTAAAGTATGAATTACAAACATTCTTCAGTTACGTCATATTACAGTAACTGGTAGGGCTGCCAATAGTTGTGGCACCAGTGCTTTTATAAAAAAATATTTCTTAATGATGGATTTAGTGTTATTTTAAAATTGAAATTAGGCAAAGATTTTAGTGGTATAACTTTTAATCCTTATAATCTTTTTTAAATGATTCATCTAAATATGATAGCTTCAAGCCGATATTTTCTGCAGTTGAACTGCATTTGGAGAATTTGGCTTTGATAAAAAGGAGATAAATAAAAAAATACAAAAATGTTTTTTTAGCAAACTAATGTGTTTAATAAACATTAGCTTAAAAAAATATTTTAAATAGGATCATGTGACACTAAATATTATAATACTACACATTATATCAATATGAGGACAACCCTAACAAAACCTTAAATCTTCAAAATGGCAGCTTGATAGTAGATGGAAAAACATGCCAGACTCCAATATATGTGAGTGGTCATTCATAATAACACGTTCACACAGTGAAATCTACTTATATAAAAAATAGTTTTGAAATGACCACCACAGTATTCTAGACATATAAGATATAAGACCTGCATTCCATTTCTTGCCTGTGTTATTTGAGTAAATATGTTGCTTTGTAAATGGCCTGTTAAAGCAATTTGACCCCTCAGGTCTGTCTGTGAGATAACTGCCTTTTGCATATTAATAAGGAACAGACTAGAAATGAAAGTATATTCTTTCCCATGCTGACGACTAAGAACACACCAGTCTCCCCAAGTCTTAGTATTATATATGAAGGTAAATAAAAGCATGCAATTTAAGATGAGAGCAGAAAACAGCTCAGACTAATCGACTGGTCAGAGGGGAGAAGATAAAAAAACAACTTCCCTGTTTTTTAATTGGCCCTTTTACAGCAGTGCCAGCTACAAGTTGCAGAGGGGGGGCAAAATGCAAAGGAACAAAGGTGATGGTGGTGGTGGGAGTGAGTAAAAGCTAGGTTCCAGTCACAATAAACTACCTAAATGGCTGTTGATTGACCTTCTGTTCCTTGATATTCTTGGGCAATTCCTGCCAGTCTGCCATCCAGCATTATGAAAATCATTAAAACATGCCGAGTCATGTTGAGTGCAAACATGCTTTGGCAAGCCATGCGGAGGCAGGGCGAAATAACTCATGAAGGAAAAGCTCTGAAAACATGACATTCATGAGATACATGACATATACACAATTCAAGGACTGTTGAAAATTCTCAGCTGTAGCTCTACCATGTGTGGAATGTGTTAGCCTTCACAAACGAGGCACCACTCTCCTCGCCAGCTGATCTGAGAGCAGTACAGAGGTGGGAAAAATACACTCACCCATAAACAAGAGAGAAGCACAAGCTGTACCGAAACACCTCTGTGCATGTAGTTCTATTTCTGTGGAGGCCGGGGGAGGAGAATATAATATGTGAAATGACGAAAACATAACAAGCTTGAAAGTGTCTAAGAATTTTCCATAAACGGCTTACCAGTATAGCCATGAAACTTAAGTGGAAGCAACCTTGGCAGAACTCCTACTTTGTGTTGTCAAATGAATACACTTCACGTAGATATGTAAATATTATGTGCGCCTCAGTTTGAAGCCTATCTTCAATCTAAACGTGATAAAAGGCACATTCAAATTGGAGACATGGACAGAGGTACTCTGAAAGCCCTCCGTTAAAGAAGCAGGCGCAGTCCTCATTTCCCCTCCGTCTCTCTGAGAGCTTCCAGCTGCTGATATGTATTGAATAACCCCCTGTTCCTTGAGTGGAATGCATTCCAGTTGTTGTGCCCCCGCCTCCAGCCCTTTCCACCCACCTCAAGCTTAACCCCTGCCATTTTGTTTTTCCATCCTTGGCTGGAAGGATGTGGGTGACAATTTATAGAGCATGTCCAATTGGTTTGTGTGTGTGCCAGCATGGGGCACAGTGTCACAAGTGTGCTGGTACAGTAGGTACATGGCCAGTGAGTGCAGGGGGGCTTTCCACCCAGCTTGGGCTGAGCCTAGCAAAAAGACAGGAAATCAAGATCCCCATCAAAGAGTTTTTTATTTGCACTGGAAGACTTAGGGCCTAATGACTGAAAGGTGTCTGGCCAGTGCCATGTACGAGACAGGGAGAGCGGGGCAGTGAAACATAAGCCATGTCAGCTGCATGACTGACCTCTCTGCTATTAGCCTGTTAGGGAAGCCCGTCTTGCTAAACCTGCAGATGATTTTGTTTTAAGGTCTGCCGTGGCCATGTTTTAGTCCCTCTCTTCGCTAGAGAGCCTGCTCACTCCCAAAAGACCTGTGCAATCTGTCTCTCTCTGAAAGGATGAAGATGTGAAGGGGGGCTTCTCTTAGAGAAAGGCTTGCTCTAAGCAGTCTTTTGGAATTAGGAACAGTGATTTTGCTCAATAGAAGTGAATGGAGCTTAGGGCAGCTGTTGGAGGCCCTGATCTGCTCCCATGCTGGCTGACTGTTTGAAGAGGCTCTGCAACTTTACACCGAGTGTTTGGGCCCCTTTTGTCCTTGGCCTGCCGTCCTCGAGGGCCAGGATAGAAAAAGAGGTCCACAGCTGTATAGAGCCACAAGTGAAAGACTGATGCACTGAAGCCTTCTCGGGGAATTTCCCCCAGTGTGAAGATTTAGCTTTGCAGAGTAACAAGTGAAATGAAGTAGAGGATTGCGTTCCCCTAGAATAGCTAGTGACCCATCTTATAGGGTCCATATCACATCAAGCCTAACTTTTTATTCAGGTAGTTGACATAGCATGCAAATACTGTTAATGTTTCAAAACATACCATTCACTCAGTGACACATTTTGTAATGTGATGTCACAAAGAAAACCCTACAGCCATGTGGCCCCGACCATTCATGCTCTAATTATATGGAGCGTTTCAGCCCAGACTACTTTTTGAATAAGGAATAATATGAATCAAACCAGAATTCAATTACATATGTCATACACAGTAACAAAAACAGCATATGTAATTGTAAAAAGAAAAGTTATAAATGATTTTGTAATAATGAAGAATCTGTCACGGGGCACGCTGTTACGCGGTACCCCGGAGCTACCTGGAATAAACGTGGACAGAAACCGGGGATCCATACTCAGAGTTGACTTTATTTCGAAAAACAAACTGAGGCACGTGGGCCAAAACAAAACCAAAAAGGACACTGACAAAGACACCCAGGCGCTCTAAAGTGATGGACCGATCCAGAAACATAACAGACATGGGTTTAAATACAGGGACACAGATTACACAGAAGCACAGACAGCTGG
>JBBPDH010000151.1:4787073-4802230 GCA_037974565.1 Clupeocharax schoutedeni
TTTGGACAGATGTATAGATGCTCTGACTGCAGTATCTTGGTTAAATTGTTGACTCAGATTTATGCTGTTTTTCAGGTTCTTAAGCACTGATGTATGTCGCTCTGGATAAGAGCGTCAGCTAAATGCCATAAATGTAAATGTAAATGCAGTGATTGACAGTGGCGTAGCTGGGAAAATGTAAAGAGCTCAAAGGCAGCAGGCTTTTATTTTCTGGCAGAGGTCAGACTTATTTGATTACAGAAAAGTCATACTCGACCAGGAGTGATTATAAAACTAAGTGTTATCTGCTTACACATTCGTGCTAACTCGGTTAGCTTTTGTGTAGTATAGTACTAAGTGGTTATGATGAATGAAAAGTCATTGAAGGAACATGAGCATGGTTAGACTGGGCTGGCAAATTATGCAGAAAGAACTTTACTAGCTGGCCAGCCACTCAGACATCTGGTCACAGAGAGATATATGGAGAAGAAACATCAACAAACTTTTCTCTGAAGCAAAGATGAATTGTAAAAATAAGAAACTACAGAAGATTTTTTAATTCAAGCCACGGGTTACAGTGATTTGACCATGCTACCTAGTACACTGTGGTACAATTAGAGAAGGTTGACAAAAAATTTACCCTCATTATGCCATGACTGATTAGATGGATCATGATAGTCACGTCTAACTAAAATCCAACAGAAGAAACAGAGGTGAACAATTCTATATGGAAATAACTAGCATTGCCCTAGTTAAGGAGTATATTCATACAGGAGCCCAGAGCTAATAGAAAAAATAGCCAAAATACTTTTAAGGTGCATATTGAAAAGCTTTAAATAAAAATGTAGACATGAAGGGTGTAAAAGTGCTTAAGGTAAAAAAAAATTTGGGGATTTTCCTCAATTTCCTTTTCATATTTTGCCTAGGCAGCAGGATGAACGTGGGCTTGAGTTGGATTTGGCGTTGCTGGAATGAGGCTGAAAGTAAGCAGTCATGGCCCAAAGAGCAGAGAGAGTGTGACTCTCTCTCTCCCTCCCTCTCCCTCTCTCTCTCAGCGGGGGGCTGTGGGTGGCATTGGAGCGTCAGTCTCTGGTGAGAATTGATTTCTATCGTCGTTGTCGTCCCCCTCCTCCCCTCCCCCATGTCCAGCAGCTGAAGGCTCAGGTCACATCCCAGCCTGCCTGAGCAAGATAACAGCAAATGAAGTGAGAGCAAGTCACCTGGAACTACACAAAAATGGTGATATTGCCTCAAATTGACCAGCTCAGTTTCAGAGCACACTGTTTATTTGCCTGTATAGAAGAAAAGAGTTTATGTGGCTAGCATAGGTTAGTATATGGAATGATATTGTTTGTTTCCTCTCTCTCTCTCTCTCTCTCTCTCTCTCTCTCTCTCTGAGGCATTCCATCTGATTATGAGTACTTTGCAATCTGCGACAGTTTGATTGATGCTCCTCCTCCATGAGCAGAATTTTGAACAGCACCTCCTTGGAGCCCCCAGTTATGCTTCTGCAAGCCCGGTAACCTTGAATTTATGTTGCCACGGCAACAGAACAGGTCATGCATTATGGATTATCATTGAAATTCTACACCACCTACCTAACATAATAATGGAGGCTTGGGACTTAATCAAATCAGCCATTCTCTGTATGTGTGTGTGTGTTCGGTGTGTGTGTGTGTGTGTGTGCGTGTGCTGTGTACAAGCCTGTGCTTATGTGTATATATTTGGATACGTTTGTGCATGGCCAATGCATATGCTTGGATATAGATATATGCAGTTTTACATGTTTGTCCCACATGTGTTCCTTTCTGCATCATTGTATGCGTCTCATGCATATCTGTGTAAAAGAGAGGGAGTGGGGCGAGTAAGCTGCCCGGGACAGGAGCTGGTAGACAGTGAGGGAGCGATGACATAGAAGAGATGTACTCAACTCCAAACCTTGAATCTAGTTTCTGGTCCTGGACTTTTTAGCAATTGATTACATCACACTAGAAAAACAGTCCGCTATATTAACAGTTCATTCATCGACCAGTGTTTGCAAAATTCATAATGGAAACCTGGATTTGAGTTTGAGGAGTTGAAGACTTCTGCCCTATGTTAAGAGTTAAGGGACCCATTTTATTAGTGACAGTTTAAAGAACCTGTTAAAGGTTATATGTCTTACAATAATGGAAGTCTTTTCCTAGAATTGTCCATCCAATGCTATAGCCAATAGGTATTTTTAAATGATATGAAGTTCATTATTTTCTGCAATGCAGAAACTGTTCCTATGAAGTCTTTGTATTTTTATGGAGCTGGTTTTAAAAATACATAGCAATTATCTGTAACATCAAAACCACCACCCTAATTTGGTGTAGGCCCCTGTGCCACCAAAACAGCTCTGACTCATTAAGGCATGGACTCCACAAGACCTCTGAAGGTGTGCTGTGTTATGTAGCACAAAGGTGTAAGCAGAATATCATTTATGCAAAATTGGGTCTACATGGAACAGCGTAGTCTGTCCAGCACATCCTACAGATGCTTGATTGCATGAGATCATCTGAAAAATCTACTGACAGAAATAAAAGCATTGCATTGGTCTACCAATGTTTAGGTAGGTGGTACATGTCAAAGTAACATCCACATGAATGTTGGAACCCAAGATTTCCCAGCAAAACGTCCAGAGCATCGCACTGCCCCTGGCAGTCAGCCTTCTTCTCATAGTTCATCCTAATAGCATCCCATCTCCAGGTAAGGAGTGTACATGCACACTGCTATCCAAGATGATGTGGAAAAGAAAAAGTGATCAGTCCAAGCCACCATCTTGCATTACTGCATGATCCAGTTCTGATCCTCATGTGCCCTATTGTAGGAGGTTTCAGCAGTGGACAGGGGTCAGCATGGGTACATGGGACTGTGCAGTAAGGTGTATTCTGTCACTTTTTTTATCACAGACAGCATGAACTTTTTCAACAGTTTGTGCAACAGTAGCTCCTCTGTGAGAGAGGACCAGTCGGGCAAGCCTTCACTCCCTATGTGCATGAATGAGCCCCCACAGACAAGTGAAGTGAATAACATTGATTATCTTGTTACAGTGGGACCTGTCAAGAGGTGGGATATTTTACGCAGCAAGTGAACAGTTAGTGCTTAAAATGGGCAAGTCTGACATTTTTGACAAGGGTCAAATTCTGATGGTTAGATAAGTCAGACCATTTTCAAAATGGGCAGGCTGCCCATTAGCCGCCACATCACACACGTCCCCATCACAAACCACCACACTTAGAAACCCTTCCATTTATTTGTTAAAGTTTGCTTTTTACTTTCACATACTTGTGTGTTTAAATGTTGATGGCTACTGACTACTACTCAAGGATATTCTTAGCTTCATGCTTCCCCCTACACTTCACAGTACTTTTGTGTTTTACACCAACAGTGAATTGAATGGTTGATACAGTCATGTTGTGCAGGTATCCAAATATTAATAATTTTCCAGTTTCAGTGGTACCTATTTACAGGCTCCCTTCATGGGTTCATGTCCTGACCTATATTCACAAACACACACAGACAGCTGTGATTTCTGCTCCCTCAAAACCATTGTTTACCCAAACCGCACTTAATAACACTGCACAGCATATTGAGACAAAACTGTTTAAGAAGCCGAGTTGCTACTTGCAATCCAGTCGATATGACAAAACTGCAGATGCACACATCCAGTTCTGATCACTCCATCGGCTCTTAATGGCAGTAATTATTTCAGTGCTTTAGTGTACTGTATTGAGTTTCTTACAGTGGGCTCAATCTTCCTCGGCTGGGTCTAAATTAACACAGCAAATCAATGTGAAAAGAACAATGGGGCTGCGCTGTCTGTCATTGAAAAGCCTCTATTGTTTTGTTCCTTTAATGACAAGGAATCAAGCGGTGGGCTTGAATACAGCAGCGAGATGTTCCAGAACGCAAAGACAAAAGACACAGCAGACATTACTTTGTAATTAGGAGCTAGAGGCTGTCTGACAGCACATGATGAAGTAACACCTCACAACCAGTCCTGGAGCCTTTTCATTTTATACACCCTGCATAACTTAGAGAGCTGAACCTATTATAGAATATCAGGGGCAGAGGTGGGCAAATTCACCTTCTGAACAGACCTTCTACTCCAGATTTGTTATTCCTTTCCATTAATCAGCAAATTTATTCTGGACTTCACTAAACAAAAGTCTTTCAGTGCATTTTTGAGCAACTTTGAGTCCATTTGGCTGCACTGGCTGTTTTGTTTTTAATGCTTTGGGAAGCTCGTGAACCACGCTGCATGCTGTTCTTTTGATTGTACACAACGCTCAGGTAAGAACAAGGCCTTGTTTAAGGTAATAACGGTAAACAAAACAGGCAAGTCAAACACAGAGGAGATGGAGCATGAGCACATGCGGCTGATTAAGCTGCTGCATCTGTTCCTGTCAACAAGGAACGTTCAGTGGCTCCACATCGGAAAGGCCAGTGAGTTTTGTGAAGACGCGATTCTTGACGAGTTAATGGTATGTTTACTAAGGAGGCCAGTAGCACTATATCCTTTAACTCTATACTGAATACCACACTAGAATGAACTCCTTATTCATACTAATATAATATATTCATACCAATAGAATGCCTTTTAATGTCACTATACACAAGTACAATGAGATTTAAAGCATATCTGTCATTGCAGAAATGTAGAGTAATAAAATATGAAATGTTTTGGGCCGCTATATACATATGTACAAGAATAAATAGCTGAATAAGGTTTTATATATAATGTGATATACAATCAATGATTCTGCCCACATTCTTTTTTTTCCCTCATCATTTGTTATTGTATATTCATTAGTCATTTCCTTGTTGTAACTCATAAGGTTTGCTATTACGCTATCATTTTGCTGAGCATTGTTGACCACAGGATGATTGGTTCCTTTTTTGAGACTTGGTTCCTCTTATTCATGCTCTTAGCAAGTTTCTCCTTGACACTATCCCCCTTGGCTTAGGGGCTTGAACTCGGATTTCTATAAAACTGTCTTGTGAAAATGTCCATTGTAAAAATAAATAAATAAATAAATAGATTTGTATGGCATTGAATTTGTATTGACCTGTAAAACATTTACAGACCAGTAATTCTGGTGCTCGTAACCACAATGAAGCACCCATCATTCCATGGTATTTGCAATAAATATTGAAGTATTTATTTTATGGATTATGACAATGACATACATTTTATGTCTGTAAAATGAAAACAGTAAGTGCATCATAACAACCTCCTTTAAAGTCTGGGTTAAGTGCTTTAATGGAACTGGCTCTTAACAGCTGAACCTGGCTGTTGATGCTATTTGCTATCTGGTTTAAATTGCAATGTATGCTATTTATAACTGGGTGTATATAAAAGTGTAAACTATTTATATCCAGGTCTAAGCAGAAATGTATGCTATTTTCATAATAGCATAATTTTCTCCTTGAAATAACCATAAGAAATCTTGACTGGCTTATAAATGTGTTTGTGCAACATTTAAAATTTGTCTTAGTGATCAAATTCATCTCAATCATCAAAGTCTGACAGTTGTGAAGGCAAAAAGATTGTTAAAGAGAAGAAAAAACAGAAGCCTATGAGATCATTTTTTTTCCTTTTGCTAAGAGGGGTTTAGGAGAAACAAGTCAGACTTCAGTAATAGCCAAATAAGAGGATGATTTGTTTCTGATGAGACAAAGAAAAGACTGTTATGAGTAGCAAAGTGTTCCTCTGGGTAGTTCTTACTTATTACCCTGAGCTTGACAGATTTGCAATAAGCTCATCCTCGCTAACAGTCTCAGGCTGCCAGAACCTCTGACGTAAAAACATAAAGAGCAAGCTGTCCACAAAGTTATCTAGTGGTTACCTAATGCTACCTTGAGCTTTTACTCAAGCTCAGTTCACCGGAGCCACCACTGAAAAAACATAACTGGCAAGATATTTATAAAGTTAGATAATGCTGACTCAGACACTATATAGACAAAAGTTTTTTTTGCTAGGCCCCATACTTCCAGGGAAGGTCAATCTTAAGGCTTTAGAGTGCTCAGAGTGCCTATAAATGCTCTACAGAGTGAATGGGCGCAAATTCCAAAAGAAACTCCAAATTCCAAAAATCTTGCGGAAAGCCGTCCAAGAAGAGTGGAAGCTCTTATAACTGCAAATGGGGGATCAACTCCATATTAAATGCCACGATTTTGAATAGAATGTCATTCAAGCCCCTGCTGGTCTGGCACCCCGATACTTTTGTCCATATTGTTTAAAAAATTGTGTATTTGGTCACCCACCACCCTCTTCAGTGCATAAACACTCAACAGTATTATATATATATATAATAAATACAAGTAATTAACCTCCTAATCAAATCCTGTAAAAATAACTACCAGTGCACTAAATTGCTTATCTCAGTTAAAATAAAAATGCACTAATCTCAATGGTGTGGTCGGTTGAAAGCATCAGTTAGTAACATCACAACCCAGTTAGTTTTTTTCTTGTTCATTTGGATATTTAATGGAGTAAAAAGTGAATACAGATGAGTAAATTCAGCATTCAGCGTATAACGTTATTCTACATTGCTGCTGATGAAGATGAGAAACAATGGTGTAAAAACAGTGGAAAATTAACAAGAACAGAGAAGAAATGTATGTAAAAGCACTTACAGTAAAGTGCTCCAAAAATGTCCTATATATCGAGCAGTTGGGCAGCGTAAAATCCCAACAGGAACTTAGCCAGCATTAGTTTACATTCACTGTTGTGATTATACCACATACATAAAATGCCCAGATTTTTGTTGTCAAACCTTAAACAACCAACATAATCTGAATAGCTGCTAACCAGCCGTTCTTTTATCTGTTAGCAAGTAATAAGTTAGCATTTATCGTCCTTCTTTGTTTCAGAAAAGAACATAATATCTTGTGTGTGTGTGGGTAGGGTATTAGGTATGTGTGTGTGTAGTGTGTAGATGTGAGTGTGTTATACAGAACATGGTATAGTTAGGTTGGACTGGTCTGAATCATGTAACTTGCAAACGAGTCCCACTGCAGGCCTTTTGGTATATAAGGATCAAAGCAGCGTCCAGGAAATAAAAGCTGACAGATGCAAATATATGCTTCTCTGTTTATTAAGAGGTAGACTTAAATATTAATGTGTGATAAGGTATATATACAATATATGACAATGGACTTGTTGGATCATAGGGTCAGACTGAAGTTTTGGCACCTATTCCAGTTAGGTATGTGGGACATACATGGAAGGCAGTCATGATGACATCACTGTGATTGTGTCTTCTCCAATCTATGTGTTTGCTTTCTATTGTTTCATACCATTTTCGGGCAGATAGCTTCTTGTGTGGCTCCATGTAATGCCAGATCCGAACAGCAAGTCAGAATGAGAAGAAAAACAGCAATTCAAATATTCAATCAAATACAGGGTCCCGTGCAAATTAAAAAATGCTTGGTCAAATGAGCTGCTGTCGGTGACTGAGGGCTACACAATTGACTGTGACAGTTCCCGAGCAGAGCGTGTTAGGGCAGTAATAGTGGAGAGTTAACCAGTGGAGCTGGTGATGGATTTGGCTGTCTGAATCCATTCCTGCAGGAGGAGGGTGCTAACCAGCTCCATGGCTGCTGCATATTCCCCTATAATTAGCAGTGCAGTTTTTTTGGCCCCCTAAACAGCATTTACAAAAAAAAAAAAAAAAAACCTTTTCCCTAAGCTCTGATAGAATTTTTTGGAGGTGTAAATTAAGGTTCTGACATGACGGCTCTGAGATGAGGACCAAAAAAAGAGGACTATGGTACTGAAAGGTTGATTAAACACAAACAATTTTTTTTATCAATGCAAGAAATGGGAAATATTTGTGAAGAGAATTGGAAATGCACTTTAGCCTATTATTTAGAATTACTATATGAGCTCGGGAAATGACATAAATACGAATGCCAATAAAAACAGAAGGATGTCCCGAGTGATTGTTCTTTAAATGTAATCCCTGACTATTGAATACAGTCCATGAGGATGCAAACAGTGTGGAGTTTTGTGGATCTCAAAGAACAGGTAGTGGCAAATACCGTACATTTTTCAAATAATAATGACAAAAAACATTTTGTTAAATGCTTTTTGAAAAAAAAAAAAATTCACAGTGGAGCAAAACTAAATGCAATTGAAGGAAGAGACCTACAGATAAATAAAGATAACCTTCCTGATAGCTGTACCATGGCACCCTATAAAATCATGTAAACTACTCACATCAAGCTCTCAGGGCTCAGTTCTATCTGTGTCACAACTAGTCACCTGTCACTGCTCATTCATCTTTTTGCTATCAGAAAGCTTTCAGAAACAAAGCCTGTGTTTATATGAGTAGTAGAACCATGTAAGTTTCCATTATAAAATATGCTGAATCTCACCCAACCATTTAAATAACATACTTTAACCAAAATTCATTAGATTTGACCCCAATCTCCTCAAAAAGACATCTAGTGAATAAATGACAGTAATCTTTAACTGGTAAATAAATGACAATGAATGAAAGACACTGATTGTATCTCAGCTGGTGGTAAAAAGAGCTGAAACTAAACAGAGTGAAATGGTTTTTAGTCTCTATGCTGGTCACTGCTGGAACAAACTGCCCATTAGTATCAGATGTGCAACAAGTGTAGCTTTAAAAAGCTAAAAACTGCACTATTCTCCTCCGCCTTCTTTTAAATATCAGTGCTTCTGTTGTACATTTAATCTTTTCTATATATTTTTTTATTTCTTCTATTTGTTTATTTTATTTTTTATTGTATAGTACATTGAATGATCTCTCGTGTGTGATAATGTGCTATATGAATGAATTTGACTTACATGTGTGTGGTGCAGAGTGTTTTAAAGGTTTTCAGACTGTCAGTGGCTAGCAGATTTTGGGGTCAAATTTACAGTGCTTGGGGCTGTAATAACTCAAAGCAGTACTGTAGAGAACACGCTGTAGACCACTTTAGCTCCTGATTAGTGTAAGTTGTTCTATACTCCCTCAGCGTGTTCCTCAGAGAGCGCATCGCTCCAGTGCCCAAAGTAATCTACATCTCTTTTCTGCTCTGAGTTTAGAAGGATCTAACTTCCCCTTCCCCTCCATTCACTCCCAGAAAACCCATAGGACCTAGAAGGCCCAGCACCTTGGCTGGATAAAGCACAGCATAGATGTCCATCCAGGTCTGGTAATCCCCTCCCTCAGTCCCCTCTGGGCTCCCCCAGGACGAATAGAGGCTCAGTGACAGGCTCAGATCCCACACACCTCACCCCCCCCCCTCCATCTCCCTGCTGGCAGCATTGGGGTCAGGGGTGAGGGGAGAGGGGGCTGCCTTCACATTAATGTCTTGATATTGGGCCTCTTTGGATGTGCGGTGATTGATGACCACTGGTTTAAAGAACGAGATTTTCTTTTTTTTTTGCCTTGGGAACCCTGGCAGGCAATGCATTGGCAATGGTTTGTGGTCTAAAATGACTAGCAGAAGCCTCAGAAGAGTATGGGGCTTGAGATTACAGACTAATAATAGTATATATTCCACATAAAACAATTATGTACAATTTGTCATAAGAAAATAAATGATGCATAGGGCACCTGGCTTGCCCTCATGCTAAAAATCCTATTAATGTCCTTCACTAGTGGGAATGTTTCAAATGTATGTCAAGCTGTTGGAGCGTTGCAATTTGCAAGGCTCAAGCAGACAGTGTACAGCAAAGTCAACGGCTTCTGTATTGCAGATGGGTAATTTTCTTATGTATGAGTGTATTTTGGCACTGGCCTATTTGTCAAACACGATGTTCCCATTATTTATGCAGCCATGACAAACAAAACTCGCTGGCACAGTGTCGAAAATGCCCTGGCATCGCAGGCCTTCATTAATTGGTCACACTGAACCCACTGAGCACTAAAAATACATCCACAGCACGCCATGGCAGACAAGAAACCAAATGGAGACGCTTAATCATCGAACATTTGCTTTGCCAGTTTCATGACTGCGCATGCAGCCGCTCATTGCATTTTCTATTCATAAAAAAAAACAAATCTCCTGGACCTGAGAACATATGCTTTAGTGCTTTAGTAAATTCCAACAAGGCAATAATTTGTGACATGGTTATGAAATTGATGCCATGCTGCCCCAGATTTGCCATGAAACCAAGGGCTATTTTTACACGCCAAGGGTTGTGCGTTAAAAAAAAGAAAAAAAAGAGTGAAACCGAAGTCTAGTGTGGGAGAGCATATCACACAGACATTATGAGACATTTAACTGGACATTTGCATTTGTAAAAGTGTCAGGATTCATCATTGTAGGGAAGGTAATCCTCTGAGGGTCAGGGGTCTGACTGCCTGCTTCAGCCTCAGATTTGAAAATGGCTTCAAACACAGTAAATTGGCATCATACAGCTAATTATATGCACCTAAATTGTTTGGGTTAGAAAAGACTTCGTGGTCAGCATGTAAGATTCTGATGAGCCTGTGGCCATAATTAAACTAATGGCTATTCCACCTTTAGTTACTGATTCCGTAATGACTTTAGAAGTACGGTGAGTTTGTATCCTGTAATCAAAAACAAACATTGTTTCTTTTTATTAATACGTTAAAAAACAAACGATACCAACACTATGTCTGTAAATGACTTTAGGTTATTGGAACTGGTCCGATTGCTTTTTGCTCCTTAATTGGCCATTTGGCTCTTGTAAATGAAAAATGATTGGAAAGGGGAGTTTTACATGCATTAATTCTGTTTACCAAAACATTCTGCTTAGATTTCTAGATTTTTAATGGACTCCAGAGATGCTGTACCTACACAATTTTCTTTTCCCTGAGGTCTACTCATGAAGACTGCGTGGGTTTTTTTCCATAAAGCTGTTTTAATTCATTCTTACATGTTCTGACTCTTTAATCTTGAACGTGTTCTTCACTGCCTTATCTCTTAGTAAAACATGTTTTCATTACTGTGCCTTTGAGACTGATAAATGTAAGTTAAACATAAGTTTGTTTATGGTCAGCATTCTGCAGTTTCATGAGATACTAAGAAAATCTTTCTCTTCACATATAACAGGTCGCCTTTTTATTTGTGTTGTAGTGTTTATGGTGTTTATGACCTAATGAATAACCGTTAATAGACTTGTTTTGCAACTATTCGTAAACCCTTATATTGTCTTATTATGAAATGCTTTTTTATTTTAAAAAGGACAGGTTTTCTTTGATATAGCTATTTTAATAGGATACAACAAAACACTTATTTCTCTCATCTTTACAGTTTCTACACTTCATATATGTGTAACAGCTGGATGGACACTGTTTCCAATTAGCTCTGGCGCTGGCCGTCTCTGTCCAAACTGAAAGGAGATGGGTGCCACAGGCTGTGGTTATCTGGTGGGTGACAGGGCCCTGGCGCTGAGCGTGCTCAGCTGGCACACACTTTGAGCGAGGAGATGGCATGGCCCCCCTCTCGGCCATGTGCCGGTGCACGTGTGCCAGCTGTACACCCAGACATGGAGATGTCCCAGCACCCCTTACAGTAATAATGGAGACACATCACACACTGCTACAGCACAACGTCCACAGATCAGAGAGGACCCTGCAGGGTTTCAAGCCTTTCATTCTAGCATAGGGTGACTATATCCATAACACCAAAAAGGAGGACGTTA
Source organism: Clupeocharax schoutedeni (assembly GCA_037974565.1). NCBI lineage: Eukaryota > Metazoa > Chordata > Actinopteri > Characiformes > Alestidae > Clupeocharax > Clupeocharax schoutedeni. The sequence goes on from JBBPDH010000151.1 coordinate 4,798,709, forward strand.
TGCTGCATTTTGTGAGGCTGTGAATAAAGGACTCTGGCGTTCTCCTCTCTACAGTATAACTTTGTGTGATACATGATGCATTGATACATAATGTAGCCCGTGTAACAGAATAGGAAAAAATATTCTTGAAGAGTGAAAAAGTGTTTGTTCACAATATTCGTATTTATTCAACACATTGTGGTGTTTTTTTAAGTGCTGCGAGCCACGAAGCATAACATTTGTGGACTTAACAAATGAAATCACAAGTCGCATAAAAAATAAATGATAAATCAATTCAAGAATTAATGTTTTAAAAGCATAAAGAAAAGCCAACATTTAAAGGCTGACAAAGTAAGAATCTATTATTTCTGTGCTCTATTAGGGACTTGTGTCTGAATTATTTAAACAATATTTCCACCATCTGACTCTCATTTAACAGTGAATTTCCACCGAAAGATTACTACCAATCATTTCCTTTCTTGGGCTTATCAAAGTGCCCTAGAAGTGGAGCGAAATAGCCAATCATGTATGGTTGCTAGACAAAGATAATAAATATTTGTTCTATCAGCATCACCGAATTAAATGGTTTGGGGGGCGCTGCTACAGAAAATGCGGGAATGTTTTGGACTGCTCTCAGGTCAGTCAGAGAGAGATGAAGGCGACGCTGACAGTTGAGGGGCAACTTCTACCAAATTCTGTTTGTAGCCAGCAGCATAGCTATGACGTGGCCAGCACATGGAGCCTTGTTTACGTTTTTTAACCAATGATATAAGTCCTAACCTAACCCTATCTGATATCTATATGACACTGCTTTTAGCCAATCATTTGACTGCGTTCCTGTAAAATATTCTAAAGTGCAGCCTAGTCTTGCAGCAGTTTTTCTAAAATTCCCAGCGAAGACACTGGCTGGAAGAATCAGTAATGATCTGATTCGTTCGGGTGCATTTTAAGTAATAACAAAACAAGGTTTGTTTTTAAAAACCTGAATCAGTGGTGTAAGTAGAATATTTTGGGCCCTGATGTAGAACCAATTTAATGGTCCCCCATATGAAAATATAATTTACAGGTTTACTCACTGTTGTTATGCTACTCAGACAAGGCTATTCAACCAAAGCTATCACACAAGTTTTTGATACTTACCTAAATGTTTAGGTACTTACCTTAAATGCCTTATATAAACTGCAATTATAATGTTTTCTCTCTGATTTGATTATAATCAGACATCAGGGTGTGCTGTGGATGTACAATACTTTCCGATTCTGTATGTGTCTGAGATTCTGAATGGAGGTATACAGACCTGTGTGCCAGAATGCTAATATTTGTATATGTTGAAGTGATCTATTAAAGATCATTTTACTGAAGTTATGAGAAAACTATGTTTTAAAATGGGTGCAGAAGCACTTCCAAATGTTTTTTAGGAAAGAATTTAGGGCCAGAGAAAAGGCACTGGGAAAAAAATCTAAATAGCAGCAATGGGAAAACAGCTACTCCCTACACACACACACACACACAAACACACACTCAGGCACATAAACACACATACACACACAAACACACACTCAGGCACATACACACATACACACACACATGCAAACCAAGCAGACTTCCCCTTGCTTACTGACACACCACACTTTCCTTTTGCCATAGAATTAGAAAAGTAGGTAGGTGAGGAAGAGACTAAGAAGTGTGTGTGAGTGTGTTTGTGTGTGTGTGAGAGAGAGAGAGAGAGAGAGCAGGAGAGAGAGAAAACCACAAGGCCTCCTTTATCTCTCTCTCAATTGTACAAACATGGCTTGCCCCCAGCGAGTCCCCACTCTTATGGGTGTGGTTAACCTCTAGGGGTTAGCGACCACTCTCTAATAAACAGCCTGCTCACAAAAGACAGGCCAGAAAGGCTGGAAATAGGGAGAGGGAGAGAGAGAGAGAGAAAAAGAGAGAGAGAAGAAAAAGAGAAAGGGGGATGGATGAGGAGGGGTGTAGGGGCAGATGCCAGACACAGAGAGAGAGAAGCAGATGGGGCTTGATGAATCCTGAAAGGGAGGAATTGAAACCCGCTGAAGTTGCCAAAGCGGCCAGCCACAATTATCGCCGCGCCTTTGGGTTCATTGTCAATTAGAGTGGCGGTTGAGGCGAGCAGCAGCTGTGGCAGATGGTGAGCTTCCAGAAAGAGGAAGAGGAGGAGGAGGAGGGGAGATGAGGACCTAAAGGCCATCCCCATAGAGTCCCCACACACCCCATCTCTCTCTCTTTCTTTTATCTCACCCATCTCCCTCTCTCTCCTTCTCCCTCTCTCTGATCATAGTGCTCTAATAGTAAAGCCCTAGGCCCTACATCCCAACACTACACTGTAAACCCCCTCAGAGAGGTACTGGTTGTAAACGATGCACGGCTGTTTTTCACCTAATGAGGGTGTGGCAGTGATGCGTAGGCTGTTACCTTCATCTAAAATTCATCTAAAATATCTAAAATCATAAAAACATAATATTTTCTATGTGCACAAATGTGCCACTGATTTAAAGTTCAGAATTCTGGACATTTTGCAGGATTTCTCTGCAAATGAGCTATGAGTGATACATGATTATTTTTGAATTCTAAATTCTATTAGAATGATACATATGTTTGACTTGTATATATGCACTTAAATTATTTTCCTGTTGACCTACAGTCAAAGTTAAATTTGCCACCATCATTTTAATCCTAGCAGAACTCAAAAGTCTGTTTTACGACTTAGTGTGAAAATAAAAAACCTCAAGTGACACTGTGCTGGGGTTGTGTTTCTCTTTTTCTTCCAACTATAATTTGCTTTTTCCAACAATAAAGTGCTGCACACATGGTGTATTTTTTCCTTCTTTGGCCTTCCTATTTCTATGGGGGGCTGTGTGAAGCAGGGCTTATTCTACATTTGTACTGTGTTGGAGAGGAATAGAGTTGATTCAGCTGAACTGGTGATGTATTGAATCAGCGTTGCTGTGCTGAGGGTCCTGCTGGGCCGATGTGAATTTGACTCCCACAGAGCAGCAGCTGGACGTACAGACTGCTGCTACAGAACGCCCTCAGCCATAGCAGGGCTCCATTAACCTGCACTGAGCTGTACTGTGTGTGTGCGCTCCTGACAATGTAAACTGCTTATTTAATAAAACTGCATTTCTATGTTTTTATTTTTTGTTGCTAAGATTAAGGTTACTGTTCCATTTTGGTTTAGGCTGGTCAATAATTTTGGTGAAACAAACCCTTCATCCCCGGTGCGCGCCACGAAACAAACTCACATTTTGATGTATCTTCTCTCTCCTGCTCTTCCCACAATCTCCTCATAGTTAGTGTTTCGTCACTAAATTATATAAAAAGTATTTTATTGTGCATATCTTACAAACATGTAAAGGTTTTTTTCCAACAGTCATAATTAACAATGTTTCTAAATATATTTAACCTCTTTCTCACCTTATAAATAAAATCTACCCTCCAGGGGGGTGTTTCAGAAAGCAGGGTTAGTGAAAACTCAGAGTTATTTCACTACTCGCAGTGAAATAACTCTGAGTTTTCACT
>JBBPDH010000151.1:4832578-4857899 GCA_037974565.1 Clupeocharax schoutedeni
GTTTCAAACTTCCGTGCATAAGCCTAAAATACAAAACGAAAGTGAAACTCAGTCTGGAGGAGAGACCAAAACTGCATGAACCGGACATTTCTCTTTTTTTTTTTTATCGCGCGATAATAATCTCGTGCGTTAACGTGTGTTAACGCCGTTATCGGCCCAGCTCTATTTGTACAACAGAGAATAGTCGCTTGTTCAAGGCAATGGATTCTTTTATTTTCTAGGTATACGTAGTGCTTCATTTGAAAATTAAATCTATGGCTATGGAACTCTGACCATGCCAGCAGTGACTTTCTGCTTCTGCTGTTTTTCTGTATTCTTTATATGAACAATGTCATGCTTTGACCACTCTAACTCAAAAGCATCTGCACTGAGTGGTTTAGGAAAGCCAAATCAACAACAGCGCCTTTAATCTGTATTTTTATAAAAGGCTTTGATTTCGATATTTTGTAGTAAGTCTATAAAATCTGTTATCCAAAAGTTCTGCCATTTTTGATCTAAAGGATGAACAACTATTTAGCTATGTTTGACAAATGATGGTGGTCAAAATTTCAGTCTCAATGTAAATCTAATCTAATTTATAAAGATGGCATGATACTACTTTTTTTCAATTATGAAATTATAAGGAACTTCAGATTTAGATTGGATTTCTTCTGTCTTTCTTCAATATCCAATCCAGCATTTCCTGCAGATAATATGTTGATAATGTGTTGCCAACTGCACAACTCTATGATTTTTTGTCCTAATAGAAACAACAGTGGTCTCAGATTGCACCATTCAACATGAAGAATATTTTTTTTAAAAAGTAGCAGTATTGATTTTCATCCACCCAGAAACCCAGGTTAAAAGAATTTTTTATGTTTATGCATGGGATGCTCTCTATCTGCTGGGGTGGCCTGCTTAGTGTAGATTGCCTGCTGCTCCATCAAACAGTTAATTACTATAAATTGGTATAATATTGACATAGATATAAATAATATGCAGGATGCAGAGCAAAGCTGCGGGGTGTGGTTCATGTCCACATTTAGCGAATGAATCATCTTGTGTGTCTCTGCATCCACACACAATAAGCTTAGTGAGGGGTGATGTAAGGAAAAGGCAGAAGGCTGGCAGTCTGTCTCCTTGTGCAGTGCTAATAAAGCTAATGATGTAAGCGTGCATTATGATCCATACAGATGATAGGGGAATGAGTCATCCCCAGAACAGACTTCAACTCTGGGTTTATGGCCTCAGGTCCCATCGAGGCCTGTTTGACTAAATAAATCTCACCAGACTTTAAGACATGCTTTTAGCCTCATCCGCAGCAAGAGCCGGGCATGATGATGATGTAACCCAGTACCTGAGGCCATCAATGCAGGCATTATGCTTTTAACTGGAAAAAAGTGTGCATACTGTGAGTGGGGGATGTGAATATTTATAGTAGCCTGTATCTTTCAGCTCTCATTCAGCTTATTGTGTTTTAAAATGATAATCATGTCTGGAAGAAGCCGCTCAAAGAACTCCTACACATTTGTTGCCGCTGATTACAATATTCTTTTAATTCTAGTGGGCCTGTAGCTTTGATGATGAGGTTGGGGGTTGTTTGTTGATTTGCCGGTAATAAACAAGTTACTTACCATACTTCTTTTCTGGATTGTGTTATTTGTATGTCAGAACTGTTGGGAATACTTCAGTAGATGTTTGTGTGGAGGAGCAGTGGTAAGGAGCTTTGTAGGCCCTAAAATAGCATATCTCCCTTTATACTTAAGCAGAGAACAATGACGGTGGTGCATGTTTGCCAGTGCAACAATGTAATTAAACATCAACTGAGTTGCTCATACTGAATCTATTATTGAATAATATTTCAGCCCTTTCAAACCTAGGTTTAATAATCATAAAGGGTAATTTCTAACAAGATGAATCAAATGAGTACTATAAAGCTATAATGTTGCACCAAAATCTGTAACATAAAACACTATTAAACTATATTTCATTGAACTGAAATTAATAAGTTCTATTTGGCATTTTTGACATTCTGCTGGTATGTGACTTGAATTCAAATAGATGCCCAGTGGAGAATCTTCAGCTTGGCAAACATGGCTCTATAATGACCAGCGGATGGCCAGTTAAATCAATTTGCAGCTAATTCATTGAGAACGTACATAATATATTCTTTCATTGACAGCCCTACTAATTGTATCATGTCCATCTTAGTTTAGAGGAAATTTTCACTCTTTAGAATTAAGGTCTGAATTCTCTCAAAATACAATGTTTTTGGATATTTCTGCACTATGAGGCACTGTTAACTGTGCACCAGTGCTATAACCTCCAGGACCAAAATCCTAACCTTACCAAGTAAATGACTGAATTGAGCCATATCATTCTGAAATACTGGGAAATTTAATGTCCCTCCAGGCTGAGCTTATGTAATGCTGTTAGTATCCATATCTTTAAGTAGAGTCTAATACTAAGGCTGCATTCTGCAGGATCGCTTGCTACTTCGCCCTGTGTTCTGCCTGCGGTGTCCTCCTGATTAGTATGCAGTGTGACGAGAGTGGCCTTCAGTTTTTCAGCTCTAGCATAAAGCACTGCCACGGCTACCAATATATCTAAATAAAGAAAATAAATATTGGTTTTATTACGGTTATAATTGTTATTTATGAGCTTGGCAGGAGTCCCTGTGCATGAAGATGAAGGCATGGTGGTTACGGTGGCGTGATCATGCCATTATGAAAGACTCAGTTACAGCAATACATCAAGAGAATGGTGGCATCACTGCAGAAATGGTGACACTCAACTGTTTTAGAGTTCATTAGAATGGAAATTGGAAACCATTTTTAACAGCTGTATACAGTTGTTTTGTATCTACACAGTATGTCATAATGTCCAGTGCATATCTACTTCACTTCAATTGAAACCCAGGACAAAACATGATGGATATTGAGAGACAGCCTCTATGCTGAGTTTGAGCATGGAATGGCATATATTTCAAGATTGTGTTAAGAATGAAGGAGTAAAGGAAATAAAATTTGAAGCTTGAGCCGGAACCTCACTGTTCACTATGAATTTAAATAGAGATGCAGTTCATAATTAGCTAGCGAGCACCTCTCGAGCGGTGACAAATGCTGGAATATGGTGGTGTACCCAGAGAGTGTCCTCTCTCCACTGGTTCGGAGGGATAGTTGGTGAGAAGTGCTTTCTTTCTGATCAGGGCAAATTCAGCTGCTGATGAGGCATAAGTTCCTCTGTTCAGGAGTGATTTATTCTAATGGGCAGTCAGGGACCTGCCGCTCGGCAGCCGCGCAGTGGGTCAGCGCTTCTGCAAATGAGAGCTGAAGTCAGGCATATTCATTCTGCTGGAGCTTTGAGTCATACACAGCGGAGTCTCAATCACAAGGGTGTAGTGCTTCAATCTCTCCTATGCCCTTGATAGCGTCCTTAAGTGCTGATCAGGAACCGGCGCCCTCAACCTAAATTACATCTGTAAGTGTTGTTCAGTATGAAAACGTAGATCAGAAGTGGAGGCAATGCATATATGTCATGCTGGCTCAGGAAGCGCTTCAGCAAACCATGTCTTCTGCACCTCTACTGGTATGGATAGCTGAGTGGTTAACCCCATACCGGAGGAACGGCCTTGCTCTCCACAGCCTACTTTGCTTTGAATGATCATATCTATTTTGAATTTAATAGATGAAGTCCACTCTGAAAAATAAAGGAACCAAAAACCAGCTCCTTGGCACATTGCCAATTGAAGACATCTTCAGTGAATAGCTCCAATAAAAGAAGCCTTTTGTGAATGTGATGTGAGTTTAAAGAAACTTTTGAATGCAATCCAACCTCCACATAATATAAAGGTTCTGTAACAACTGAAGGTTTTCTCCTAGAGCTATACACCTAAACCAAGAGCCATTCAAAAAATTTTTTAAAGAAGATACTGTTTTGTTTTATTATCATTTATCATGTCTTTAGTATCTTTCAAATCTGCAACATAGGCTTATTCTTGTACAGAGTAATGTTTATTTGTTAAAGAAAAGTAATCTAAAATTAATCATTGCGTTTGAATTACTTACTACAATCACATACTCAAAGTCAACAAACATCCCTGTTTTATGAAAGATAATTACAGTCATAATAATTGTCGATACCTTATGTATGCTGTGTGCATGTGCACTTGAAAATGTGACGAAATGTTTCAGTGGAATGAATCGGGTATTCAAAAACCGAGTATTAGAGACTGTAGGGCATTGTAGGGAAAGTGTGAACTTAAATAGCTGACATTATGTGTTTTCACAAAAGGTTGTTGAAAAATATGTAGATATTATAAACATAATGTCAACAACAATTATTGTTCCATCCGGTGACATCTAGAATGTGAAATGAAAGTTCTTCTTCACCTAAGAATGTGTGGGAGGGAGAAGAAGATGCTGCTTGTAGGTTGGGTGAGGCAGCAGAGAGAGCCTCTTTTTGGCTATGGAATAAGAGGGAGGAGTTAAGCTGGAGGCCAGGAGATGATGGGCAGTGACTGGCCATCACTGCCGACCCACCAACTGAAGGGCGTTGTGGTTCAGGGTTGAAACGCCCAAGGAAAGTTGGGTGCCTCCTGACGACATCATATCCTGGCCAAAAGCTTCAGTCACTTCTAGAGTGACTGTATGAAGATGCAGTAATGTAATCTATCACTGTGAATCATCAAAAGAGAGGAAACTGGCAACCTTGATAAAGATGGATGGATGCACTAAAATCAGCAACAAACAAAGTATCATTTGAATATCTAACTAGCTTTAAGCTGGTGTATTTAAGTCCCAGCTGCTATAAGCAGTGTTAGCTTTGCACTAACCCTGGCAAGTAGCACGACAACCATTCCATGCCCGTGTCTGTTAAATTCCTACACAAGCACCTGAACCAAATCTCTGAAAAGTATAAAAAAATCTGCTGTAATTAACACTCTCCTCTTGCAATGTGACCAGTTGGGTGGCAAAACATGACTAGAAGTATGTCAAATGTCATTATTGCCATTTAGTTTAAGAGTGAACAAGAGAGTTCACTTCTCTTATCATTTCTCTTATTTTGATAATTTCCTTTAAATGTATGCTTTAAAGAACATTTTTTTATTTGAAAATGAGGAGAAATATGACCCCTGCTAATGTTAACTAGCTAATGGGATTTAACAGGATGCATTTTAAAATGTACTCATTGTAAAAGGACATAGATATAATGCATTTAATAGATATACTATATTAAAGGTAAATAAAATAACACCATGCCATTTTATGCAACATTTGGTACCTCATACTCAGTAAATCCTCTTCAGATACAGTTTTTAAGAAAGCTTTTTGTTCTACTGCATTGTGATACTGCTTAAAAACATAAGTTGATCTATATATAAAGGTCTATATATAATGCTAGCTTTAAGACCTTGGTTACACTCGCTATTAATATCAGATCAAAGCGAGCCTGGTGATCATCATCCAATCAAAACAGAGCACATTAACACTTGCCCTTTTCAAATCCGGCAATGGAATACAGATATTGATCTGATATAATTTCCCTGTGCAGTATGGGTAATAATGGCTGGTGTAGTACTGGAGCAGAGTTGGCAGGGCCTTTCAGGCTGGGCATTGCTTAATTCTTTAGAAAACATTTGTTAATATCATTGCAGTGAGTTCCTGAAATGCTCAGTAAAGTTAGGGATGCTTTGCTTAGCAGCTAAAACTGAAACATAGTCAAGAGAAAAACACAGATTGAAATCACAGCCAGGACAGGTGGGAGAACTGAGCACTGCACACCTCAGACAGCTTTTCTGCTTTTATATGTGTTAGACTACATTCAAAACATATGCAAAAGGTTAAAAATAAGTTGTTTACTGAGAGAGGCGAGAAAATTATCGAAAGTTGTGGGTGTGTGACATTAGACCGTGATTGTAGCCAATTTACAAGCTTTGTACACACATACACATGTTCTCCAATATCTGATTAGAATGTGTGCTTGACTACCACAGATTCAGCACAGATTGCTTACAAACGTGGTTTACGCTTCTTTTTCAAATGCGCACAAAGCACGCATTTTAATGCCAAGTGTAAACAGCACCAAGCTTTTGTTGGAGTAACATATGTTACCTTAGTAGGCATTTGTCTTTTTGAGGATTTAAAATGCTGCTTATGTAGCCAGCTCACATGGATTTGAGCCCTAGCCTTGTGCTGAGTCTGAATGCAGATCAGTGCAGTGGGCTGTACAGGTATGGAACACTATTAGATGGACTTAACTGAACCCTGGTCTGACTTCATCTTGGCTCAGTGCCAAGTGGAGGTGTCCCAGTGGCGATGCCCGATAGACGGACCTGACTGTGACCTACTCAACTGCTTATCGATGGCTGTTGAGGAAATTGTTCAGACACACTTTCGCAGAGCTGTATCTCTGATGAAGCAATACGCCAGAGCGAGCACTCATCCACACTCCCTTTTCCACCTGCCACTACTGATCTACTGAACTCTCACCTCTGTAATTGTGTTCCATCCAATGAAATGAATTATGCATCCCTTTGTAATAATGCTAATGCCACCTTTGTAAATGACCTGTAGTACCTATAATAACTTTTAGACATTTAGAATATTTTTTTATTAAGCAATCTTCATGTGTGCTCTGCAAATGTATTGCATGTATTCTTTGTTTCGAGCACATACTGTCTGAGAACAATCCAGCTGGAAGTGGTGCAAGGAATATTGCTTTTATTTATAAGAAGGTGGCTGTGTCAGATTCCGATTTATTTTTAGTTTCAGTGTAGAACAGCCGGTATCTGCATTAGGTTAAAAATACTCCAAACCACAGTATATTTTTGATGAAATTGCAAAGAAAAGTTCCAAAAAATGATCTGCTATGAATTGGTATGGGGAAACCGCAATGCTTACATTGTTTTCTTTAAATGGCTTTGTTGTGAAAATGTGTAAGAAACAAACCAATATGGCTTAGCCTGGTAGACTCTCACTGTGAGTTGTTTATATGTTATAAATGTTGTGATATTTCAGCCACCAAGAGGGTGATTAAAATAAAATAAGTGTGAAATCTGTCACTTTTGCCCAGCTCAGTAATCGAAAAACACTTATGATGGAAAAAGCTTCTTTCATGGTAGAGAAATTGTTTTCAAGATGAATCTTGATGGGTAGCGGTGAAAATGTTAGCAGTGAAAAAAGATAGTGTTAGTACGGGAACATGAGAAGGTGACCAGAAGTGTGTTTTACATTTCCATCTACATTAAATAATGCAGCCTTCATTAGGCTGTTCTTCATATTTTATCAGGTTGATTAAATTGTCCTCTATATTAAGTATGGTTTTACATCTCTAAGAGATTTAATGAAAATCGTATCTCGAGAAGTTGTGCAGTGGCATTGAAGAACCATTTTTGTTCCCTAAAGAACAATTTTTGTAAATGAGAGGCATCGGTGGGAAGAGTCTTTAAAGGATATATAGATATACTGTATCCTTTAAAGGATACATAGAATCTTCATTAAATGTAAATATTTTTTCCAATGTAAGGGCTCTTACAAATACTTTTACTTTAGGTGGAGGTTATGTAACATTTATAATGTTTTTTCACATTCACACATCTCATAGATGGTTTAAAGAATCATCCACTGGAAGATTCTTAAAATGGTTCTTCTATGGCATCACATGAAGACCCCTTTCTGAAACCCATATATTTAAGAGTATAGGCAGAGTGTGAATTACCCATCCATAATTGGGGGTACTACCTTATTTTAAGAAAAAAAGAAAAATGTTACAAAAAGCCTGCAACTGCTATTTTTGTCTTTTTGGCGGGTCTGGGTCTTGATCAGGGCAGTACAGTACCCCCCAGTAACCTCCCGCAATTCGAACCATGAGTATAGGCTGCAGACAGTTGTGGAATTTCATATGACACATACAGTTACTACTATGCCACAATCAACACAATGGAATAATGGCAATAATAGAACAATCTGATGCTATATTTCCTTGTCCATAAGAATGAAAGGCAGTAGGACACATAGAATCCTATGTGTCCTATAGGATATAGGGGCTAAAGGAACATTTTGGTACTTTACACTACGCCATCGATCTACCAGTGTCACCATCAATTCCTGTCTTAACAAGCAGAGGCAGTGTCCTGGGTTATTTATGTGGCCCCGGCGGAGAAGACCTATTGATTTATGTACATGGCACTAGCAGTGGATGTGTTGGCTGCGCATCTCCTCGAGACCACAGGTAGGTGGTAGGACACGATTTATGAAACACCCTTTGAAATGAGCTTTGAATATTTTTTTAATCTTATTTGTAGATGTGGGCAATAGCTCTCACGTACGGAGCGTGGTAGGGTGTGATGAAAATCTATTTATGTTGTCCTTCTGAAAACCTGGTGTTTGGAAATGACCCTGACTGACCTGATGGGGATTGATTTAGCTGCAGAACCACAAGTGCACACAAATTAACTTGACTGAAGGAGAGAGGACAGACAGGAAGAGACACAGAAAGGCCAACCAATTGATCTCTGAGACATCAGTCCTTATGGAACGATAGATGGATTAAATGAATGAAAGAGAGCAAGGTAAAACAGTAGCTGTGACTGCCTTTTTTTTTTTTACATTTAAATGCACAAATATGGGGTTGCAAGGGGTCTGACATGTCTAACATATCTAGTTTATCTAACATAGACAGATCTACAAACTCCCATGATAGTGTAAAAATTAACATAGAGTATAGCAAAAGAATGAAATAAAAGCATATTGTTACATTTGAATATTTTATTTCTTATTAGCAAAAAAAATAAATAATGAGGGTTAAGGTCACGGGTAATTGGAAACCTGCGGCATGTATTCAAAGGTTAAAGGTCATTCTAATATGACAGAGCAGTCAGCACTTTGAAGGTTTCCTTCAGCTTTAGAACCTTTAGAAGTCGCCAATATCACTGCTGGCAACACAAGCATGATGTAATTATTCATGAATTCAGTCTCACTTATTGAAACAAACAGAGAAAAAGTGCAGATTCATCCCAGAATAGAGAAATTAATGCTTGGATCTCAAAATAATCATTATGCATCGTTTTACTATCCAGTGTAAACACATTTGAGTCTCGGTGAATCTCAGTACGTCTTCTTCTGACTCCTTAAGAGTTTTTCTTGTCACTACTGACAAACAGGTAACGCTTTGAATTAGATGAAAACAGATTGTTGCATTTTGTGGAAAATAACTTTGTTTTTAAACTAAAAAGAAATAAAAACAGGCCTGAACTGTTAAATGTAATTCACCACTTAATTCGAGCATTAGAAAGGTGCCGTATAATGAAAATTATAACTCCTGATGTCTTGAGGGGTCCTGATGTCTAGACCAGTTCCTCAGTGGGGCCAGAATGTGAAATCTAAATGTAAAATAGTTTTTAAAAGTTTACTATAAACAATATTTATAGTAAAAAGCTTTATAAACAACATTTCACAATGTATAATAAAACAAAAAGTAAGACATATTTTTATTTCCATTGATCCTAGCTGCATTGAAGCACTGTCATTGGAGCCATCAGTGTAAAGCTACAGATTCTTTGTTTATTAGATATAGTTGTTATATGATTTTTATTTACTTAAGCAAAGAAATAAAGGGTCAGAGGCCTATCATTAACACCTCACAAGTATCCCTTATTAGAAATATAACACTAGGTGTCTGTTCATGCCCAAAAAAAGCTGTTGTGAAAGCTTACTATGTCAAGCTGCTTCTCATATAGCTTAGAGCATTTCATACTGGGTGCATTTAAGTGCTGACTGAAGCATTTTCTGCATTTGTTTTTAATATTGTCTCTTGTGTGAGTTTAATTTAAAGCAGTCAAGTAGTCTATGTCACTGTCAAAACCTCTTCAATCTTTCATTACTTCAGCTTGTTTTCACTATCAGCAGCACACTCTCTAGTTGGATCACTTTCTAAAAGACGATTGACAAGAACTTTCTTCACATATTGAAAGAGTCGCTTAGCAACAAGAAGTCTTGCAACCAGAAACAACATTAACAAACGCAGTGTGAACCATCAAGAACTAGAAAGCCCATGCTGTGATGTCATCAACCTTTAAGTCACGGTGTATTCTTGATTTGAAAAAATGATTTTTGAACAGTAACTTCTCTTCAAATTCAAACCACTATTAGTTCAATTAAGTCTGAGGTCAATCGTATTTCCTCAAAAGCAGCAGAGAGTACATAACTTTCCAGAACTTAAGAACTAGCTGATTGAGTTTTAGTAGAGTACCATCCATGGTAGCCAATCAAATTTCTGGCAAGTGGTGCCATCCAGTAACCTCCTCTATAATGATAACGATACATTTTAGTTCTAATGCACTTCCATTAAAACTACAGAATAAAATAATCAGCAAATAAAATCAGCAAAAGGTGAGTTTTTAGGCCACATTTAAAAGCGCCCACTGTACTCCCAGATGGTCTGTTAGGGCATTCCATAGACAAGGAGCAGCCGCACAGAAAGTTAAGTGAAATTGACCACTCTGTCAGATGTGAACACACCACAGCACACAGTGTGAACAGCACGAAATTCTCTCTCTGCATTTAATCCATTCACCAAGTGAAGCAGTGGTGAAGCCAGGAACACAGTGTCTGAGGAGCAGTGTGTTGGGGACTGTACCTTGCTCAGGATACCACAGAGGTGCCTAGAAGTCTTGGGAATTGAACCCACAACTTCCTGATTGCAGGGCGGAGGCCCTAACCACTAGGCTACCAGCTGCCCCGAGCCCCCGTGGCATGAAGCTTAGTCCTTGGAGTTTTGAGAAGGTATGTACCAGAGGAACGAAGGGAGCGTGAGGATGTCTGAGGAGTGAGAAGATCTTTGAGATAGGTTGGGGCAGCTCCATGAACTCCATAACCCTAATAAGAGTTAACACCGGGTAAATATCGGTAAAGTGAGACAACGTGTGGGGCACTTTAGCTTGGTCTTCTAGGTTTGCATAGTTCTATGTATGTGATGCTCCTTCTGAGGGAATGGCATGCTCCATAATGAAACCAGGATTATAAAAATGAATGAGAAGGACCTGGAACTGTCACACTTATGGACATGGAATGTAAACATGATACAGAAATTAATCTTGAACAATTTTAAAGGTTTTATTGTGTTCTGTTTTAACAAACAAATTGGCAAAGTGGACCAGTGTGTTACTAGTAAACTGGGACAGCCAGACGTATGGGCGAATACTGTTTTCTTGTGTATATTATTTATTTACTTGTCAACAGTGATGATTAAAATGACTAAGTACTGACTAACATAGATTCTCCACCCCATTGGAAGGAGATCCAAAAGGTTTTGTTGATCTGTTTGGCTTTTCAAAAGCCATTAAGCCAGCTGGGTATTTTTGGATTAAAAGCTTCTTCCACAGACACCCAGAATTTCAATGCAAGTCATTTTCATCATTAAAAGATGTTCATTCATCTATCATCTTCTGTCCATTTTTATTAGAATAAAGTGTTCCACTTTGACAGGAAAGATTCAAGATACTTTATTTGTCACCTACACCTACAAGGATGACGTGTAGTAAAACGAGACCCTGAGTCAACCCTTAAGACCCTGCAATAAAGTTAAACTAAGGAAATTAACAAAAGTAATTAAAATATAAAGAAGATAATAGATTCCAAATGATCAAACATTTGACAGATCCCACTTTGACAGTATCACATGAAAATGTTAGGGTTTGGTCAGCAGAGCTAAGAAGAGTCTTTATTAAGGTCATTAAAAAGTTAGTGTGTTAAACTATATGATACGTATTACTGCAGAGGATACATAGGCCCAGCTCTGCTAAGGCTCCACAGCACAGGCACGGTTCGACTAAAGATTCATTTGGATTTTACCATCTTAGCCATCGTCTTGTTTATTTAAACAAGCCATGATTTTTTGAACAGCCATGGTGACCAGCTGTGATGGATCAGGGCTACAAGGAAAAGAAGCGAATTGATGACTGTGAAAAAGCTGTTATTCAGTAGGTCATTTTCCAGGGGTCTGCTGCTGTAGAGGGGTCAGAGTGTGGGAGCACAGACAGGTAGCTAAGGAGAGAGAGAGAAAGCAGCGCCCACTGACTAGCCATGCGGCATAAATGGCACTAGAAGTTCAAACCAATCCATCTTCTAAGAGGCTAAAGGTCTTTGTCCTCAGGAACCTGCCTTTATAACACCTGCTAGTGTAAGCATTTTATCTTAGCAACAAATGCATTTTACAATTTGCCAAATCAGTTCTGACCCATCAAGACATTAACCGCAGGAGTTTTAAGTCCTGTACTTCTCTAGGTGGATTGGGCTAGTTTGTCCAGTACTTCCTACAGGAGGACATTTGGAAACCAAAGCAACACCTTGAACTCTTTGTCATGTTCCTCAAACCATTCTTGAACAATTTCTACACATGGGTAGAGCAACTTGTGCTCCACATGAATGCTTGGACCACTTTCGGTAGGTACTAACCACTGCATACTGGGAACACGCCACACAAAACCTGCCATTTTGGAGAAACCGTCTAGCTGTCGGAGTTTGGTCCTTGTCAAAGTTTCTCAGATCCTTGCTGTCAACCATTTTTTCTGCTTCCGCCACATCAACTTCAAGAACTGACTTTTCACTCCTACCCCCTGACAGGTCCACTGTAATAAGATAATCAACGTTATTCAATTCACCTCTCAAAAATTTTAACATTGTGGCCAATCAGTGTAAGTGCAAAGTATGGACAGTTCATGACAGAGTTACTTATATATTAAATACTAAGTATCATACTTCAAAATGAAGTGTTACCATAGTGCAGTTTGTTTGTGCATATACTTCAGTACTTCAGATTAACTGATTGTTTGTGTATGGTGGTTAATTGTCATCACAGAATGTGTTGCATACATGGT
Organism: Clupeocharax schoutedeni; assembly: GCA_037974565.1. Taxonomy (NCBI): domain Eukaryota; kingdom Metazoa; phylum Chordata; class Actinopteri; order Characiformes; family Alestidae; genus Clupeocharax; species Clupeocharax schoutedeni. The sequence continues at coordinate 4,845,435 of JBBPDH010000151.1, forward strand.
TATTTTAGTTTATTAATTCACACTTTTCTCTCTCTTGTCTTTGATAAAAATAATTTAAAAGGCAACTGAACAATGTACTCTGCTCATTGATACTCAGACACACACACATTCTCAGACGCACCCCACCCTCCCACGCATACATGCACAAAATACATGAATGAATACATCACACACTTTAAAATGCTGGAAGGGAATTTGCCCAGGCTTTTAAGTAGAAAATGCACACTCTGCACACACAGATTAATTCATGAGTCTAGTACTGTGGTTTACAGCCAAATCAACTTCTGTGGAAACCAAAAACTTAAAAAAAAAAAAACACACACACAAGAAACTTTCCTTTTATGCTTCTTAATTGGTGGAAAGTTCCAAAAGTTAATTTAGACATCTGTGCTTTATTCCCCTTGTAAATCCTTGATTCAGAAACAAGAAGAAGAAGACTGAGTGAGATGCAAGTCATAGCAGCGTGACCATGTCCATTTAAACCAAAATAAATTCTTCACTGTCCTCAGAAACCTTAATTGTCCCAGGCACTTCTCAGAAGTCTATTCAAAATATTTCTCAAATGTGGAAATTAAAAAGGAAGCGCTTTAATTTAGTGCAACTGGAGCTAATGCTCTGCATTATTCACAATTCTGACTCTGAGGCAATAAATTACGTCTCAACCAGCGCTGTGCCTTTTAGTGAAAACAAATTGACTTTAGCTAAGGACAGAGCCCTCCAGAGGCATGACTGACACAACCTCTGACCCTTGCACCTGCCATTACTGGGACTTTCCCGCTGCAGGTCAAAGGAGAATTTTTTTTTTATTTGAGTCTATTAAGTCTATGTTGAATTATTTATTTATGTACTTATGTACATTGATGTCAAGATGGCAGTGTGAGTGGATGTCTGTGCAGCAGCCTCTCAATGCCACTCGAAATGTTTGTTATGTAAGTGCTCTGGTATCATGCACATCTTCATTTATGACCATCGATTTCTTCTGCAAAACCAAAAACAGGACAAAACAACACTGGACCTAATGGTCCTGGAGACTCTGTGCGAGCTCCATTTGCTACTCAGAGTGGGCCATGGGACCTCTGGGCAGGGTGGAGCCGGCGCAAGCTCACACAAACCCAGAAGCCTGGATAATAGAGATACTCTCATGTAATGATTGTACATTAACTTCAACTCAGCATTCAACACCATCATGCCACACTGACTTTCCACTATGCTGAGCGGGCTGGGCCTCAACACTACCATTGTAAACCAGATTTTAGATTTCCTGATGTAAAGATAACAACAGACATCAGGAAATCCAGCACTGCTTGCCCCCCTCATACCATCAACATCAACTGTTGAGAAGGCCGGTTCTGGGCGTCCACATCATGGATCTTGGTTCCTCAACTCGACCTCCACAGTCAGTAGGGTTTGGCAGCATTTGTATTTTATGCAGAGACTGAAGAGAGCATGTTGAAAGTCCATCAAAAATCTGCTCTGTAGCTGCATCAGTGCCTGGGATGGGAACTGTAATGTTTTGGACTGTAACACACTGTGGCAGATAGTGATAGCAGCAAGGTTATCAGTGTGCCTCCACCACCTCTGATTTTTTTTTTTTACCAAACCTGGTGCTATAACAGCCAGGAACATTGTGAAAGACCATTCCCACCTGTTATACGGATGCTTCTTTCTTCTACCGCCTGGCAAACGTTATCGAAGCTTCTGCTCTGGTTCTGCAAGACAGAGTTTCACACGGCAGGGTATCAGAACTCTGAATGGATGTCAATATCTAGTCCCTGCCTTACTGAGTGTCCTAGCAGTGAACTACCTCACTCTATACTTTATATACTTCTCATGTTAAACTCTGAACTTTCAATTGTACTTGCACTTTACCCTCTGCTAACTGCCATGGCAGACACACTTATGTCCTGTTATTTGATGACCTCATAATTTACCACTGTGTGGTTCAGTGCTGCTGACTGCCTCTTGAGCAATATATTTAGTGTCCAATATTAACCTTTCTGGAAGGTTTACATCCCATTCCCACTACAGTGTTACATTGTTGTATTGTCTATCTGTTGAATTGTCACTGTCAGAACATGCAGTTTGTTGAATGTTGCTATATATTACACTGTGGCCAAGGAAATTGTCACATTATGTATGTGTACACAGCTGCTGATGATAATAAATTAACCTCAAACCAACAGTTACTGGTATTTGTGTTTGTAGGAAATGGATAATGTTGAAAAGCTGGTCTGTAGTAATGATGGATGCTAGCATTTACCTTCCCCTTGGAATGTCTCTTAAATCCAAAAGCTACACAAGGACATGCGATTATAAAGAAGCCCCTGCTGAGCAGAGCAGGGGGTTATTCCAAAAAGCAGGTTATGCTACATAACCGGGTAAGTTCAAGGGTAAGTTAGTGCAGAACTTACCCGGTTATGTAGCATAACCTTCTTTCTGGAATACCCCCCAGGTCACACTCTTACAAAAATAAAGGTTACTGGATGGTATCTTGGCTTAGGTGTATTGGCTAAGGAAACAAAACATTAGAACTGTTATGGAAGCTTTACATTATGGCAGGTTCTGTAAACCTTTAAATGGCTCTCCATACTTACCTGCCTCAGTTACAAATAGTTACTGGTAGACAAACAAACGTTGCAACAAAAACAAAATATTGCTTTGAACGTTTTAGATTGTGTGAACTAAAGTTGGAATATAAAGAAACTGGACTGCTAGATTTCTGGTGACATTAAAACTGCAAATGTCCTTTAATAATCAATGAATCAATCCATAACAGTGAAAGCAACAGCTGTAATTTCAAATGATTAAAAAGTCAAATAAAAATGATTGAAATGGTTTTGTCACAACATGAATGACTTCTATTCTGACATAATCTGAAACGCAAATGTGCAATTCTGTTCCACCTGAAGGAAAAGGCTATCAAGAGAAATCACACTATACAGTTGAAACGATCATGTCATTTTTCTCTCAGCACCTTAAGAGTATTAATGTCACCATTTGTATAATATAACCAGTGTTAAAGTAAGCTGAAAAACAGCACAGTTTTAATAGCTTTTTAAAAATGTGTCCTGCTGACCGGAAGCCACAGATTATTTGGTCGTCACTGTACAGTATATAGTATATGCATAGTATAGTATACACAGCTTTGGAGAAAAATAACTGATGACAGGATTTCTCCTAATTTCCAAAAAAAGAAATGAGAAATGATTAAAGACCAGTGTTTAAAGAACATGAATATTTAAAAGAAAACGAATCTTTTCTTCACTCTTAAACAAATCAAAGGCAGTAATTACCTTTGATGTACTTCTAATAGTGTTTTACCATCCAACAGGTCTCACTGTGAGAGGAGAGTGTTGATTACAGCAGTTTTTATACCTTTCCTCATTAAATAAGGTGTGATTCAGGTGATCACTAATCAGTTCCTCATAAAGCAGAATGAGGTGCTTGTGTAGGAATTTAAGACACACTGGCATAGAATGGTTGCCATACTCATAGAGATGCTGATTTAAAAATTAATCGCAGTGATGTGATTTTTTCCAGAGCTGTATGTTGTTAAGTACTATAATTACCACACTATTGTGCTAAGTAAATTGTATTGAGTTTAAATAATGCAGATGCATTGATGCATTTGTGCCCTAAATGTACAATGACAACATACAATGCAACACATAGAAAACAGCCATTATTTAAAAAAATAGTCTTAGAGAGAACATAGTGCTTCTTACCGATCACTGCACCAAAAACAGAGAATGATCTTTAAATTCAAACTGCAGAGCGTGCACTCAGCTTATTAACATTATCCATGTCATGCAAACACAAATGCCAGTAACTGTTGCCTCTTGCCACTATTATCATTAATAGACTTGTCTTCTCATATTTCCTCAAATAAAAAAATCTCCATTGACCTTTTTTTGAATTAATGAGGCTGTATAAAATACCACTTAATCTGACATTTTCGAGTTTTATTACAGGCCATAATATATCTTTGATTGCACCAGCTGTTGGCAATGTGTGGTTTTGAATGCTGATGAGTAGCCTGTATATAAAAGAATGAATAAAACTTTATGGCTCTGATCACCTAGGAGGACGCCTTGTTTTTAACATACAACACAGGAGCACTGAATTCTGAAAATGCTCAAATGAAAACATCAGAGCAAGTTGCAAGACTAGAAGAATGATGCGCTGAATGCAGGTTGAAGAGTGGTTCTATCATTCATATGATCCATGAACGTCTACATTTTCTAATTGCTTATTTAGTCCGGGAAGAGGAGAAAAGAGATTTGTGGGGCTTTGTTTGCTTTACAGGTTTAACTATGGGACACAGTTAAATGAAGTAATCTTTTAGGTTCTCAGAAGAGACCAATGCAGGAGAGGAAACAGAACATTTTTCATTTTAATGAACGTGCCAATGACAATGCTTGGCCAACAAATTACAAACACACATAAACTCATTTAGTGCCCCCGTGTTTCTGCGATGGTTAAAACTCTCAGAACTAAAGGGTCCAATAGTGGACGAATCTCAGGGTCTGTAAAAACAGCCACAAACTAAACAAGTGGACAGTGGTACGCACTATGTGCTATTTTATTTGTTCTGTTGGAATGAAGAGGCGATGGTGTGACATATACAGTACTGTGCAAAAGTCTTAGACATTGTCGAAAATTATAATTAAAGGATGTTAAACACAGACTAATATTAATAAATGCATATCAACATGGTAATTTTATGTATATCAGTGTGCCCACTTAACCATTTCCAGGCCTCTCCTAATAGAAGCCTAGTATTATTTGGGGCACCCAGTCTGGCTCAGTCAGTACTTATATATGATTAGTGTGCTGCTTATGAAGTGTCACAAATCCATGCAATGGAGGCATAGACCAGCTCACAAAACATCAATTTTATAGAAACAAAAAATACGTTTTTATTGCTTTCTTGTTGGGTTGCATTTATTTTAATGTTCTCTTGCTTGCAGAAAAACACTCTCCACTGAAATGAATGGCTATAGGGTATCTAAGAGTTTTGCACAGTACTGTATGTGTTAAGGCAAGCGCACCAGTTCTGCGACAGTCTCATTAAACTGTTGTGACGTTTGCCCACATGAAATCATGCGAGCGGTACATGACAGCTTGGTGAGGCTTGGCTGTTTCTATAGCAACCTATGTTGCAACGCTCAGCACAACTTGCACTTATGTTGCATCTTGACACATTTTAGAACACAGCCACACACAAAATGATGTTGGCGTAGCCTGAAGCATTTGTGCCATGTATGTTTCGGACCCAAGGATTATTAATTAATATTAATATTCTATATCTACATGGTCTAGAGATCAAACTGACTGAGTTCTTATGTTTTGAAAGTGAATAGTAAAGTTCTGGCAATTTCAAAGGTTAAATGGAAGAGTTCAACAGCTCTTCAACAGAGCTATGTATCCATTGTTAAAGATTCAGAATGTCCACTTCTGAAAATAGTCTTAAAGATGACCTCTGGTCAAAAATCATCTGTTGGATGTAATGTGTTATAAAATCACAGAGAGGATGGGAGAGCAATGTCATCTAAGGCTAAAGAAACTACAGCAGCAGTATATAAAGTTATGCTTTGCCAGAAGTACAGTTTTCTATGTACAAATGAATCAATTTCACATTTAGGGAGACGCAGCCCAAGTAAGTGATGACGACAAGGTATATGTGGGCTTGCAAAATTGTGAAATGTGAAAACAGATTTTCAGGTGTGAAGAGGTCCTAAGCGAATCAGATGGAAAAAAGTCACTGCTATGACACCTGATGAGCAAGGCACTGTCCCCACACTCTGCTCCCTGGGCGCTCCCTGTAGGTGGCATCCCACTGCTTCCCTTGGTGAAAGGGTTAAATGCAGGGAAAACAGTTTACACTGTGTACTGCGCTTTGGTGTGTTCACTGGTAACTATAAAGACCTACATTGCTTTACATGTAGTAGCCTTATCCTCAGGTTTTAAGACACTGCCCCTGACTGAGTTAATTCCTCGTGAAATGTTTATCACATTTAATCAGGACCACCCATTCAGCCCACCACAGAGTGAAGAGATAAGGACTGTTGTTTCTACAGAGTTACTGGAGCAGGTGGTGAAATGTGCTGTTTCTGACATGCCTGCATATTGTTTTTCAGCTCCGACTGCTTTCTGAATGCAATACAGAGCAGAGTTCATTTAAATATACAGTATATCACATATATATATACATCTATATTTTAAAGACACCAGTAACAACAACTGTTCCTAACAGTAACAAAGACTTTCCGGAAGAATAAGGAATAAAGCGAGGTTGGAAATGGTCATGTCAAAATGAAGTATAACTATTTTTTTCCACATCAACATAATAAGAAGGAAAAAAGCAGAATGCTATCTTCAAGCTCTTTATGGCATCACCTCATGCATGCAGGATGAGAAAGCGCAACAGATTCCTCTCCAGCCTCTTTTAGAGTGAGTGCAGTCCCGTTCACTCTGATGATGCGGTCTGTCTAAGATGTGCTGATGCTGGAGGGCTTCTCGGATCTCTGTAATCATTACATAGGATTCCGGTCTGTACCTGGTGACATCACTTCCAGCTTGCAGGATGACCTCAGCAGGGTGACCTAAAAACAAGCCCTCAGAGCAGTGCTCTGTTAACTGAGAAGAGGAACAATTTAGCATTTAAGTCAGAAAGCAGCAAGCTTGTTTTGAAGGTTAATGAGGGCTTTTTTTACACTGTAGAGATTTATGCCTGGGCTACTTGCATCAATGAGAATGACTCTCTAAAACTGCAGAATGCAAATGGTTGACCAGCAATGTGCTCTGTTATCCCAAAAGTTCCCCTTTCCCCCTTTACAAAAGCAACAAAAGAGGGTCAGAAAAAGTTCAGTGCATTTTTAAACAAAACAGCACCACTAACTGTGCTTAATTCTCTTTTGCCCTCCTAAAAACACAATAAAAACCACTGAGAGTCTCCCGATGGCCGTTCAGCATCATAAATCCTCAAGGCCGTCACTTAAACACAAATCCACTCCTTTGTTGCTGAGTGGCGTTCGGGGCCTCTGGCTGCTGTTCAGAAGTGTCACAGACGTAGTTTAGCCTCAGTCTGGAGATGAGATGAGCTGACACTGATAGAGAAAGAGAGATGGCACACTTGTTAGTGACTAGATCTGTATTCTTCTCCCCGACTGCACTTTTTTTTTTAGCAAGCCAAGAGAGAACCGAGATGCATGAGCTACTGTCTGCGACTGACAGGGACAGAGATATCACTACCATATCAATAAGCTTTACAACTGAGTGTGCCTTAAGTATGATTTAATATTTGCTTAGATACCAGACAGCTACTCTGATGTGATTGCATGACAAAGTAATGAATGGGTCCAAGATTTGGTATAGATTAACACACGTTGCCAATTACACACACACACACACACACACACACATATACACACACATACACACACACAAACACAAACACACGCACACACACACACACACACACATTTAATCTGTGAAATAAATAACAAAAAGATTGATATTTTTTAAATATCTAAATGAGAAAAAATAAAGAAATATTAAAGTGCAATATTTCACCTGTGACCAGTCGGACCATTGTTTGTTTGGTTTTTTTTGTTATACCTTCAATTAAAGCACGTTCAGATGACTCTCCAGTAGATGTGATGTAGATGTAGATGTGTTTTTTGCACAAACTTGTTTAATTCGTGCTTGCTGAATTGCCCAGTAAAACAAAAAGGATCATACCAAATATCAAGAAATTCTAAAATGCCAGTGTATATTGCACAGATCATACTTTTTTCACTCAGATTATGCTGGCAATATGTTTTGGAATTAACTGCTTTGATCAAAAAATGGTATGAAAAAAAAGATTTTTTAATATTCTTTTTTTTTCCATATGAAGGTCATAGGAAGAATTTTTAACGTATTAAAATTTGTTTCTACTTTCACAAGGTACAGGTTCACTTTACAACAGTTCAGCTTTGTCCAGTCTCATAGAAGGTATAATGCATGTTTCTGCTTACTCCATTTAAATCTGGCAAAATACAGGACTACAAATCCAACGGATAAATACGCTTATAGCTTGGGAGAAATATCTACAAATTTTACATTTGCATAAAACATTGAAATACTGTACTAGTAGCTCATAGCATATTAAAAACACAAACCCTAACTGAAACATGAACTAAAACATTTGGCAGTGCATATTTTCCCTATATGTCCTTTATACAATACAAGAATTGGGCTTCTCCTCAACAGGGATGCATGGAACTCAACATGATGTGGCAGAAAACAGAAACGGGGCATTTCAGTCTTTTTTTATCATTTTTTTAGACTTCTTACTCGTTATAAATGCTTTTAGCAGCTGGTTGTCCCTGGCAAATAAGGATGAGGGGACAGTTTGGCCAGAGTGGAGTTACCATAGAATACCTCCCAATCAATATTGGCACTCATAGAATACCTCCCAATCAGTATTGGCACCCATAGAATACACCTCCCAATACAAGACTGGAAGTGATAGTTTTTCTTTAATCAGTTTGTTTCTTTACTAATTGTTAAACAATATCTGTACAGCATGTTGAGCTGCTGCCTGCACTCTACAAACAAAGTACTGCTAGTACCCTTTCTGACCCCACTGTAATGTTCATGAGAACAACTATAAGACATGTGATGTTATATTAAATGAGAATTTTATGTAAGTAAAACATATTTAAGTAACATATTTAATCTAGGTCTTTTTCGCACTGAGTGCATAACCCCTGCAACTTTTCCCCCCTGAAAATGATTGCCATGCAGTCAAGTTGTTTTGCCCATACTGAGAGCACCTCAAGCACTGGCCATTTTGTTATGAACCCCCCAGTCTTTGTAATTACCCATTGTGCTATAGAGATATAATGACTCTGTACATAGATTGATTGAGTTTAATATCTCAACTACTCAGCTATAGATTGAAATCTAGCCACTGGCTCTTACAAAAGCAATACATCAAACAGACATGCCCACCACCGGCTACACTTGAGTGCTGTGCACTGTGATTAATTGTAATTAATCGTTTTACTTGGTGAAGTGTTGTGCGCTCACTCATTTATCATACTTACATCATATCACATTGCTCCAGTCTGCAGTGAAGGGAAATGCTGAATATCATTGGCTTATGTGTGCCTCACTGACTGCATTTTAGTTCGTCTTCCAGTTCAGATGCTGTACAGAACGAATCTGCTTTGTAATGAAGCAAATCAGATTTCAACAAATCACATGCTAGATGGACCTTTTTCTCTGTTCAAAAGTCATACTTCACTGACATTCGATCTTACCACAGAAAAACGTTGAGTGGGGTTGGAATGCAGATCCAGTGTAACACGTTTAACACAACCACAGCAGACAAGCAGATGGTAACAACAGTAAAAAAGGTCATACAATAAACACAGACCGTAAACACTGTACAATCATTTAATACAGGACAACAGACAATAAGTAATAAACAGAGGAAGAAATTGTACAATCCTTTGCTGCAACAACTCTTTAATTATCATGTGAAACTAGTGCTTCTTTTGCCGTGGACATGCAGAGAAAAATGAGCACGCTCTTAAAGACAAAGAGTAAAACATATAAAAATAAACATGTCAAAAAAGTTTGCCAGAAAGCAGCTCTATAGATTAAGCACTTCTAGCTCTTCCTTGAATAAGACTTTTAGTTCCCTAAATAAGCTGAGATAATGAGATATCTGAGTGTGAAGTTCACAAATCAGTTGAAAGAATCTCCACATATTGTAACAATTCTATACCAATTAAAGCTATGCATCCAAGCCAAGAACTATTTAGGAAGCATTGTGTGTGTATGTGTGTGCGTGTGTGTGTGTGTGTGGGGGGGTGTTTTGAAAGATTCTACACTCACACATTTCATTTTTAAATACTGTTCTCTAAAAAATGAATAACTGAAAAGTAGTTCCTCACTCTAAATAATCATTTTGGCACCTTTATTTATATTACAGACCCTCCATACATTGCACAGCTTCTCTACCGAGTTACTGTTTTCCCTAGAGACACACATCCAAGCCAAGGACCAGTTAAGCTGGGCATACACTGTGCGATTTTTTCAGTCACGTTATTCAGCTCCTGCTTGAACTGTACGACTGAATCGCAGGGGTCAGAAGTTCAAGATTCGTGTTCTCAGACTGTACGGCCCGATGCTCTGATGTGACCTGACTGCTCACACTGTACGTCCAAACACGACACGTGGGCTCATGTTTCTGTAACTATAACGTAAACAGAAGAAGAAGATCCTGGAAGTGAGGAGACATGTGAGAATTTGAGAATGGTCACCAAAGAGAAACACGCTGCTTTGGCAATTTGTGCCGTTCTGTGTGCAGTAATGTCTACAAGGAAAAGGCAACAATGTGTATGGACACGGAAGTGGCTGGGCAGACGTGGACAGTACGGTCAATTCTACAACGAGAACTTCTACAAATGTTGTACATCACTTGTGTCCGGATCACACGCTGCACTGCCATGCTACTCCGTCTTTTTACTTCCATTTCTGTTTGCGCATGCGCAGTGTGAGAGGTTGCGTTAAATTGCAACTGCTTCAACAGTGCGATACTCTCACGAGGGCAGACCAGAATTTCAAACATTTTTTTGCAACTATATTTGCTGATCGGGAGCTGCGGTGAGGTGTTTCTCGTTACCCCAGGTATACTAAACGAGATATGACACACGGTTAAGGTGAAACTCAGGCCGATCCCCAAAATGGTCACACAAGTGAAAAATCGTTTCAAAATGGGCAAAAAAATCGTACAGTGTATGCCCAGCTTTAAGGAAACTGTGTTTTTATGCTTTCTTCACACACCCACACACATCTCTTATTTACTAAACCCTATATTTTTAAAGAATGTTCTTACATTTTCAGACCATAGACTGATCCATTTGCGGGTTATACAAACTAATTCACATTACTTCCATAGAAGCAGAGAACACTTTTGTGACATGCATTTCTGTAAATTCTTCCTAAAATATTAATAATCTGTAGACAGGTAATAGTGTTTGCGCCTGGACTCGTCTCATCAACTATTTTATGACTGAGGTTCGCCAGGCAAGTGCTGACAAACGAATACCCCTTCCTCAAAGCCCAGACTGTTACATAAATGTAGATGAAAAGAAGTCTGCGGCACAGAAGTTATACAGAATCTTTTCTCCAATAGCATGTTCCTTCTTTCTTGGTGATATTTTGCTGAGGCAGTTAGAAATGGCATATAAGCGACATTTGGAATGTAAATCTGGATTGGTCACACCATCTAAAAAGAGCCTCTCACAAGGTGCCGAAAAGAGCTTAATGCTGGCTAGCGGTGAGAAAAGAGTCATCATTTTATTCTAAATGTGTAAAAGGAATGCTGAAGTGCAGGAGGAAAAGCCTGTTATGTGATTATGTCTGAGACAAGAGCGTCTCGCTGTCCTGCTCCTCACACTGCTCCATCTGCTGTCAGCGCTGGGTACTCTGTGTAGCAGGCATTCACTTCAAGCAATCAATTTCAAAGCAACTTTGTGGAACACCAGACTTAATATGTGTACAAATTGCTTCTGTTTCATGAGTAATGAATGAATAAGTAATAATGTTTCCAGGAAGGCTTCATTAGCTATACTCAGCTCATGTCCAGGCATTTTCATCAAGTCCTAAACTGGGTTACGTGATCAAACGAACGCTTTACCTCATCCATCGCTCTCCAGATTTCATTCTGGTCATTATGATGAGCCTTGAAGATGTTGTTTTAGTTTAATTACCTCAGTAGCAAAACATATTTACTTTGTAAATAAGAATGGCCCTTCTGTTTAAAGGGATGAAAAAAAAAGGCAGGAAATAAAGCAGGAAACTAGCGTGTGTGGATTCAGCAGAGCAACAGTGGCTTTGGAAGAAAGGGGATCATTACATTGGAACCTTGGGAGCTCTAAATACTACAAGTTAGCTAATACACAGGTTATATACAGATAATTTTATAAACTTTTCTCATTATGCTCTGCATGAACATCCACCATGAAAGGATCAAAATCAATAAATAAGAATTTCAAATCTTGAAAACAATGCTTTAGGCATCAGGCATGGTATTCATAACTATTTGGCATACGAACTTTCTGTAGGGTATTTCTTGAGATATATGGTTACTAATCAAACATCTGACTTGATAGTGCTACATTATAACATTAAACTACTCACATAAAACCACCTTTGTTTACACATTTTTATTTAATTATACATTCATTTAGAAAAAAAAATGTGTGCCAGAGTGACCATTAAATTCTATTCCATGTGGCAATAGTAGCTGCATTATAATACATGCTAACTGATTTGGAACACAAAACATTTCTAGTAGTGATGCACCGAAAGGATTTTTTTTTTTTTTTTTTTTTTTTTTGACCGAAACAGAAAACCGAAAATGGGGAAACACTTGGCCGAAAAGCGAAACCGAAAACCAAAAGG
>JBBPDH010000151.1:4882756-4915795 GCA_037974565.1 Clupeocharax schoutedeni
ATATTTGTCTGGATGCACACTGAATCCAAAATGCTCTCTACCTGCGCTATAGTGCAGCATATAAGTCATAAAGAAAATCATAAAGACAATTCAGGTTTCTACATCCATGTAGTGTCCAGTTTGTCCATTATAGATGTCTGCAAACATGGCTGATTAACCAAGGCATCTTTCTTAAACATATTTGCTCTTTGGGTGCTGGAGCCTGTATTAGAATTCTAACATAGTGTCTTACATAATTATGGAGTAGGTAGTCATTTGAGACAAGGCTTTGCTGCTCACCTGTGTATCTCTCTTTATGGTAAGTTTAGTTAAGCATTTAAAGGTGTTTTCCAATTTTCAGGTCAATTCAGTCCAACTGGTCTGTATTAGCCTGATGCAGATACTGAGTTTCACATTGGCACACTTCAAACCAGGATAGCTCAGTAAGAAGCACAAGAAGTTAAATGTTGTATTGTTTGTTGGAATGAAATGTCTTTGACTGACGGATTGTGACCTAGGTTATCACAATTATTAAAGCATGCCCGTTTTTAAGTTTAGCTTTCAAAGTGCATGCACTTGTTTGCTGTAACTTTGCATGATGACAGTAATAGTACTACTGGAGACTCAGGGATCGATATATAATGGAACCCCTGTACTCTGTGTGCTGTAATGTCCCATTAAATGTTTAAAATGCCTGCTTTGGCCTTTGTCTAATCACATTATTGCTGCAGTTTGCTGCCCTTCCTTCAGGCACATACATCTCCTACCAGGCACAGATGTATGAACATGTCAAACGCTGAGGTGTCATAAGTATGAGAGTAGCATGAGATATTCCAGCAGACTAGATCTCTGGGTGCTAACATGCACCCGCCAGCTCCTTACAGAATGCAAATGAGAACACAGAAATTAGCCCATGCTTGAAGAGACACAATCAATAATTATCAGCTTGATGGTTCCCGGGCCACACTGCCTTGCCTTTCTCAGCATCCGTAATGGCCACAGAATGTATATATAGGGTGGAGCCGTCCATCAAACCCAATGAGACACAAAATAGGACGGAGGCTGCTGGAGGCAGGCTGATCGGGAGATGTCTTGTAGGGAATGCGAAAAAAGGAGCATGCGGCATCCGCACTGTGCACAGAAATAGTGCAGCACTCGCTCCTCTGTAGTCTAGCTGTTGGGAGGTAGGCTCTGACAGTAGGTGTCATCGACTCCGATGCCTTGTGAATGCTCTTCAGTCCGTCACAGGAAAGAGAGAGCCAGAGAGAGAGTGAAATGCACCAGCTGGGGGAGAATTTCACTGTGCATCTGAACTAGGCTGAGGTTTTGACAGGAGAGCCTGCAGGGAGAGAAAAAACAGCAGAGGAATTTGTTTCACTTGGGGGAACAGATAAGCTTCAAATCAAAAGCTTTAAAAATGATTAAGCTAAACATTTTGTTTTCTTTCATGGTGCATCTCACTGATTCCCTTATATCCTTTGTACACTCTAACCTCTACTCTAACCTCTATTTCCTTCTATTCTGTTATTATCTATTCATCGACAGTAAGGGGCAAACAAGTATTTTGTTTTTTATAGACATTATAGACAACACTATACTAAAATTTTTAAATATCTAAAGGTTAAAATAAAAAAGAATTTTAATGTTGCAAACATATTCTTGCTTACACTGTACCAGGTGACTTCAAAAAAAGGAGTTTTTGATTAGGAAGATGCCATGCAACAAGTAGCAAACGTGAAGGTGAAGTAACTTCCTAAAGTTCTCAGGGACCACAGAGCAAAGCAAATTTCCACACTTTGAGTGATGTTTGAGAGAATTTAATCTCATTCGCCAAGACAGGAGAGATGATGGACATTTCCACTGAAATTCCACTGAAAATGTATGAAGGGTCTTGAAATTGTGAGTCCTTGTAACCTTGGTGAACAGTTTGCCAAGAGTAATGCGTAAGAACCGAACCACATCTGTCCCGAAGAACCTTTGAATTTTGTGGTTTCAATTAAGTTTTTATTTAAGGTTTATTGGATAACAATGAAATGGGTTCTTTTGTCATTTCCCTCTTATGGGATCTTTAGTTTTAAGAGTATGGTGTACAAACAGCTAGCATGGCTCTTAAAGCCACCACAACAGAGCAAGCAAGTTTCTCAACATGCCTTCTACAGGCACTGATGGTGCTTCCATATTCTCTTTGTGAATTCTCTTTTCCTTTACATGAACTATTAATGGTAATAACAACTGCCAATCAAATGACTGTAATAAGAATGACTCCTCTTTGCTAAGCATGTTCTAGCTGTCAGCTGCAGACAGTTTGAGTCAAGGGTTAAATGTGCCATGTAGCCCAGCGCACACTGGAGCAATTAAAAGTTGCCTATTCTAACCTTCTGACCTGTGGGGGGCCACTTGCACAGCTGGGATATTACTGGGAAAGAGTCAGTGGCATGATTTTAAGGAGAGAGAAAAAAATGGAAGGTTTGCGGGGTGTGTATAATTGACACAACAGAAGCTTGAATGCCTGAGGGTGTTGCCACAGTAACCAGTTCACAGCAGGCTGCATTCGGACAGTGGGCTGGAGTGAAGCAGATCGGGGCCGGCATCTGGCACTATCCTTACAGTCTCAGCCTGACCAGGCCCCAACCCAATTTATTTCAATCAGGAGGGAATGTTTCACTTTTTATTACTTCTTCAATGCTCTCATCCTCCAGTCCACTCAGGTCGCCCATGATAACAGTGCTATTAGCCCTAAAGATCAATGTGTTTTTATTTTCTCTCACCCACTTCCCCCCACATCCCCCTGAAGCAGCCACCTTCTTCTACGGCCCATGGACGTATTGGGTATCGAAAAACTGAATTACTTTATCTCTCATCCCAAGGGAGGCCTGCCCCAAGAAAAGTTGATTTGCAGCCGCACAATAGCAGCCCTTATTCTCTCATCTTCACCTCTCGCTCGCCCCCCAGAATGAAGAAGCCAATCATAAAGGCAACGCGCGACAGATGAAGAGGAAGAAGATGAAGACAAAAAAAAACAATTAGAGTCTCGGCAGATGAGGGTGAAGAGGTCAGGCCATCGACTTGAAGGAGTAACCACAGCTGAAGGGGCTGGTTGGAGGAGGATAGAGGCTAGGCAACTCTGTCACACACCAACCGTCATATATCTCTCTTTATCTTCGGTCACACATCACCCACCCACACACAAACTTACCCGGCTGGGCACCCATTAGGCACACTCTAATTGCTTCACCAGTGGTCCTGACTGAAGGTCATGGGCACATTCATTAGAGCACAGTAGGTTGGTTAATTGAAGCTTACTCAACACCTTGACATAGATGAGTGCTTGTGAGTGTTACCAAAGGAGCACCACTGGGTGACCCGGTTGGGATAAACAGCCAAAACACACATCCTAGGGGAGTGATGGACAGTTGTTTGGCTGAGTCGGGGCCACTTAGGGATGGGAAATAGAAACAATTATCTGTACTGTGGTCATTATTCTCCAGACTCAGTCAGGGCCTCTCATTATAATAGTGCTAAACAAAGCTGCGCTTGTAGCCCTCTTTTCAAATGGTTATCTGTGCCCGTTGTTAATGAGAGAGGGAAGTGTTGGGCTTGTAAGAGCATGTATGATGTTATTAGTTTGAGCTGGAATGACCTAATGAGCTTTTCAAAATGGACCAGACTAGTTTCACACTGTCTTGGGCAACGCTCACATTTCTTTTCTTTTTTTTTAACCGGATAAGTCAATGAACCGTACCCTGCACTGACCACAATTACATACGCTAATGATATTTTGGTGGATTTATGTACCCATGAGATCTTAATGCAAGTCTACATTTCCATCATTTAAAAAGCAGTATGGCCTGAAACACTAGTCCAAAGGAGGCATGGTTTAATAGCTTGTAGGCGTAAGGTAAATGTGTCAGATTTTTGATTCTACTAACAAAATGAATTGAAGTGTTCTCATTCTTAATCAAAGTCCTTTGAAAATGTAAATAAGATCATATTTTCCATGACAGGGGCCCTTTGATTTTGCAAGAATAATCAAATTTCTTCTGTCTTTGGGGATGATTTCCACAACAATTTAAACCACTGACAGGTGAAGTGAGCAACATTTTGTCATTATAATGGCATGTGTCAAGGTGTGGGATATATTAGGCAGTGAAGTAATTATTTGTCATACGTGAACACACCACTGCACACAGTGTGAACAACACGAAATTCTTTCTCTGCATTTAACCCATTCACCAAGTGAAGCAGGGGGCAGCCAGGAACACGGCGCCCGGGGAGCAGTGTGTGGGGACGGTACCGTTTTCAGAGTACCTCAGCAGTACCTAGCAGTCTTGGGAATCAAACCCGGACTTTCTGGTCGCAGGGCGAATGCCCTAACCACTAGGCTACCAGCTGCCCAGTGAACAGTTAGTTCTTAAAGGTGATGTATTGGAAGCAGAAGAAATGGACAAGTGTAATCATCCAAGCAAGGACCCAGTGCTAATTATGTGAGTGGAGAGCAAGAGATAATGTGCCTGGTATGATTACACAGAACAGCTACTACAGCACAAATTGCAAAAAAAATGTCATGCTTGTGATAGAAAGGAATCAGAACACACATTACATCGCACCTTGCTACACGTGGGAATGTGCAGTCACAGACCGGTCAGAGTACCCATACTGGCCCCTGTCCACCGCTGAAAGTGCCAAAATAAGTACACGAGCATGAGAACTGGACCACGGAGCAATGGAAGAAGGTGGTCTGATCTGATTAATCTAATTTTTGGATGGTCCAGTGCATGTTTGTTGCTTAACTGGAGAAAGAAATGGTACTAGGATGCGCTGTGTGATGCTTTGGACAATTTTCTGCTGGGCCACATTGGGTCCTTTCATTCTATTTCTTCTTTTAGCAGGATAATGCATGATGGCACACTAAAAAAGGTTCAAAAATGGTTTTAGGAACAAGACAGTTTAAGCTGTTGACTTGATCTCCTAATTCCCCAGATCTCGATCTGATTGACGGTCTGTGGAATGTGAAGGACAAACTAGTTTGATCTATAGAGGCGCACCTTGCAACTTTGAGGACTTAAAGGATCTGCTACTAATGCCTTGGAGCCAAATACCACAACACATCTGCAGAGGCCTTGTGGTGCTTCAATGGGTCAAAGCTGTTTGAGTGGCACATAGTGGACAATACAAAGTAAGTGGTATTAACATTGTGGCTGAAAGTATTTTCTCATAATTGATATTCAAAAATCCTTTCAATCAAAACTCTGTTTGCTTGAAAATCTACTGTCTTATCATCCTGGTTGAAAACATTGCATTTCTCCCTCTGAAAACAATTCTTCATGATTTAAATGTGGCAAAAAACTAAAATGTTACATCAACACTATTGCTGTCTTTCAGTATAGTTCTTTCAGCAGTAATTACTGTGATTTTTATTCATGCACAACCACTTGACAAATTACAATCATGCAAATTCAAAGCTCCATTGTTTCCAGTGCCCAGTAAAGTAGGAGTGCTGCCTTTGTGTGAAGATTCAGTTTGTAGTGACATCATTAGGCTATTAGGGCACTCTTGACTAATCAATTGCAATGGCTGAATCATTGACTGGTCTGGAGAGGTTGTCTGCTTAGCTCCATCTGTGCTGAGATCAGAAATCATTTGGCTTGGTGAGACCAAATGGAGGTATATGGATTCACCTGCTCTTTAAGATTAGCTTTCCTCTCTCTCCGGCTGAACCATCAGTGTCCAAACACGTGGAGGTAACCAATGTGTACCAATCACTCAAGTCCCAGCTAAAGAATGTTTGACTCTTCCACTTTAACTGGTTTAATTCAATTAATTTTACAATTAACCTGACAAAGAATAAACAACTCGGATCGGTTATTGATCAAGTCACATGCTCAACATGTTTCAGAGTCGTAAAACCTCAGAGACCTCAGATGAACCATTTTCAGCCAGCACACTAAAGGCCACTCTTGAACAGAGTAATCTGAGGTTTTAAGTTCATGCACTCATGTAATGTGTAAAACAATCTGTGTCATTCCAGATCATCCATATAGAATCACTGTTTTATTGTTTTGAGCATCTAACCAAAAGCTTTGAAAGTAATGTAAGAAATGTCCTCTAGTGTTCTCTCTTCTGTATTTTCCCATTTATCTTTTCTAAATTTTTCAAAATGCACAGTACTAATGGTGCTTCTACTGTGTCTGTGAATATTATTATGAACCATTAATGATCATAATTACTGCCATTCACTCTATCAGCCACAGAGAGCTCATTGCAATGTGTCAACTGAATAGCCAATTGAACACTAGCCAGTTTATTATACCACATGAGGATGTTCAATGTATACTCCTCTCAGCAATTCAGACTAAACAGTCATCAAGTGTTGTATAAAGTTTTGCTACTAAATCTTTCTATGGCTAACAGCACCCAACTACAGGGCAAGAAATTGGTGCTTTTATCCATTCCCTAACTACAGGGGGTCTTGTGGTTAAGGGTCTTGCTCAGGGACCCAGTGTTGGTGGTGCTGAAGGTAGGATTCAAACCCACAACCTCTTGGTCCGGAGGCAAGTATCCTAGCCACTACGCCACCGCCACCCACACTTGAGTCCAGCTGAAAGTGTTGGGTTTGAATTCAGACTGCAAAAACAGTTTCTACCCAATTGTATATCTAATATACCACAGAATTGCTTGTAGTGCATAAGTCTAGTAACTATCCATGTAGCTTCACATCACATGGAACCTCAAATATATAGCTAAGTATTATACTGTACTGTAGTTACTACAGTTCCGTTTATTTACATTTTGGACACTCACACTGCGTGTGATATTTACATGTTTTGTTTGCTAACCGAATAATAGAGCTGTGATGTAAAATTGGTTATGTATGTTTTTCATTAGATCTGCAGAATGATTGAACAGCCTGAGCATTTAGATGTTTCAATAAAAAAAAGGCCTAATTTTAGAACTTAGGACTGAAAAAATGTGCAGCTACATATAAACCTAAGGTTACCATTGCCAGCGCCCAATGTCAGCTAAAGTGCTTTGGGTTGTGGAGCAATGGAATTGTGCTCTCAGGAGTGTAGGAGCTCCATCCAGTACCTTTGGGATGAATTGGAGTGGTTTTTGTGACCCAGAACTAATCGTCCCACTTGTACCTGATCTCAGTGATGTTCTTGTGGTGTTCCAAAATCTAGTATTCCCCGATGAGTAGAGGCAGTACCTGCAGAAAAGGGGGTACAAGAAAATGTACTTTTGCATAGGCCTTTCTGATAATGTATCCATATTCAGGTCGAAAAGACAGAAGATTTAGTTTAAGAAGAGCAGATGAAGTTCATGTGTAATCTTGAACTGAGATCTTAGGCATACTTAGAAAGTCACTTGACAAAGACCTCGATTAGAGCAGGCCAATTTAGCTAGATTGGTATGAGGAGTATGAGGAAGCCAGGGGTGCAGAGTCCCATGGAGGCTCAGCTCTCATTAGTCCCCTCCTGGGCTGGTGGTGTAACCTTCCGCCCTGGCCCACCGCTCTCAGACATCTGCAATGATCCGTTTCACAGGGCATCTCCACGCTCAGACAGGCTGATTAAAACGGCTGAGTTTAAGGAGGTCTGTGTTGGTGGGTCACTGTTCGGCCTGGTGCTGTGGATTCCTGTCACAGTTACTCTACTGAACTTCATTACATATTAAAAAAATACCAAATAAAATGAACCTTCTCAGAATGATCATAATGAATATTTAAGGAGACCATTTTTTTTAAGAAGTCTTTTTAGTTTTTCCAGAAATGTGTCATGGGATGTTTGGGAGGCCAGGCCTGGTTTGTGATTTATTTTTCTAAAATTCTGTTAACTATCAAAACAAATCAACACAATTTACTCAAGCGTAATCAACACTGTGAGGGCTGAAATTTGCACTTTAAAAGTATATTTAATGCAGAGTTTGTGCTAAAGTCAATATTAAATTAAATAATGCACATGTTTGTGTGATGCTAAAATTGAGTGTTGATTTTAACATTCAGCAAAATGTAACAAAGAAGATACAAAAATAATGAAATGCCGAGAACTGACTGGGCATGCTCCTGATAGTCTAACGTGCACACTTGATTTACAGCCCCCAGTTTGACACTTCTAACCTGCAACACAACTGAAGCAGAGCTAAACACAAAAGTAGAAGTGACATCGTAAAGAAGGTAAAGATTCTTTTTCACTTTTCTACTGGACGGGAATCCAGGAAATGCAGGCATGGCTGATTGAATAAGTGAACAGATACATTGATGGAAAAAACAGACAACAGATAGACGGATGAGCAGTTTGCTAGTTAGCTAGATTAATTTCTACTAATTTGTTTTTGTTCCTTTGATACGCTGAATTCTGCTTGTCCTATTTGCACTGTTATGAATAGTGCAAATAGAGTCATCCTTGAACACACCACAGCCCACAGAGTGAAACTCTTTCTCTGCATTTAACCTATTCACTAAGTGAAACAGTGGGCTGCTGTCAAGGGGGGCACCAAGTGAGTAGTTGGGACAGTACCTTACTCAAGGGTACCTCAGTGGTACCACTAGCAGTTCTGGGATGCGAACTTACAACCTTCTCATCACAGGGGAACTCTCTAACCACCAGGCCACCAGCTACCCCAAATCAACTGAAGATTAAAATAATATATATTTAAACAAGTTCTAAAAGGTTACATGGCTAATAGAGCATTAGCCAAGGTTAATAATAAAAAAAATTAAATAAAATTTCTTATAATTGAACACAGAGAGACTGTAGGGAACATAGGGTACAGTTTTATTTAAGCTGTGGGGGCTTAAATAAATACTTAGACATTTACACAGGTTTAGGTACCCTAGACTTTACATACACGCATTACAGTTACACTTTATAAAGCCCATATTTAAGCACATATAGTAGTAATGTCATTTTTCATCTCGATTTGTGTTTCAGGCAGGGTGATGGTGCTATGGCTGGCACATAAAGCATGAAAGGACAGCACTGCAACTAGACTGTGAGCTGTAAAAGTGCTTAAACCAATAACATGCTAAAACAGCTGTACAAACATCAAGCAAAGCTCAGGATTACAATATAAGCAGACTGGGAGCTTGCAAATCCAGAGCTGCCTTGTAAATCTATGCTGAAATCACAACTTGTTTGACGGTATTCCAAAGTGTCCATAGTAGTGATATAGCATAAGGAAGGATACAGCAACTCCTCTATTATTTTCTACAGACTATGTACTGTATGTCTTTATTTGAGGTATGATCACATTATGGCATGACCAGCTTTGTTCATTAGCAAAAGTCAAATTCATACATTTAAACCAAAGTGAAACCACATTGTTGGGAGTTCCTGAGGTGCTCTAAGACTAGAGTCATTTTTTCTACAGGTCAGAAATAAAATTCTTTGTGTCATCTCTTTGTTCATTGTCTCTTTTTCAGTATGGGCCCAAGATCCATATTACCCTGGC
Organism: Clupeocharax schoutedeni; assembly: GCA_037974565.1. NCBI lineage: Eukaryota > Metazoa > Chordata > Actinopteri > Characiformes > Alestidae > Clupeocharax > Clupeocharax schoutedeni. Next base: position 4,892,186 of record JBBPDH010000151.1, read on the forward strand.
CGCCATTCAAGAATAAAACATTATGAAATGAAAGATTAAAGGTTATAATTGTATTGAGAAATAATGATCATTAATAATGACAGGCTCTTCCTATTGATTATTTCTCTATGATTGCTTGACTGTTTCTAATGAAAACAGGATGATGAAACAAGACCTAGTGCACCCAGCACTCGTGCTTGCTGACTCAGGCCTTCTGCCCTTAATTTACTGAACAGAACCAGTGCTCAACGCCTGGACCATTTTGGTGATTCATGGTGATTTCAAGGAAATCAATACTGGAGGCCTTTAGGTTTACATGCAGTCTACAGCTGTTGTTGTACTGGAGCACCGATCAAAGATCCAGACGTGACGTGTATGAACTATTACTCTTATGGCTTAACTTAGGCTGGTCATGTTAGTATGTGTAATGCTATAAATAATTACTGAGATAATCATGTATAGCCTATTCTGAGACTGAATATAGGAGTGATGATTAAATCATTTTAGATCACCATCATGTTTCTTTTTATAACAGCATGATATTGACAATTACACATGAATATTAAATAGTCGCCTGGGTTGGGGCCACAACAAATGATATTAAGATAATGAGCTAAACCTCAATTAAAATCTAAGTGTCTTTTATAGTGGTAGGAGGTAATGCCAAGACACATCAAAGCCAGATTTTCATTAAATATATCCTGGTCCTTGATGAGAGACCATGTAAGTAGTGGAGTCAACATGATGCCAGGTATCCTTTGGAGGAAAAACAGCCCTGAAAGATCACAGCTTTTCCACGAGTCCTAAAAGAGGAGGTAAGGTTCTTTTCTTCAAAACCATCCTTCTTTTAATGCCACACCCATCTTGAGTGTTACCATAAAACTAATGTTTGTCTCATCATATTACTCAGTTCCAGTCAAAAGATCGTATCTGGTGAACTCTTGGCACTTATGTCTGTGGTTACATGAAAGAAGATGCTTTCCTGTGACATGCCTTCCAAATATTTTGTTTGAAATTTTCAATTTGAGACTGAGCTTATTAACCACAAAGATCTTTTTATTCTTAATAGGCCAATAAATGCGAAGCTGCCTGTATGTAACAAGGCTGACCACGGTACCAATTCAGTTGAAGTACAGTGGTCAGATAATACCCAAATATTCCTGACGGACTCACAGAAGCATGAACTGTTATATTGTAAATTACAACACAAAGCTGCACACTATAAAAAATATTCCCCATCAATGAATATCACATACTGGAATTTCTTAAGAATGCGAGTCAATTTCAATTGCATGTGTTGCTCAAGCAAGCATTAGGGAGCATATGTCACTCGAGTTATTTAATGTGCAAGCTCTGTAATCATGCATGTTCGCTGCTGGGAGACCATAAGATGGCCCATATGGGACTGGCAGGGGTGTCATGCATCTCTTCTGTCTCAGCAGGTAAATGCTAGCTGTCTGCACTCCTGTTGTTAATTAGCTATCTCTTCCTGTCACCTAAAAGCCTTCAGGAAGACTCGCATTAATTCATTCAGTGCACACACACATATACACACACACACAGACCCATCCACACACCACACACACCTGTCAAATAAGTTTGATTATTGAAAAACATAAGCTTTGAAGGTATGTTGCAGAAAGTCAGCAAGTCAGGTTTCAGAATAATGGCCCACAGCATGATGACTAAAAAACATCAGTGAAGAAACATGAAGGAATGGCTACAAAGTCGCCATTTTATTGTACCTGCTGAAGCTTGACTGGTTCAGCACCTTTAATGCCATTAACTTTCTTTCTTAAACAGTTATATATAAAACAGTTATATTACTGTAATTCGCTATAATTCATTTAGCTTTTTACCAAGGCATCGTACAGTTAACTGTAAAAGCAAAATCACATATTTCATTGAAAATATATTTACACAAGCTCTACAGGGAGCAAAATTCTCCACATTTTACTGTTTGTGTGTTGAATAATTGACATGTAAGAATGTGATCAAATATAAAATGTGTCCAGTACAAAAGTAAAGCCACATATATTTTATTTTTCACCAATCTGTCAAAGAGACATTGTGCATTGAAATTTACTGTGGAAAATATTGTAAGTATGTTGGTTATCTGTAGAGGATGTGTTAACCTTTAATCAAAATATTGAACCATTTTTCAGTATTATTTTTATCACTATTACACTCCACAATACTCAGCTCTCGTCCAGACCTGCTGAAAGTGAACCTGTGGTAGTATATCCTGTGATAACTCATCCTAAACTCCAGGACAAGCAATTAGATGGATGTTATTTATTTTTTTTAAATTATTATTTTGTTTCTATGTGTCTTTTTCTCCTTTTGATGAGCTCAAGAAAGCTGTAAAGAATCGCAATGACTGTCATAGTCCATTACATCCCATGATGACTTTATTACTCTTTTATTATTTATACAGTACATCTATAGCCAATAAATTGAAATATGGAAGAAATTATTAGTATGTTTCTTTATTGCTTTCAAAATTTGCCCGTGGGAATTCTGGTGTCAGAGAAATGAATCAATAATACACAGTTGTATCGTGTGCTGTTATGGATGATAAAGCATTTGCCTTTTGTGATATAAGAAAGCTAAAATAATAATCTAGTGGCAATAACATACACTCAGTTACAAAGGAATGTACAGCAGGCTACCACTCCTTTTATTTTTAATCAAATTATATGAAAATAGCTTTTTTATAACTAGCGATATCTGATATTACAGACTGCAGAGTGTTATACTTTTATTATTACATTACAACTTCATTTATGGAATTCATTGTTTTCCAACCAAAGCTGGTTGACCAGACACAGTTTACGCAAACTCTTAAACTGAGAGTATTGTTGACATTAAATATAGTCTAGGGTGTGAATCATCCAGTACCAGCCTGGCAACAACAGCTGTCTCTTTTCTTATAGTTCATTAAACAAGTAGAAAAATTCTGTGTGTGGATTCTAAAAAGTGTGGATTCTAAATTATTAATCCATATCACATCTGTGTTTGTAATTAGAAGAGGAGAGATACAACTTGAAGCTTATTTTTGTAAACCTCCTTTACATTTGTAAATAGTTTCAGCTGAAAGTGCTGACAAACACAATTAAAATAAAAAGAAATTAAGTACAAGTTATTCATTTTTCATACTACTCCGCAAAAATTACATAGCTTTAATGATTGTAAGTATGATATCAAATCTATATTAAGATCTTATTGCTCTTATTTCCAGTTACCAGGATCGGACTAACCATCTGGTGTATCGGGCATTACAGTGGGCCAATGTGCTATTTGGGCCAATATTTATTCCTTCCTCCAATATAGAGACCCTACCTTTTACACAAGCAACTACCCACACACACCTCAGCTGCCTCACACATTACTTTCTCTTAAGCATGTAAAACGGTTTAAGGAGTTATCTCTGAGGAGATTAGATAGTTCATCCCCTTTTGCAAAAAGGAGGGAAGTCAAAGGAAAATAAATCATTTCTACTTAAATGTAGACAGGAAGTAGAACTTCTAGCTACAATGCAAGATCTGATATATATTACCAAATCTGTTCCCTTCAGACATCTTTGAAAGAGAGGAAAAATAAAGCCCCAATCTTGCTTCAGATCTGGAAGAAGGTATTTTAATTAATGTTTTCACTGTGAGAAGATCTGAAGGTCTGAAAGAGTGTGTAGTTGCTCAAGAACTTGTAAAATGAAAGTAAAAAATTTGACAACAAAATTTAACATCTGACATGTGGAAGAAGACAGATAAGTATAAATTCGTGCTTGAGATTGACTGGATCATAATAAGAAAAAACCCACCAACTTCTACGACTACATTTTAGAGAAGCAGGATAAATACTAAAACAGGTATCCCCAAAAGAAAGGAAGTTAAAATAAAGACAAAGTGTGGGACACTGAACACTGAAAAATAAGTTGTCTGCTTTTTCCTGACACTGGAAAATAAATAATTTGTACACAATGGCTATTTTGACTGGAAATATATCAAACAAAACAGGGTTCTCTGGAATTATAAACTGTATTTATACATGCTTAAAAAATAATAATAATAATACAGATATCTAGCTATAAAAACAAGTAATAATCAGTAGTAATGCAAATTAGATTAATTTTACTTGTATATGCTGGACACGGCACTATATTTCACCATTTCCAGATTACTAGAGCGTCACTGAAGCAGAATAACTGACCTCTGTTGGTGAACCATTAGTGCATTATGCCTGTCTGTATAGTTTATTAGTGTGATATAGCCTTCAATAATGAGCATAAATTCACCAGCCAATGAACAGTTGAACAATGGGCATCATTTAAGATACTGATACTGATGATGTAATCAACATGCAATCTACTAATAGAGCAGGGGCCAATAATTCACTCGTCCATTTTTTACTGGCTTTCAAATGTGACATAGTCTAAATTGCCTTCCTTTAATAAAAAGAACACCCTGGCCCTGATAAATTACAAGCTTTGTCACGGGTATATGTGCGCGTGAATCATAAAATGCGTGCATGGTTTTTATGAGACGCTATCTGAAATAAAAATGTAAACACTGACACATACATCTCCCCCTTCCTCACCAATAAAATGCAGCTGAAGCAGTAAATTCCATTCCAAAGCTATTGTGGAGAAACTGCAGGTGATGTTGGCGCTCTGTTGCAGTAGTTGACCTGTGCATGCTCTTTTTAGCTGAGGAAGGTACAGATTTAACACTCAGCATGTTACACAGTAGCATCTCTGTGGCCTCCCCCTCCCCCCACTTGCCAGACAACTGTATGTGCTCTACAACAGAGAATATTTTAGAATCTGAACATATTCTGCTACAGTGTAGTAAGACACCATGTAATTTTCAGAGGAAAATGTCCTTTACTCACTGCTATATACCGGTCCTACAAAAAACAGTTTATTTGCACAATGCACTTGTTAGTAAACAGCATCAAAAAAGGCTAAATCTTAATGCTGCTGGGGCCAAAAACCTGAAATATGATAAACAACAACACTCAATATTATTTTCATACGCAAACACAAACCATTATTTGACATCCTTAAGATCACACCTATGTCAAAACTGTGTGGTTAATTTGCTCTATTGGAGTGCACTAAGACATCATACTCACCTATTGGAAACTAAGAATATTATATAAAATTGCCAAATTTGCCAAAAATAGATAAATTACCTAATCTTGTAGTAACCACTAAAAACAGCATTTCTTTAGTGTTGCGTTTAGAATAAAAGCATTTGAAACCAAAATGTATGGTTTAACTGTGTAATTAACAAGGAATTAAGTTTCAATTGGCCAAAAGTGGTCACAGAGAAGTCAAGTGTTACAACTGAAAATATGGAGTATATTATTGATATAGTTAATCAATAGTTGAAGTTCAAAATGAAAAGAACCTTGAGAAATGTCATTCCATTTGCATTAACACAGATAAAATGGTCAAAAGCAAGTGAACTGGGCAAAAACGGCACACAGGAGGACCAGAGGGTTAACCACTATTTAAAAAACAGTTTCCATCTTATGGAGCCTTGTGTATGTTCTGTTTATTTATGGCATTTACGATATATGTATATGTTCTGTAGTGTATTGGTCCCATAATAACAGGGCAGTGCTCGCGTCCGTGCTGTGGTGCCTTACGGAGAAAATGGAAAAAGATAAACTCATTTATGCTAGCATTATCTCAGAGCACTGCATTAGCTGCCCTGGTGCTTGACAAGCCGTTGGATGAAGCACAGCCTTGTACTTAACATGTTAATTGCTATTACATTTTTCAGTGCCTCGGTAAATTGTTCCCTGAGTGTAGCCGCTGACATCTTGACCTATTGTAAATTTTACAGTGATTTATTGGGATCGTCCACAGGTCCTTTCTCTCCCGCAACGAAGCAGTTCTTATGGCCTTGCCTCATGAATATTTCAGAGGCCCAATTAAACTACTGCTGACCCCAAGTGCAGTGGCGATCCTGCGAAGCCAGGTGAGTCTGGGACACAAAGTATGCGATCATTATCTCCACTGTCACAAAGCTTCATAGCTGGTTGTTTGTGTCAGCATAATCCTCACACCATGCCTACCCACTGTAAAGGTGATATGATGGAAATGCTAAGAAGAAACTGCGAAATAATTCCACTGGTTGCTGACTTTCGCTGTTGTCTGACGCCTGTTTTCATTGTATCAAGACGAAAAGGAAGCATTTCCATTTCATAATGGAATTTCAGTTCAAATGTCAGCTTCACTTCCTCCAAATATGTAGCCATACGCATTCTCACCATCCTGAAAGTGTGGGTGCCCTTGCTTGTCTTTGCGCTCCCAGCTGTGTTTTTTGTGTTTGTGCCTCTTTAGTCTGTGCCTTGTTTAGTTCTTCCGTCTCAGAGATCAGAAGTGATGAATTAAACAGCAGGCCATCTCTGCATGGGAGGGGGTTGAATAATGCGAACAGCAAGTTGGATGAATAAAACAGAGTCAATTTAGATTCTTTCACTGCTGTCAGTGTACTTCTATTCAACAGCAAGGTGCGGAATTGCATCTTACGTCACCTGTGCTACGCCTACATGCCATCGCACCACACTAAGTAGTGTTGTATCTCTGTGAAGGCACAAGGGAAATGTAGGCACAAGCTCATTTCATATGTTAAGGAAGAGAGTTCATTGTGTTGAATGTATGGAATGATATGTGATGACCCTCAACTTCCTCCTCTTAATCATCTTCATCATGACCTTCATTCAGCAGGGTCTCAACCGTGACGCACAGGGTCTCTATTTCAGGCGGTGGACTGAAGCACAAGGGAGCTTTTTCAAATGGAATGCTTGCTCTGGACTCACTTCCCTCTCTCTCTTCATGCGCTTGATCTTATGCTGATGAGAGCCCACTGCCCGCAGGGGCCTCGGCTGGCCCGTTTGACCAAATTTCTCCTGTGAGAGTCATTGAAAATTTGATTCAGAGTTCTCTGGGGAAATAAGAGAGGTGGAGGGAGGCCGGCTGGGCCCAGGCTACACACAAGAGGGAGGGAGGTGTTTTTGTGACCCATCAGGCAAAGCAATATCCTCACCTACCGTCAGGCTAAGCAATAATCTTACCGGAGGCATGAACAGCACCCTGCGCCACCACTTGGTTTGAAGGTTCCACTCGCTTCAAGCAGTCACTAAAGAGAACAGCTTTGGTTTATGAGCCACTGTCACCAGCTGGTCATCTATGCACCCCTTTAAAACTGTTTCCGCAGGCTATGCGGGTCTTGGAGCCGCTGCACTAGACAACAGGGCCTCCATTATCACCAAGATGGGATTAAATGTAAGTCAAATACAGAGGCGTAGCAATGACAAATAAATTTTGTTTATACGAGACCGCCCAGAGATATCAAGGTGATAAACATATTGTTCATGACTGCAATATAGCCTTGTTAAACATGAAGTGCTTAAGGACGAACTTGTACCTCCTATGAAAACAGTGTCTCTGCCACCTAACAAATGAGTTGCACTCACCTTGGGCTTTATTAGAAACACCTAACTTGTGCTTCCACTCTCTGGCCATTTTATGAGGTCCACATGTCTTTTAGCGGAGTGTTTCTGTTGTTTTTCAGAAACCAGGGCTCGCCAAGGTGTGGCTCGCAGGCCAAAGTCATCCAGTGAGAATGTTTGCTTTGACCAGAAAAACAATCCTAAATGAGAAAACAGATGTTTTGTACTATACATAACTGAGTATTTTAGTTGCTAATTATAATATGTTACATAATACATTCTAAAAACCCTTAAACTTAAAAGTTCTGAAACATTCTGCCATCTTTACTGGTATACTGCCCTGATCTTTTATTATGACGGCTAGACAACCCGGTTAGAGCATCTCCAAAACCGCAGGTCTTATGGGGTGTTCCCAGTATGCAGTGGCCAGTGCCTACCATAAGTGTTCCAAGTGAAGACAAGCAGTATACTGGCAATTCACTGAAGACATTTGAGACAAAGACTACACACTTTCATGGGATTCCCAAGTGGCAGTGGGCTCTTTCAGCAGGATAATGTGCCCTGACACACTCAGGGCAAGCTCATATTTGAAAAACATGACAAAAGAGTTGTCTTGGCCTCCAAATTACCTAAATCTAAATCTAAACAAGCATCTGTGTGTTGTGCTGAACAAACCAATCTGATCCATCCACAACATCAGAGGTCTTGTGGAGTACATGCTTTGACAGATCCGAGCTGTTTTGGCAACACAAGAGGGACCTACACAATATTTTAATATGACAGGTGGTTTTAGTGAAATGTAAATTAATGTAAAGTACTGATGTAATTTAAATTGATGAACTGACGTCAGTTTACAACAGAAACACAGTGTTAATGGACTATATTTAAATATCGCACATGGATTCTGGGAGTTGCATCAAGTTAAAATGTTAAAATTAGCTGTTAGCTGTTAGCTGTTATTCACAAAGCATACTCGGAAAGTAATTGGTACTTTTTGCAGTGTGGAGCAGGCGTTTCTGAATATAGTAATTGTGGGGTGGATTCAGCAATTCTTGCTAGTTTGGTTAACCCAAAAACATGTCGGAATGCATTTAACATGTTTTGGTATTCAGTTAACTAGTTCATACCTTAGTGTTACATTACAGCAGTGTTTTGTGTAAAAGTTTCATTACGTTTTTGGCATTTAGCAGATGCTCTTATCCAGAGCGCCATACATCAGTCCTTCATACCTGTAAAGATATACCAAAATCAACACCTGCTTTTAACCAAGTTACACACCCTTACAAATCCTGTCAAAAAGACAAATTACAAAAGACACAGGTTTTTCAGTCTTAATGACTGTCATACAACTGCTATAATGTTTATTGTGTAGCAAGCTGGTACTGGTAGCAAGCTGGAAATATATATGTGTTGCAAATGATGTAGCAAAACTGAAGAACTTTGTGTGTAAAGAGTCAATTTGTCATCCGTGAACACACAGCACAAATTTGAACAGCATGTGAAGCAACAGGCAGCTAGGAACAGAGCAACAGGGGAGCAGTATGAGGGGATGGTACCTTGCTCAAGGGTACCTCAGAGGTGCCACTAGCAGCCAGAACTCACAACCTTCTGATCGTAGGGGCCACTCCCTAACCACTAGGCCACCAGTTGGCCCACATCATGTGTGGGTGCACATGATTTGGGTATAATTCATTTCCCACTTAATCATTACTGTACAGACATACAGGCAATTTAGTATTCCCAATTCACCATACACACGCATCTTTGGACTGTGGGAGGAACCGGTGACCCCCAAAGAAATAGGAGATAGGAGAACATGCAAACTCCACACAAACGAGGCCAGGATCCGGATTCAAACCCCCAACCTTTGAGTGTGAGGGAACAATGCTACACACAGCACCACCGTGGGGCCAGTGGGTATACATTAGAGAACAAACGAGCTGTACATCCATAATACAGAACACTGTTAAATAAGTGTTCTAAAATAATACATAAATTTTTTGACATAATAAATAATAGAGTACATTTATTGTAGCTTCATGACTTTTAATTTTTTTTTTAACACTATATCATCCAGCAATGCCTCTGTGCAGTGCGGACCAGATTATTTATGTGGGACATTTTTAACAGTTACACTGACACTGTATTGTGCTGGTGTGAGTATTTTGGGCACAAAGGTGCCGCTGGGGTTTATATACCTCAGTACCACTTGTAGACTGAGGATGGTGCCCCATCCCAAAATACCCAGATTGAGCATGGCTAGCACAGCTGTAATAGACCTTCAAGGACAATGTTTCCAATAAAGTGGCTAGCCCCACAGAGGTTTACAACCTCTACCAAATAGTTATCTTCAGTCCTACACTCAATGCTGATGGACATACATAAATATAAAAATTAAATCACATTCATGTGTCATATATAAATTGATTAATTGAGTTCAGTAGCTGTCTTTTACCATCCTCCTGGCCTTGATGTCTCTTCTTGGTTTTAAGGCAGCAGCAGTGATATCCTCAGAGCCCAGTGTTCTCTTTTTGCTTTCTGCATTTAATCATCTCAGCTCTTCCTGCAGGTAGTAACAGAAGAGATTGATGGTGGGTGATAAAAGCAGTGACTTTGTGGGTGTGTTAATTATTATTCATGTAACATCACACACAACATGGGCAGGGCAGGATTTACAGCAGTGTGGCTGTGGTACTGGGGTAATTTGTGATGCAGACCCAGGGGGGCAGCATTCTCTTCTGCCTCTCTATTTCACTCCCCCTCTCTCTGCACCACAAGGGACCTATGCATGTCAGGCCACTAGGTTCAAGCATGCTGCCCACTCAGTCCCTCTCTCATTATCTGTCTCTGTCTCTCTCTGTCTCTGCGTCTATCTCTCTCATTCTCTCAGCAGCAATGTGCAAGGAACTCAAGGAGACACTGTGAGGATGGTTCAGTGAAGGGTTAAGCCTGGCATGTCAGTTCTGGGCTTTGACTCATGAACGCCGCTCACGAAGAAATCAGCAACGCTGTGTCCTGTCTCAGAGATCTGCCAGGGACAGTACGTGAGTCAGAGGCAGTCTGGCTGTTGCTAATGGATTCTTTTGATCCAGATCTTCGCTGATGATGAAAGCCTTCCTCATCAGACTTACATATCTATCTCATCTCATCCTCACATCTGCCACCCCTCCATCTGCTTTCAATGACCCTCTCACACGAATGGTGAAGAATGTCATCTATTCTCCAAAATGTTAATCTTCGTAATGCACTCTGTGGCTCTCTCTTTCAGCGAACCTCTAACCTTACACATCAGAGGTTCTCAAGCCAGTCCTCAGAGACAATCTACAGCTTTCTTGTGCTCCGTTTCCAAAAACACTTGATCCAGACCAAGAAGGGTCATTGAATGCTGATTACCTGCCTTCGCTGTGTCAGAGCCTAGTAAAGAAAAAGGTGTGGACCGGCTGAAGGTCCCTGAGGAACAGACTGAGACACCTCTAGACTCTAGTGACTTTGCTCCTTTAGTACTGCATGACTACTGCCCTCTAGTGGAAGCCATAGTACAACAGTCTCTTGCACCCCAAGACTGCCCCCTTGTTGAAGAGAAAGTGGAAAGTCTCTTGGCTCGGTGAACTCAGTGACCTCACTCTTTCTCCTCCTAGTAGCTGGATAGCAGGTCATTTCTATTTAACCCCAGGGCCATGAGTGCACTGCACCTCCAAGGATAAAGAGGAAAACTGTTCGGCTAGCTGATCAGGCAGACAGACATGTGAGCAAAGCATTCATAAATAATGCAGACCACTCTGGGAACCGCTCAGTCAGCCAAGCATGCGGCACAGTTTAGTCATCCTGGAAAAGCTCAGGACACTTGCATTTTGAACACTACGCTTATTCAGAGGAAAGGGGAAATGGAAAGAGAAATGAGGGGCTGAGAGGGACAGGAGGAAAGGTAGAAAAGCAGAACGGGAAGATGGGATTGAGGGGTGAAATTGAGATCGGAAGACAGAGAAGGAGATTGTGAGTGGGCGGAGAAAATGGGAGGGGAAAAAAGAAAGATGTAGGGGAGAAAGATAGAGGGGGGAGGGAAAATCCCAAGAATTTAGCTCCTATTGAAGCGTTGTGATGGTGCTGGGGGTTAAAGAGCAAAGTGTGATGGATACAATCTCATTAGAATGGGCAAGTGAGGCTTTAATTTCCTGAACGTGTTCCATCTTTATTAATGTCAGGAGCAGCAGGTAGTCAATTGCATTAGGGCTTCGATCACTGCCTGTGCATGCTCCAATGACAAACATCAAGCAAGGGCATTCGTTCTGAAGGAGATCACTGCAGACCTCACGAGAGCTAATTACAAACCCATCGCAGGTCAGAACTAGAGCAGAGAAATTATTCTTCAACTGCTTCTACAAAAAGCCACAGTATCACATTTGGGTTATAGCAAACTTATTTACTTCATTGCAAAACATGTGACAAATAAAGTATCTTGAATCTTGAACAATCACACAACAGCAGACACACCAAACAGTCTATTAGAGGCATCCACCATCCAACAGTGTCTAGAAAGTTAAAGTGTATGGGGAGAAGCCCGCCATAACCTAAGCTCAAACTCAACAAGTTATCCTCTAATAAGAGTTAGGTCCAATAAAAAAGGTTTCTGAATGATTTCAAACTTGTGTAGTATATCCATACAACATGGATATCCTTCCAATACATTACCAAAACCACATTCCCATTTTCATAATGGTGCAGACTTTTCAGTCTACTTTAGGATGCGGTAAGGCTTATTGCGAGCTATAAAAGAAATTAACTTCACAGACAGTGTTGGTATTCACAACACAGCCACAAGAACATCTGATCTTGGATTATATTCCTCTATATTTATGACGGTCATTGTCACAAAAACTGATTTTATATGAGCACTCACACTCTTTTGAAGTTTCCGGTGGTGAGTCACACTGTGCCCTGAACCACATAGATAACTCTACACTACCTTATTAAAACAGTGGGCTGTATTCACAGAAATGACACTTGAAAAATCTTGTGAATCTTGATTTCTAATGTTTGCTATCCACAAAATGTAGTCACCACACATGTATTGGTTGATAAATTACATCTGGATTTAAAAAAAAAGATTTTACACCAAACCTTAGGGCCATCTTAATTGCCATTTATGAATCCATCAATATGTTAAGATGTTTTAGGGAAATCCAGTTCTGCCTTCTGCCTTGCTGAGTTGAACCGGGTGTGTTTCCTAGGACTGCAGAGGGTTTCTTGTGGCCTTGCTCCAAAGAAACCCTTTCAACATCTTTGTTTTGTAGAATGTAGAGAAACCAACTAGTCATGTGATTGCAATGTTTTGATTCCCATTCCTGAATTGCCAGATTTGGATGCATTGTCTTCAGCCAGGACTGGAAGCACCTTCATACGCCCTGCCTGCTGTGTTATGTAAATGAAGAGTGCCTGTGAGGACGGTATATGTAAAGTGCACACATGAAGCCATTCTGCTGGAACATGGAAACTGCGTCTCACCGAGTTGTAGGAGGCCTTCTAAATCTACATGCTTTACAGCACATGTCAGCTTATTGATAGCCATGCATTCTCTTCTGCAGATGTGAAAAGAGGTAATGCATGAATTCCACATATTAAATAACGCAGGTCACAAATCAGTACTGTGATCTACACCAAGGCTAAAGTCAGGCAAGAATGGGTATTGTGAAGCAAGTGGCAGTCAACTGAACAAGTCAATTTCCAAGACCTTGCATTTCCTAAGTGCAAAAAGTAGCAGCTATTCATCCAGTAAAGGGCATATTCTTTTAGCTCTGTGAAAAAAAACATCCGATCCTATGATTTCATCACTAAACTCCAAGGGAATTGAATGTAGAATTTCTTACTCTCATTACATACATGCAAGTTTCACAGTAGTTAATAATGTATATTCACAGTCTTATTTTCGTCAAGCATTCATTATTTTCAGGGTGATAATCCCACACAGTAAAATAAAGATCAGAATAGAGACTTTTTGACAGCAACTCCGCAAATAAGACTGAAACGGGACCGAAACGAAGGATCCAGGAGGCATGGTCGGGAGGACAGCGATCCCAAGGGACGCCTGTCGTCTCCTAGCTCACCCCTCACTGATGAAGCACAACCATAAAGGCTTCATAAAGTCTTCATAAATATGCATTACCCAAAGCTATAGCTCATACATGAGGAAAATATGGCACTCAGGTCCATCTCTGTCATGGTAGATCTCTTATAGACAAGCATCTGCTCCCCAATGCTTTATCCATATTCGGCAAAGTTAAATTGCCAATGGCGTTGTTCAATTATTTATAATTCACCAGTCATTGCAAAGGTTATTGGGTCTGAACAAGCCTCGCATTTAAAGACTTCCATTAATCCAGCTGCAGCCTTTTACGTATATACATATGTTGAACCAGGCCACACAACGAGGGAGCGCAATTTGTGTAATTTGTGTCCCGCCGGAGCACCTGACAAACCTGACCTCCAGTCTCCTGACATAGAGCAGACACCCAACAGAGCAAGGGCAAAGGTCATGTCCAAGCTAAGGGTCTGAGAGCATTTGGCTGACCAGGCTCTTCCAGTGCTGCTTTTTATTACATCCTCAGCCCTTTCCTCAGAGACTCTACAGCAGTGTCTTGCTTTATGGAGGGTTCAGCCAACCCCATGACCCCACAGCCAGAAAAAGAAAACTGTTGTGTCTATTCTAAAGCTGCGGGGAGCCTGACAGAAAACTTCGTCAGTGTTTCTGCTGTAGCTAAATAGGCTAGGCCAGTTAGCTTAATACGTAATGTCAAAAACTTTAATTAGTCAGAATTTTAAATGTCAAAACTGGATTGAGGGCAGAGTCTTTTCTATGATAGTTTTCCAATTTGAAACAAAAGGATATTTCCAAAGGTTACACAGAGTCATTTCATATTTTCATTTCATTATTGGAAAAGGCTATTTGTTCAAATGAAGTTTTTTTTCTGGACTGGTCTAAGGTCGATGTCTGCAGAGTACTGGCTTTTGTAAATATAGCTGAGTTGTGACAAGGACATTCCTGGCTTTTACCTAAGACATGAATCTCAATTTCTGTGCATTATCGGGAATTAAGTTCACACAAGATAATGATTCACACAAGAAAGAAAACATAATAATACAGCCATTGACAAGGTGTCATCAGTCCAGTCCTAGCTGAGACATCTTTGGATCAATAAAAAAAAATGACTGCAAAGACAATGTTAATTTACTTTAATTGAAAGTCTTTTTTTGAAATGTAAACATTTGAGGTAATAGTTTTGATGTGATGGTGGGAGGGAGCTCATCAGTGTGGTGCAGGCTATTTTTTGCACGAAAGCAGCATAGATACTAACGTTCAGAATGACAGATGACTATATCCTACTGGCTTTTTAAAATCATTATTATGCTTGTTAATATTTATTAATATTTATTAATAGAACGTTCAGGGCTATATCCCCAAATGGCCAGGTCTAATGACGCCTCTGCTCAAACTATGGCCATAAACTAATATTGGGTGCAAACCTGCGAGTGCACTTTGCTTTATAGAGGACCATTGACAGGAGAAGAATAGCAAAGCAAAGCCTCTCCAGCATGCTGGTAAAAGTAGCTGCACTGGGCCCCTGGAGAGGGGTCTCTGGAGGTCTCTGCTGTGTTTGGACACCTGTTTGCATTTGGATTTCCCCACTGAGAGAGCAGGGCCTATTGTATCTGACCACCCACACCGCCACAGAAAATGGGCCACACAGAGCAAGAGCGCCCCCTCTGTGAGCACCATAACTCAGAGTCACAGTGGCCTTTCTGTTTTAGAAAACAGCTGATCATCAACCACTGATTAAGACTATGTTTCCTAAAGAATCTTTTCACAGAAGCAAGTGATGTTGATTACCACAGACACAAATTTACACACTTTGTCAGAAAAAAGGTTTGTATTATAAGTGGGTTTTCAGTCAGTGGGTAACCTGTAGCAATATATATATATATAGTAGTCCTATCAAGAAGCATCCGTTAAAAGGTAGATCTTCTATGCCACTCATAAAAAGAATAATGTCTGGTACATTTTTGTAGGAGGGTGTGCATTGCTCAGGGGACTTTTAAAATTAAATTAAATTAAAATCTTTCTGAATCTAAAAACTCATTGAAATATGTTTCCTACTCTTCCTAACCTTTCCTTATTTTAGCCTAAAACAAATATAGCAATTGTTCATGAAATAAAATTGACATTTCTTGTATTCTCAACAAAAAACAACTAAAAATTAATGTAAAAAAAAAGAAGAAAAAATAGACTAACAGGCAAAACAAAAATGGCCGTGAAGGGTTACCAATTAAGAAATGAAACAATTGTCAAACCAGTGTTTTTTTTCTTAGTTTTTTTATTGCAGCTGTGAAAAACGGTACGTTAGAGCTGTTCTTACATATTCTGCAGCAACACATCACATGCTGTAAAGACTATTTTATGAAACAAATCAATGCATCTCAAATTAACTTCTGCTCTATTCCTTTCTTTTCTCCAGTGTACATAGGCTATTAAATGTACCTCTGCTATTCACTAGGTCATGTATTTAAAAGCAGAAAAAGGATCAATAAAGCCATGCTCAAGGTAAATACTTTAATTATTGCACACGGCAGAGGAAGTATTGAATTTCCTTTGACCCAAACACAGCATTGACACTCACCTCCCCAGAGAGTTTGCCAGACTATCCAGGCATACCGTAAGAGCATGTGAGACAGGACATCACAGAAGTCATCACTCAGATCTCTGCTATTTCTCCTGGACTTGTATTTCTTACTGTCAAGGATTCTTCTCTTTCCATGGCAGTTATCCTATCAGTGATATCAGTCAGTCATTTGGTCCCACTGGGGATTTAATTAGCTTGGGCGGTTCTCCATGAGCCCTAAGATGTCAAACACACTCTGTCTTTTCTTCTAGGTGTGCCATTAAAAGCAAAAACAAATGTGCACTGTTTAAGTGCTTCTCAATACTAATGTCTCTCAATGCCTTCTCAAAACTCAATGCCTCCAGCCTTGAGCCTCATCACTGACTAAATATCTAATACCAAGCACTGTAAAGTTATGCCCAAGGCTCCATGAGGGCAGTAAGTGGTGAAGGCCTGTCTAGTTCGTGTAGTTATGAAAGAAGGTGATCTTGTCTGATTAATTATGTTTTCTTATGGATAGCCAGGTGAGTAAGTGTCACTTGTCTGGGGAAGAAATGGCACCACAAGGAACTATGGGAGCTTTCTCGTGGAGCTTTAGAGAAGCAGCCTCCCTGGACAATGTTCCACTGGGAAGTCTTGTGTTCTAGCATTTATTTGACACGTACCACCTACCTAAGCATTGCTGCAGACCAAGTACACCCTTCCACAGGAATAGTTTGAGCAACCTGATAAAGAGCTCCAGGTGTTGTCTTGGCATCTAAATTCTTAAAATGAAGCATCTACGGAATCTATGTGCCAGATACCATAGCTCACCTTCAGATGTCTTGTTAAGCCCAAGTGTTCATGGGTCCGAGCTGTTTTGTTGGCATGAGGGGGATGTAAACAATTTTAATCAGGTAGTTCAAGTGTTATGGCTGATTGGTGTACATGATTTCAGGGACGGAAAACACAATCAATGTTCCTCCAAACTTAAGAAGATTCCTTTTTCACAGAATAGATGACTTTTTGACAGACCTGTCACTTTGTTCTGATTCATTTATTCTGGGGTGATTTCTAAGGCACATTTTATAGAAGGTAAAAGGGTCTGGAATCTTGCCTAATGTGGACTGCCGGTGCAGCTTCAGATGAGACTAAATCACTGAGAAATTACATTATCCCACCTCCCATCCTGTCCAAATGGAGCTTCCATTACTTCTTAGCTACATTGTTCTAAGGGTTCTAACTAAAGAACAACAACAAAGAAACAATTCTTAGCTGACTGACCACAATATATGATACATGTGCATTCTGGCACAAACAGCACTTCATATTGAGTTCAATTCAAGTCAATGAAGCTAAACAATATGAATACTCTCCTACCAGGCACTGTTATCTTTTCTATTCAGCCACATATATTCAATCCCACTCATATTACATGAGACTAAACTGTATATCATCCACCTATACATACACATACAAAATGAACTCAACAACTGATCCACTCTGCAGTTCTTAGCCTGGATCTGCCCAGGACCGATAAGCCAGAGCAGAGTCATCCTGCTTTTTATCTTTCTCTGACCTGCGGCTATGTACTCAGTCTCACCTTGTCTGTCTGCATCAGCCTGCAAGCCTCCACTGAGAAGCTGTGTGCTATCTTTAGCCACCCAAGCACCACAGTCTCTCTCTGTCCCCAGGGAGAGGCCGCTGGTAGCTGTGCCTAATCTCAGAGCCCGACAGCAGTGTCCTCACCTTCACTAGGCCCTCTGATTTACTACCTGTGTCAGGTTCCTCCAGCTCTGGGTCGGCAGCCGGGTCCATGGCTGGAGAGGAAAGTGAGGGTGATTTAGTGGTGCTTTAGGGCTGAATGCTGGTGTCATCGTCTGAATATGAGCTGCTCTATTGTTACCCCGTGAGAAAGTCATGGGCGTGCTGAAAATGTTAAATGGCTAGCTTTGGGTTTTTGTTTCAGTGCTAAGGGTCACAACATACAAAACTTCTCAAATGAAAGATGAACAACACAGCAAAAACAAGAAAGATGAACAACCTTTGAATTCAGAATTTCTAATCCAACCTTCCAAAAATAAACCACTCAAAAAGAACTGGAGGAAATACTGATACATTACTATGCAGTTTATACAGTGAATATATACACTGGCTCACCAGTTTTTATAAGTAATCTTAATCTGTCTCTTTATAGAACTATTATTTTCTAAAATCTCATCGGCTGAGCTGTTGTAAATGATTCAATATATGTACCCCTATCACTGCCTAACAACTGAATTTGTATTCATAGAAATGCCCTTTGTAGCAATCAAAAGAGGTTACCTTCACTTTTAAATTGTTTTAAACAAATAAGACTATGTTTACACTGATTACTATCTACAGCCCACCAACTGCTGGAGATTGAAATATTTATTTTAATATAGAGTGTGATTTACAGATATTCTGTACATTTTCCACTCATTGCACTGGAGTCACATTCTTAATTTTGTCCCTTGGTGTTAATATAGATAACGTTGCTATTCCATCCCAGACCACAATAAACTCAGATCATTACCCCATCACAAATTAGTTTCATCTTAGTCATAATATTTGACTAAGATTAAGCTCATTCTATCCATTTCAGGCACAGTAGCTCTTAGTTTCCTTCATATGCTTTCAGATTTATCAACCCATCATCTCTCCACAGCATGTATACAATCTAAACAACCTAACTTAACACTTATAAAATATTTTGTCATTCTTTGATTAAATAGATGGAGGAAGAAAAGGAAGTAACTGGTCTTTATTTTAGATCCAGATGCCATGAACAAAATAGACCACCTTTCAACCCTGGTGCGCGCCGCAAAACAAGCTCAGTAACTCAGTACTTCACCTGCATGTTCTGCATTTGCTGCCTCACATTTTGATGTACCTTCCCTCTCCTGCTCTTCCCTCAATTTCCTCATAGTTAGTGCTAAATCTTTTTTTTCAAAGATTTCACCAGTTTCTTTTAAATTGAAAAAAGCCAGGTTTCGCAGTCACTCCTGTCCCATGGTATTGTGTGAGTAATAGGCAAAAAGTAACTAACTAGTTTCCAGTGCCCAGCTTGGCTGAGTGGTGGTGGGGATTGCTAGCGAGCTAACAAGCTAATGCCCTTCTTTCTAAACTCTCGTAGACGAATAATAAAATATAAAATAAATAGATATATTATTAAGAAATACTACTAAATTATCTTACGTGCTATGTATGAAGATTCAGTCTCAAGGTCAGTGCTCAGCACGAGTGGATTGGCAATCTGTGCGTTCTGGAAAAGTCCAGAGCAGCCAGCTGGTGCACGGCTGTCGACCCCAGATGCAGCCGAGATGCACATACCCCAGCCCAGGGTGTTCCAACCAGAACCTAAACAAACTTAAACTCCAGAATACAGTCAATACAGAATATTGGCTTCCAGTCAAATTCTGCATTGATTAAAAAATTTTACTATTGACTTTTAAAACCCTGAATGGCCTCATCCCCTAACTATTCTCAAAACTATTTCTCTTTTTATTTTTTCTTGTCCAGTGGAACGTCCTTGTACTCTAGACCAGATTGACCACCGTTGGGGTCTCTTGCTCCTATTGCTGCTAACTATAAAGTTGACTACTCCTCAGTGGTTAAATGTGTTTGACACTGTTAGTCACCTTCATAGTGGTATTTTTTAATTCTCTCTTGCTGTCCAGGGTTGACTAGAGGATGATGAATTCCTCTTTTAACTTTTGCTTCTGTAAAAAGTGCTATATAGATCAATTTGCCTTGATTTGACTAGAACTAGTCTTGTCAATACAGCTTGACTGCTAACATGCTAAAACTAATGGTGCATAGAGTCGCTAATGGAATGCGGTTGTAATGTGGTGCGCAAAAACTACTTACAAAGCAAAGATTGTTGCATTAAACACGGGAATATAATGAAATACTCGTTGCTATCTAACAAAAGTAGGTAAGCAGATTATAAAAAACCCCCAACAAAAAATATTGGGGTGGGGGTAGCTCAGTGGGTAGGATACTTGCCTCCAGACCAAGAGGTCCCAGGTTCGAGTTCTACCTCCAGCACCACAATTGGATCCCTGAGCAAGATCCTTAACCCCAAGTTGCTCCAGGGAGACTTTCCCCTGTAGTTAGGGAATGGAAGTCGCTTTGGATAAAAGCGTCTGATAAATGCCGTAAATGTAAAAGTGCAGTATACAATGATGGGAGACAAAGCCGTCTGCTGTTCATTGCTAGTTGCACTGTACTGCTGTGGTCATATGGTTAACAATGTGATGTCACATTGCCCAGTATTATAAAATAGACCTCTATCCTATTTTTACCCCATTTGGTTGCTGGCACAACAGTCACTTGTTGCTGTAAATCGCCAATTCTCATTGATAATGAACGGCAGTTACTTTCTCTGTCACTCTTCTCTGTTTCTCATGTGATCACACCATCAGGCCATGTGACACACTGATATTTATTGTGGGTGAGGTTTTATGCCTCAACATTCATTGGAACTTAGAATGAACTTGATTCAAATGGATATCTTACCTCAACATGAAAACATAAATAGCATCAGCTTTCTTTTTAGTCACTATATGGTGCTACACATATTTTGAAGTAATGCTATGGAGCGTATGTGGAAATTATAATGACTTTCAAAATAATTTATGACTTCTCTAAGCGGAATGGCATATCATGTACTTCATCAAGGGAACAATTACATTCATAACACTTACTGCTGCTGTAAGTGCAGTATCAAAAATATAGTCCTCCAATCAAATTGCAAGTTTTGTAGAAATAATTGCACATACTTTACAGGAAAGATATTTATATGATGACCCCCCCTGCAAATAAGACTGCAGTCTCTATGCGTTTGTTTTAACATGAGTTTAATTTTTAAAATACTGTGCATTTTCACTTAGAAAATAAATAATTTTAAGAGAGACACCATTTTTTTGTACATGAGTGCATGGTGTAGGACATTTAAATTATGCAAACCTCCACAGCACAGTTGAATACACTGCCCAATTAAGGTTCACACACAGATTCTCTGGTGTTATTATGCTTCTTTTGTGTCAGCACCATCCCTCACTTCATTTTCTAGCACTTTATGAGATCGACTGCAGCTCTACAGCTGAATTCAATAGCACCTGACCTCACGCGGCATAAATGACATTCTCTGGCCTTGTTTCCAAATGAATCCAGTTTGTAGCTCATTGTCATCAATACGAATAATGCACGGCTGAACTTCCCTTGAGGGTCTGGCATCTTGAAAGAAAGGTAATGCAATGACTGTTAGTCCTCTTCTCACTGATTGGTTTAATTGATAGGAAGAGAAAGTGCACAATGGTTGGAGGATAAAGAGTTCGAACAAGAATGTACTCTTTGAGCAGCAATCATAGATTCAAGATGAGCTTTTTAAGCAGTCGTGCAAATTGGTGGTGCGCCCTCGAAAAATCCTGAAAGAAGCAAGGCAGTTACTCTAACTGCCAGCAGCTAATTAGCGTGTTAGAGAGTGGCCTTTCATTTTCATGGTGTCATAAAATAACGGGCAAATCTTCACAAGATTATATTATAGCTCATGACATCCAGTGTAAACCATTAGAGAGACAGACATACCACACAGTCAGCCATAACGTTAATGACCTAATATAAAACTTAACAGCGCACCATAATTTTCATGTCTCTTCAGTACATGTATACATGATAATAAAAAGTTGTCATTTTTCTTTACAGTTCTGTGTTACACATTTATATCTAGCTGTAGAATCTGTAATGTGAGGTACACTAATGAGAAACATTCAAGGCTAACATGCTTAGATGTGATGCCATTTATGCTTTAATGATGCTGTAATACTTAAGAAACATTGGTTTCCCATAGCCACATACTTTAAGACATGACAGATCTTTTTCTCACGTTCTGATGATCATTTCCAGCAGGTAGACGGTAAAACTGCATTTGATATGAAAGCTGCCATGTTATGCTTTCGTGTTACCGGGGCGCTCGTTCAATCACATAAAAGCATTAGAAAGCTTCATTTTCTGCTTCATTAGACCTCAAATGATTTAATATCCATAAAGTATGCACACTTTAGCTTTATGTTATTAGATGATTCAGCTCATTTTTAATCTGTAAAGCAATTTATTCACCATTAGGACTCTCTGATTTTTTCAGTCTATACAGATACTTGGTGTCATATTATAGCTAAAAATCATACACATCCAGTACATGGACCACTATACAGCAACCTGAAGCCAATGTCATAAACTGCAATGAGTTTGTAATCTCTCCAGGACAATTATTTTTAAAAAAAAGAAAAACCTGTGATGTCTGAGATGTGCTTGTTTTATTAGCTATAATGTGGAGTTCCTTAAATTAGTCTTCCTTTTATGCAGTTTCTGACTGGAAAATGAATGGTTCAGTTCCTTACACCCTACAGAAACAGACAGGAAAAAAGAGCACAATGAAAGAAAGAATGAAAGAAAGAAAATTGAAACAAATACACGAATTGAACAACTGAAGCGAAGAGCGAACGAACGAAAAAGAAAGAAACAAACAATGAAATAAAGAAAGAAAGACTGACAGAGACCCTAAGAAAATGAGCGAAGTAAAAGAAAGAAAGAAAGAAAGAAAAAATAACAGAGACCAAAAGAAAATGAAGGAAGGAAGACAGAAAGAAAGATAGAAAGAAAGAAAGCAAGCAAGAAAGAATTATGGAGACCAAAAGAAAAGAAGAATAAAGAAAAGAACAGGAAAAGAAAGAAAAGCATGTTATTTACTTGCAAGTATTTTCTGTTTTTCTGTGTGGATTCTGTTACACTCAAAATGAGTTGAGGGAGGGAGGGGCAGCGGAGGGGTTTTAATGCCAAATTGAGTTAGGTAGGGAACGGTCTGTCGGAGAGAGCGCAGGATGATGAATTATATATTAAGTTAATCTCAGCATGTCTCACAGGCGTTGATGGCTGCCTGGGGGAAAAATAAGCAAAGTGTGGCAGCAGTGGACAAGCCTGACACGTTCTCCACCTCTCCTGTCCACACTCAGAGCCCTACAACAGCGCACAGCGAGCGGCCCGGCTTCAGCGGCTAATGTACACGGCCAAAGGTGAAGGACCGCCTCAAACAAACACACACACACACATACATCAGATGCACACACACTGTAGTCTCTACTCAGTAGGCAGTGAAAGGAGTGTTTAACCATCAAAAGTCAAGAGTTATTACTGTTGTTTTTTTTTCTATAAAAATCTAATTATACATTTACCTGATTAATTACATATTCAGTAAATAGTCTGCTTCTATCCATATATCTGACTTTTAGTCAGTGTTGGGTGTAACGCGTTACAAAGTAAGCCTCCCAAGAAGAGTGGATGCTGTTATAGCTGCACATGGGTACCAGCTCCACATTCAAGTTTGTGCATTTAAATGCAGTGTTGTGTGTAACGCGTTGCTTTGTACTGTACTGTAATAATATTACTTTTTTCAGTAACTAGTAGTGTAAGGCATTACTCGTGTGAAAATGGTAATATTATTACAGTTTTCCCG